>LR738712.1:801703485-801768832 GCA_902687465.1 Secale cereale | reverse complement strand
GATCAACCACTCCCGCCGGTGTCTTCTTGATCTTCTCCGCTCATTGGATCCGGCGTCCTCTGATCTACACGTCTACATCCATCTCCTATGGGTTCCTCCCGTGGATCTACGTTGGATCTGGACTTTTCGGCGGGTCTGGACTTTGCATCTAGGGTTTTCAACGTTTGTGGACAAACGATCCATCCTTCGGATGACACACATCATTTTGTTATGGTGGTGTCTTTCAGCAGGCATATTTTTCGTCTTACTGAGGATTCAGTTGCGGCTGCACTAGAATCAGCCCTTGGAGGTTCTGCTATTGACTTCATGGTCTCTCATATTAAGGACAAGGTATTTTCATTCTTTGTTTCATGCAAGAAAGTTGGGCTTTATATTCTGCAGCTGCGTTCTTTTGCTTGCATGCATTTCAAATGCTTTTTCCACCTCTGGGGACATGGAGGCCCGAACTGGCGCCGTGAGTTTGAGATTTGGAAGAAAGAGTGTGATGCAGAATGGATTCTTGTTAGTCCATCTAAAAAACGAGCTACTCTTGGCCTCCTGGCTATGCATAAACCCCCAACCAGATCATCTTTACGTTCGGGTGCTTCGTCGGGGAAAAGGATTTCGTTTGCTACTTTCCAGCAATACCCAGCTTGCCGGGGCTACAGATATCCTGCTACACAAGTCTGTATTGATACCGTTGCTGAGGCCGGTTATGATTTTAATCCTCGAGAACGTGTTATTATCTCCTCGCCGCCGGCGAGCAATCTCCAGTGGACGGTGGCTACGCCACCTATCTCTTTTGGAACTATCAACGTTCCGGCGAAACTTACGCCCGTCATTTTAGGATCGGATCAATCTGCACCGTTTCCGGATTTACTTGCTCCACAAGTCTCGGCTGTTTCGCCACAGACAACCCCCCCCTTGGCCCAGTCGGATGATTCGAACTTGGGCGCTCAATCGGCCCATCCCCCTGAGGCCCATGGAGACCATAATCCTCCGGATTTTTCCGCCGCCTCGTTGGAGACTGCTACCCTCAACTCTCAGGATAGTAACTGCCTATCTGTTACAGATGAGGATTTTATTAATGATATGGTGTTTCAAGTTTGGAAGTGCAAAAATTGTCTCTCAATAAAACACGCAACGGTCACGTGTTCTAATCAAATACGTTGTAGACAATGTTTCCGCCTGGGCCACCGAGCGAAATCTTGCTCGGACTCTGCACCTTCCCCCTCTTACAAGTGGGTCCCCCGGGTCAATATTGCGGCTCAAATCCAGTCTAAGGATTCTTTATCGCCTGCCGCTTCGATTTCCCTCCCAGCCGGCCTCCCTGCACCCTTGTCCAGTCCCATCGCGTCTGCCACCCCATCGCCTCCACCATTGCCATCCGAGCCACCGCCCATTACTCCACCGCAACCCGCATCAGCTCCGCCGCCCACACCTCCACCACCAAACACTACCCAGCCACCACCAACACCTGCCATGGCCAACTTCGAGCTCGACCCAATGGACTCCTCCCGCAGGGCTTTGACATCGTCGACGGCGGCCCCCTGAGGCTCCCACGGGCTTTCTTCTCGCCGGTGGTTGCTCCTGACCGGCCAAACGAGGGGTTCGCTATTGCCATTGTGGAGCCTGCACCTCTCCAAGCCGAGGTTCCTCTCTTCCGCAATCTTGTCAGTGATTTTGTTGTCAATCAGCTTGGCCGTGCTGTCCTGGATGCACAACCTTGGATTCAGGGAGTAGGACTTTTCCGATTCCGCAGCGCTGTTGCCAGACAAACCTTAGTGGATCACCCCCCGTTTGATCTTGGCAATGATCGGTTCGTCCGGTTCATACCCCATGATGAGGGTATTAATTACCGGGCTGTCCATGGATTCCGCCGAGGATGGATTATGCTTGTTGGCATCCCGCTTGACTACAGAAGAACAGCCTACATCGCTGATGCCATAGGCTCTTTTGGCAGATTTCATTATTGGCATCAAGAGGATCCTGTTCTTGGCCGCACTTTGGCGTATGTATCTTTTCCTGCTCCCTCCCTTGTGCCGCGTGATATTGTCTATCGAGAATATTCAGATTTTGGTGGAGCACGCATCTCCTGGACAGTACCTGTTTACATCCTCTCTGTGGACTTTGCGGATGTTTTACCTGCTGATGAAGATCCTATGCCAGCCAATGGTAATCCGCACCCCCTGCCCGGACAGATGGTGGTTGACAATCTCAACTGGATGGTCTTGCCTGAATTTCCCGAACTGGGCTGGAATGATGTGCCTCCACCAGCTAATGAGCAGCATCATGGATTCCAGCAGCAACCCGAGGACATCTTGGAGCAGGTTGATGACAACCAGCACGATGAGGAGCCATCCCAGGAATCCATGGTCCTCCAGCTGTCTGAGGATTCCATCAACAATGACGCTGTTGAAGTTGCTGTGAATCAACCCCCGCTTCACGTTGGTATGGTCCTGACCCTTTACAGGCCTGAATTACCACCTAGTCTGCAGTGGCAGCGTAGCTTCGAGCGCTTGATGCCACTCATGTGGGTCTCAGCGGTTCCAAGATCTCTTCATCAACAGGAGTTCCCGTCCTTTGAGTTGCCTCTCAATGTCTGGAACTTTAACTGCACCTTGTCTGGATTCGACATCGCTCTGCGGACGGACTGCAACTCCGCCCTATCTGGTCCTGCGAAGAAGCCGGTGGCCCGCGCGCTGTGCTTCGATGACATCTCTTGCCCTGTGACGGAGGCCTTCCAATTTTCTGCCAAGATGCCAAGGAAGCGTGGCCGCAAGGCGGCTATGCCCCTCGTGGTCTCCGAGGTCCGCCGCAGCGCCCGCCTCTCTGCTCTCAAGGGAGGCTTTCGCCAAGTCCCTGTGCCTGAAGAATTGCGACAACACTCTGCTCCGAAGAAGCGCAAGACGAAGGCGTCTGCGCATGGACCGCCGCTTCCCCCACTCTGCTCGATTGATGATCTTCAGCGCATTGGCGCCCGTCTTCGGATTGCTCAGGAGAAAATGACCAAGGAGAAGCTTACGGCGGATCCGTCTGTCACCAGCAGCACGAGTTCTGATGATCATTAAAACTCTCAGAAGTCTGGGTCTATGGCGTACCTCCCAAATCGCCATTTATCTTTGTTTTATTTTCTTTGTTCTGAACTTTATGGCTCGGTTATGTAATATGCTACTCTATGGATCACTGCGTGATACATTATGCTGCTGCTTTCTACATGTTTCCCATGAATCAAAACAACTGTAGAGCTTGGAAGGTCTTTTGCTGGAATGTTAGGGGACTTAACTCCGAGGCACGTCAACTTGCTGTCAAGCAAAAGATTGATGAGAGTGGATGCTCAGTAATTTGCCTTCAGGAAACTAAGTGTATGCATATTGATCATCGTTTTCTTCGAAAGTTCTGCCCCAGGCGTTTTGATAATTTTGTGTATGTTCCTTCGAATGGGGCCTCTGGTGGTATTGTAATCATATGGAACTCCTCTTTCTTCATCGGCAAGCTAATCGTGGCAAAACCATTTGGTATCGTGGTGGAATTCAGCTCTGCTCACACGTCTGATGTCTGGACACTTGTGACAGTTTATGGACCGTGTCAGGGTCCTGCCCGCGATGAGTTTGTCCAGTGGCTCTATAATCTTAATATTAATGTGGATGATAAATGGCTTCTTCTAGGCGACTTTAACTTCATGAGATCTGTGGAGAATCGTAACCTTCCAGGGGGCAATATTAACGATATGTTCTTGTTCAATGAAATCATTGGGCATCTTGGCCTCATTGAACTTCCAATAAAGGGCAGACAATACACTTGGTCTAATATGCAAGCACAGCCCCTGCTCGAGCAACTTGATTGGTTTTTTACTTCAGTTGCATGGACGCATGACCACCCCAATACCTTGGTCTATCCCCTAGCCAGAACTGCCTCGGATCACGTGCCCTGTGTGGTCTCTATTGCCACGAGCATCCCCAAAGCCAAAGTATTCCGCTTTGAGAATTACTGGATTGATCTCCCTGGTTTCTTTGAGTGTGTCTCATCGGTGTGGAACAGAAACTTCAGACAGGCTAATATCGCATCAAGAATATCGGCAAAATTCAAAGCCCTACGCTATGCACTTAAGCAATGGCATATTCGTCTGGCTACGGTGAAGGCACTTATCAATGATTGCAACAAGGTTATTCTTTTCTTCGACCAACTTGAGGACTGTCGCTCTTTGAGTTGGCCTGAAACGAATTTTCGCCGCATTGTTAAAGCACATCTTGCAGATATCTTACACATGCAGTTCATCTATTGGAAGCAGCGTTGCACCATCAGGTCTATTAAAGTTGGTGAGGAGAACTCCAAATTCTTCCATGCCATGGCCACGGAGAGATACCGTAAAAACACCATCTCTTCTCTCAGAAATGCAGAGTGCGAAGTAATTTCTGACCATCAACAACTCGCTGCTATGTTCTGGACTGATTTCAAGCAGCGTATGGGCCATGCTAAGGGGATTCAGATGGACTTTGACCTTGCCTCCCTTATTGCCAAGGTTGATGGCCTTGAAGAATTGTCTCGGCCTTTTTCCGAGAAAGAAGTGGAGGAAGTGATCAAGCATATTCCCCCTGATCGTGCCCCGGGCCCTGATGGGTTTTCTGGTCTGTTCTTGAAGAAATGTTGGCCAATTCTTAAGCAGGATTTCTTATCCCTTGTCCGAGACTTCTATGAGGGCAATTGTGACCTCGAATGCTTGAACACTTCCCTCATTACCCTCATTCCTAAGAAGTTGAGCCCTGAGGTGGTGGGAGACTTTCGGCCTATCTCACTGACCAACACCTGTCTGAAATTTCTGACGAAACTTCTAGTCAACAGACTGCAACAGGTAATCCTCCGATGCATCCATAAAAACCAATATGGTTTTCTCCGTTGCAGATCAATCCAGGATTGTTTAGCTTGGTGCTTTGAATACATACACCAATGCAAAGCTTCCAAACGGCCTATTGTTCTCCTCAAACTTGATTTCACGAAGGCGTTTGATACTCTGGAACATGCTACCATTCTTCAGATGTTGCATTATAAGGGGTTTGACAAGCGTTGGACTGGCTGGGTAAATTCTTTGTTATCTTCAGGCTCTTCTTCTGTGCTCCTTAACGGAGTACCTGGTCAACATTTCCACTGCAGAACTGGGGTGCGTCAAGGAGACCCTTTGTCCCCGCTTCTTTTTGTCATTGCGGTGGATCTCCTTCAATCGGTGGTAAATGATATGTGCACTCGACACATTCTTCAAATGCCAATACCTACCAGCTCCAATGATTACCCAATTGTTCAGTACGCTACTTTGATCATCCTCCCGGCCGCTGATGATCAGCTCCTTGCCCTGAAACAGATGCTTCATAAGTTTTCTCAAGCCACCGGGCTCTGTGTTAACTTCAGCAAGTCATCGTTGATTCCTTTAAACTTATCTGATGAAGAAGGCTCCCGTATTGCGTCACTTCTTGGCTGTGAGGTGGGTACTCTCCCATTCACATACCTTGGTCTGCCTATGGGCACTTCTAGGCCAACTGTGGCAGAGTTAACACCACTTGTGGATCGTCTGGAGAGGAGGCTGTCTGCTTCCTCCTGTTTGCTCAACCAGGGCAGCCGTCTTCAGTTGCTGCAATCGGTCTTAGCATCCATGCCTATTTATTTCTTGTGCTCTCTGTCCCTCCCGAAAGGCATTCTTAAACAACTGGAAAGGATCATGCGCCAATGCCTCTAGAGAGGCAACTCGGAGACGCCTCGTCAATCTCTCGCTGCCTGGGACCTTATATGCCGGCCCAAGAAATGTGGTGGACTTGGTATCACCCACCTGGAAACCCAGAATGAGGCTTTGCTCATGAAGCATCTATATAATTTTTTTAACAAATTGGATATACCTTGGGTTCAGTTGATCTGGGACACTTATTATGTCTATTCACCACCCCAGGCAACTCGCAACTGTGGCTCGTTCTGGTGGAGGGACATTATTCAACTCTATGATCAATTCTGCTACCTCGCCGCCCGTATGTTTCTTCGGGTGACACAGTCTTGTTTTGGACTGATAAATGGCATATTGATAACAGGGTGATTGCTCTACAAACCAGATTTCCTCATCTATATTCATTTGTGATTAATGAGTTTATCACTGTCAAGGATTTCTTCCTTGACTCGACTGAAACGCAGAACTTTCATTTGCCCCTGTCCATCGAAGCCTATGAGGAACTACAGCATCTGCAGTCTCTTTTGACTACCATACATCTTGATCCTTCAGCAAATGACACCTGGAAATGGCCCTCGAAGTCTGGCACCTTCATCTCCAAGGTATACTATGACTTCCGGTTCTCTCATATTGTGGTGGACCCCATATTTAAATGGATATGGAAATGCTCTTGCACGCTGAAGATCAAAGTTTTCGGTTGGCTTCTGTTAATGGATCGCCTCAACACTAGAGATATGATGCAACGAAGGCACTGGCATGTCGATGATGCTCATTGTTCTTTATGTCTCCTGCCTCATCTTGAAGACCGGGCACACCTATTCTTCGTCTGCAATTTCAGTCAGCGCGTTTGGAACTATCTTGGTATTTCTTGGACAGCTGAAGGCCACTCCTCCACATACTCCATGGCTCTAGCAGCACGTCAAGACTTTGGACAACCTTTCTTCACTGAGGTGGTCTTCACTGCTGCTTGGAATATCTGGACTCAGAGGAATGGCAAAGTTTTCAGGAATGAGCAACCTAGTTTCAGATCCTGGAAAAGAAACTTTGTGTATGATATTTCCTTACTTGCTCATAGAATTAAATGTAAATATAGAGATAGACTTCTATCCTGGATAGCCTCACTTCAGTAGACTAGATGTAAGTCCCCTCCCCTCTCTTCTCTGTATATATTTAGGACCTTTTGTAATTCTTTCCCTATATGGGTTTTTAAGCTAATAAAACACTGTGAGGCTGTTGCCTTGCAGTACATAGTCAAAAAAAAACCGGAGGACATAACAAAATTTATCACCTCTGGGGGAAGTTAAGACAACTCCAGCCCCCGAGCCCTCCAACTGCTTTGAACCGTCGAAGTGAATCGTCCAATAAGTAAGATCCGGCTTCTCCTCAGGAGTCTGCAACTCCGTCCAGTCATTGATGAAGTCTACCAATGCCTGAGATTTTATAGCAGTACGCGGTACATACTTCAATTCATGCGGGCTGAGCTCAATGGCCCACTTGGCTATCCTGCCTGTCGCTTCCCTGTTCTGGATTATGTCTCCTAACGGAGCTGAACTAACCACAGTTATTGGATGCCCTTGGAAATAATGCTTCAGTTTCCGGTTTGCCATGAACACCCCATATACCAACTTCTGCCAGTGAGGGTACCTTTGTTTGGACTCGATGAGTACTTCACTCACATAATAAACCGGGCGCTGAACCGGATGCTCCTTCCCTGCTTCCTTGCGCTCAACCACAATCGCAACGCTGACCGCCCGTGTATTCGCAGCAACATATAACAACAAAGGCTCCTTATCAATCGGGGCAGCTAAAACCGGTGGTTTTGCTAGTTGCTGTTTCAGATTTTCAAACGCTGTATTTGCCTCATCACTCCAAATGAACCGGTCCGTTTTCTTCAACATTTGATAAAGTGGGATCGCTTTTTCTCCCAAGCGACTGATAAACTGGCTTAGCGCCGTGATCCGGCCAGCTATGCGCTGAACATCATTGATGCAGACCGGTTTTGTCAAAGATGTGATGGCCTTGATCTTCTCCGGGTTAGCTTCTATTCCCCTGTTCGAGACCAGGAATCCCAGAAGCTTACCAGCCGGAACACCAAAAGCACATTTCTCCGGATTAAGCATCATCCTGTAAGCTCGAAGATTATCAAAGGTTTCTTTGAGGTCCTCTATCATCGTTCTTTCCTCCTTTGATTTGACCACAATGTCGTCCACATAAGCATGCACGTTCCTTCCTATCTGCCCCTTCAAACAATTCTGAATGCAACGCTGATAAGTTGCCTGTGCACACTTGAGCCCAAAGGGCATAGACACATAGCAAAAAGCACCAAAAGGAGTTATGAAAGCTGTCTTCTCTTGATCTTCAACTGCCATCTTGATCTGGTGATAACCTGAATATGCATTCAAAAAACCCAGCCGCTCACACCCTGCTGTGGCATCGATAATCTGATCAATGCGAGGTAGAGCAAAAGGATCAGTCGGGCAAGCTTTATTGAGATCTGTGTAATCCACACACATCCTCCACTTCCCATTCTTCTTTAGAACCAACACCGGATTAGCCAACCATTTCGGATGAAAGACTTCCACTATGAACCCCGCCGCCAAAAGTCTGGCCACTTCTTCTCCTATAGCCTTGCGCCTCTCTTCATTAAAGCGGCGCAGATACTGTTTTACCGGTTTAAACTTCGGATCAATATTCAACTTGTGCTCAGCGAGTTCCCTCGGTATACCTGGCATGTTAGAAGGTTTCCATGCAAAGATATCCCGGTTCTCACGGATGAACTCGATGAGCGCGCTTTCCTATTTGGGATCAAGGTTAGCACTGATGGTGAACTGCTTAGACGAGTCTCCAGGCACAAAATCAACCTGCTTAGTCTCTTCCGCTGACTTGAACTTCAATGCCGGATCATGCTCGGTAGTTGGTTTCTTCAGTGGAGTCATATCTGCCGGATCGACATTATCTTTATAAAACTTTAGCTCTTCCGTGGCACATACCGCTTCTGCATAAGCTGCATCACCTTCTTCACACTCCACCGCTATCTTACGACTGCCATGCACCGTAATCGTGCCTTTATGACCCGGCATCTTAAGCTGCAAATAAACATAACATGGCCTAGCCATAAATTTAGCATAAACCGTCCTTCCAAACAAAGCATGATACGGACTTTTAATTTTGACAACTTCAAAGGTGATCATCTCCGATCTGGAATCATAGTCATCTCCAAAGGTAACTTCTAAGTCAATCTTACCAACCGGATAAGCTGACTTACCTGGGACCACCCCGTGGAACACTGTGTTTGATGTTCTTAACTTTTTATCTGTCAGACCCATACGACGGAAGGTCTCGTAATATAGTATATTGATACTGCTACCCCCGTCCATGAGGACTTTAGTAAACTTGTATCCTCCCACCTGAGGTGCTACTACCAAGGCTAAATGACCCGGATTATCCACCCGCAACGGGTGGTCCTCTCTGCTCTATACAATGGGCTGTTTCGACCATCGGAGAAACTGAGGTGTTGCCGGCTCCACCGCATTAACAGCCCGCTTTAGCACCTTCTGGTCTCGTTTGCACAAACTTGTGGTGAAGACATGATATTGCCCACTAATTAACTCCTTCGGGTTACTCTGATACCCGGATTGTGGCTGCTGCTGCTGACGCGGCTGCTGCTGGTTTCCTTGATTATTATAACTCCCTTGGCCCTGCTGCTGATTATTCTGACCATTATAACCACCTTGATGATGGGATTGATTCCCCTGACTATTGTAATTCCCTTGATTATTTTGGCCGCTTGGTCGGGGTTGATAACCGCCGTTATTTCCCCTATACCCTGATCCGGAACTGTTCCCCTGATGTCCCGAACCATAAAATCCGGGCCCTGAACCGCCGTACGGGGGCCGGCTAGGAGGATTAAAGCGGCCATTCACTGCCTTCATAAAGGGTATGCATTCTCTCATAGTATGCCTTGCTATTTTCCCTCTTCCGCTATGCTTTGGACAGGGTCGGTCCAACTCCTGCTCCCAGCCCGGATCTCCTCCGCCGGTTTGGAGAGTAGAATTTGCCGGATTACCCTGAAAACCGCCTTGAACTTGAGTATTAGCCACAAAATCAGAACTATTTTCTGCCTTCCGTTTACCCAAAAAGCTTGAAGTAACCGGATTAACAGGCGCCGGTTTACCAGTCTTGCTGGCCTTCCCCGCTTTATCTCCTTCCGCTTCCGGATACTTTGTATTATCCGAGTCTCCGTATTTTACCAGAGCACTCATCAAAGTCCCCATGTCATTGCAGTCCCTTTTAAGCCGTCCGAGTTTTAATTTTAACGACTCAAACCGGCAATTGTTCTCCAATGTTACAATTGCTGTGCCATTTGAGGAGTGTAAGATCTCTGCCACTCTGCGTACCCAAGCTGCTGTAGACTCCTGCTCTCCTTGCACACAGGCTGCTAAATCTATCACCGACATCGGTTGCTTGCATGTATCCTTGAAGTTTTTGATGAACTGACTGCGCAGTTCCCCCCATGACCCGATAGAGTTCGGGGGGCAGCGCCTTTAGCCAGGTCCGGGCCGTTCCCTCAAGCATCATAGTGAAATATTTGGCACAAGCCGATTCATCCACATCCAGCATCTCCATGGCCATCTCATAACTTTCCACCCAAGCTTCGGGTGGTAAATCGGCTGTGTAATTAGGTACCTTGCGAGGTCCTTTGAAATCCTTGGGCAACTTAACACTCCGTAGGGCAGGGACAAGACATTGTATCCCGAAACTGCTTGCTGTAGCTCCTGCCCCTGTAGTGGCTGTGTGAACCGGCGTCGACTGACGAATCTCCTCTCTGGCCTCCGATCTAGGCCGGTTTAGGTCTGGGGCTGGCATCTCCGCCCTTGCCGGATTATCCTGCCTGCGCTGATGTCCCCTGCGCTCACTGCTAGACACTTCCGGCTCCTCCCAATGTCTAGAATAACTTCGGTTGGGACGTGGTGTTGAATGTAACCTTTCCCTGCTATGAGAGTACGCTTGCTGCTGTATTAACGCCGTGTTAAGTAGCTTCTGGGCCCTGCGCGCCTCTATCGCCACCGGAGACGTTTCTTCCACGGGTAAAGCGGCCAACCGCGCCGCCGCTGCAGCAATATTATCCAAGGGGTTTGAATAGTGTCCTGAAGGGACGGGAACATAAGGCGCCGATGTAATCCTACGCTCCCGTTCTGCGGCGGGCTGCTGAACCGGCTCATCCCGAGCCGGGGGTGTTCTCCGGTTTAAGGCCGGATTATTACTGGCCCCAGCTCCAGGTGTCCTGAACAAATTCGCGGATTCGTAACCCGGCGGTAGGCGGGACCGATACTTTCGCCCCCTTACTCCTTCCACAGAAGCCTGCTCCATCCTCAGATGAAAAGCTTGATCATCCAACTCTGCTTGTCTGATGGCTATCATCTCTCCTTCCGCCTTTAAATCCTCCTTTAACTGATCGATCCGGGCTTTCAACTGAAGAAGCGCTGCATCATGTTGCGCCTTGTCCGCTGGAGCTACGACCTCCACTGCCTTAGCTGTGAACTCCTCGATCAAGGTGGATAGAACTTCAGTAAGGGAGGGATTTGAACCGCTTCCCCCTGCACCAGCCTCTGCTGTCGTTCCGTTCGTCGGGGGTTGTGAACCGGCCATGAAGACCGCCACCCGGTTTGGCGGGTCAAAGGGGTCCGGAATACTGGTTCCGTCGGACTCGCCCTCAGACCGGCCGTCCCGCAACTGATACAGAGACTCAGTTTCCCCGGATGAAGATTCGCCATCTGAGTAGACGACGGTTTCACCATCAGATTCCGATCTGTCCTCGGCTCGGCCTCCGTGAATTGCTCCAACGAACACATGCTTCATGGCAGGCTGAATCCGGGTCGATCTCGCACGCTGAGCCGGCTCGACGATGTTGGGGAGGGTGTCCGGCTCAGGTCCCGGTTCACCAATTTTGCCGATGAAGACTTGGATGCTGCCGAAGGGAACCCGGTACCCGTATTCGATCGAATCGGCCTCCGGTCCCCAACCCGCGTCGTCGATGTAGATCCGGCCGCGACGACTCTTGGTCATCCGGCCAACTGCGTAACCCCTTAACCCTTCGAAGCCGCCTTTAAAGAACTTGAAACCATCGTGCGCAGGCCCCATGGTGGGCGCCAACTGTCGTGGAAATAACACGACAGAAGTCCGGTTTAACGGACTTGATGATGGAACCATCGTACGGGTTAGCTTGAAAGGATTCATGGCACACAAAGGACACAAAGGATTTATACTAGTTCGGCCCCTTCGGAGAAGGTAAAAGCCTACGTCTAGTTGGTTTGGTATTGCTTGGGCGTCGGTTTACAGGGAGCGGATTCGCTTTGCCTGTGTCTCGACGGGTTGATTCTTGCCTGTCCTTGAACCGTCGCCGGGTCGTCCCTTTATATAGAGGTGACGCCTGGTCCGGTTTACAGAGTCCCGAGGCCGGCTCATAATCGTGTCCGCCTCGGTCTCTGTCTTTTCTTTCCTATCTCTCAAGTTACATCTCTTGGCGGCTTACAAACCGTACTTCTATACATGGGCCTTGAAATCTCATGGGCCGTAGTCTCTACTAAAATATTAAAACCAAGTATAATATAACTAAGCCGGTTTACAATATGCGGTTTATACCTACTAACCATATCCCTGACAACTACTAACAACAAGACTTTCCCCATGTCCTCAAGAACTAAAGTAACTACTCACGAGACATAAAAGAGATCATGATCAGTGGAGATAAATGGGTGATAAACAACCTGGACATAATAATATTTCTCCAACAAAACTCAATAGCATTCACCACAAAGTAGTAATCAACACCGATGGAGTAGAGAGGATAGATAGTATGAGTTACAACACAAGTTGCAATTGCGAGATGAGGTTTGGATGAAGATGGAGATGGTGCTGGTGTTGGGGATGATGTTGATGATGATCTCGATGATGCCCGTGACGATGGTGATGACGATGGCGACGATCTCCCCTTCCGGGAGGTGATCTCCCCGGCGGAATCTGCCCACCGGAGATGGCTTTTTCTTCTCTGTAGGTTTCTGCCACGGAGCGGCGGCGAAACTCCGTAAAAACTCCCGTCTCTAGGGTTTTTGGATAACGGAGAGTATATATGCAAAAGGGGGCGACCAGAGGTGGGCCAGGGGCTCCAGGCGCCCCCCCGACACGGCCAGGGGGGGCGCCCCCAGGGCGCCTGGGCACCCTGTGGCCCCCCTTCGGTTGCCCTTTCGCATGTCTTCGTGATTCGTCTGAAAAATATCTCCCGTCAATTTTCAGGTTATTTGGAGGTATTCTTCTTCAGCAACTCGGCGTCCACTTTTTACCGCTGAATCCTGCGTCTGCTGCTTCGGCATCGGAAAGTTGCAAACTGTGTAAAATAGACCAAAACAACATAAGAACATCATCGTAACGTGAAATATATCAATGAATAAGGATAAATTATGATACAAAATAGTGATGCATTTTGGACGTATCAACACCCCCAAGCTTAGACCTCGCTTGTCCCCAAGCGAATACTGAGCTCGGTAAACCTGTCCACAAGTTTAGAGAGTGAAGTGTCGATAAATAGAATACGGACAAGAAGCATCACAGTTTCTTCACCAACTCAAATATCCTCAACAGCAATCTTCAACTCATAAGGCCCTTATAAAAGAGTAGTAACACTTATGTTCGGAAGTAGGGCTAAGGAAACTCATTGAATCATGGCAAACATGTCCTTTGGTCAAAGAACAACTAATAGCTTTTACTTTTGCTCTTTCTTTATGTTTTGATGAGATTAATTGAAGCTTTTGAAAGAACATGTTATCAGGCAAGAAGTGAAAGTGTTAACACAAAGGAAGATATTTGCCTTAGCTGGGCTTGACAAACAACTTGCTTATCAAATGATAATGTCAACAAGGATACGATATGACAAATCTTAATGCAACTTTATATGAATGAATCCTTATCAACATCAAATGTCTTCTCTCTTTAAGAATAGAAGGGAGTAGGAATAACTGACTCAACTTAAAATTAAAAGATAGGCCCTGCTCTAGGGTAGTAGGGAAAACTCATGTGCTATCCTTAAATCAAACAGAATGAAAACAAGTTTTTAGAGGTGCATGATTTGTCAACGAATGCTAATATATAACTCAATTACTTCTTGAGCTGGACAAGTTTCGAGGAACGGCTCTCGCACGAGGATGATCACATCCTCTTATTCTCCTTTGTTTATCACTGCCAAAGTTTTCTGATTCCTCATGAACAAAGCGTGAAGGAGGGTTTGTTTGTTATATTATTTTGAGCCGGGCGCACTCTTTGCCAGTTCCTTCTTGTATTATGGGTTTGCACATTAGACATGCAACCCCGGGGTGAAGCTTGTCCAACTCAAAAAGATCATGAATTAGCTATTACTTCCTCATGAGCTAAAACAGAGGCACAAAATAAAAGATTTTGAACATTTAAGGATAACACATAAATTCTGTACTTTAGGAGGTGGTAGTGGAATACCACGAGTAGGAAGGTATGGTGGACTCATATGGAAGGTATTGGTTTAAGGGTATGGATGCACAAGCAGAATTCCGCTTAGTACAGAGTTAGGCTAGCAAAGGTTTGAGAGAACAGACAATTGATGACGACTAAGATGCAAAACAATATAAAGCATAAACATTGAAATAAGCATAACACATCAAGTTGTCTTCCTTGTCAGCATAACACTTCAAGCATAATAACATAAAGGTTTTGTCTATGTCGATACTTTAGGAAAATCATGCTTGTTGTTATGACCAAAGCTATGTTTGCCAAGATTAAACAAAGTTTTCACAGCCATACCTGATATAAGGTCAATACTCCCCATAAGAGTCATCATATAAGGTCGATTGCGTGCAGAGAATACCGAGTGCAGCAAAAGGAACCAATAAACTTCTCATTAATATTCCATCATAGACGACTCCACACTCACGGATACAATCTCCCCACCGAAGGAGTGATAGACCTCAATGCACACACCTATTTCATATAATAACCTCCCTAGACATGATATGACTCTACTTGACTCTAAAAGACAAAAAGTAAAGATAAAGATACCGGGCACTCCCCCAAGCTTGGAACAAGCCAAGGGAATGCCGTTACCCCAGGAGATTTCACTCCTCATCCTTGTTGGCGTTGATCACGTAGTCCTCGGCGAAACGCTTCCATGGAAGGGGTTCTCCAGTCTCATATGAGAAGCTTGTCTCCTGAATCCTGCAGGCAACACCCATACTCATGCGCATAAACCTTAGTTCATACTCATAGTTCTGGCGATGTAGATCATTAATTTGCCCTTGGAGCTCTATAATTCTTTCTTCAGACGCGGTGATGCTTTTCCACATCTCCTTCATCTCCTTCAGGAAGTAGTTCTTCAGCTCGTTGATGATGTCAAAGTTAGCTTCAACACCACGCTCGATCATCTTCTTGTACTCGAAGACTTCTTGCTCCACTTCTTCCAGCCTGGCCTGGATGCTCCCCTCCTTGATAGGTCCCTTCAGATCTTCTTGATGAAGGACACCGTCCTCCATCCGAACAACCTGAGGGTGCTTCTTCACCTCAGCGAGGTAAGGGTTGATGACGTTGACGACGAACTCGTCCTTGGGGGAACTTGGAGAAGCCATGGCACCTAATATCAGCTGAAAGATTCCCTGGCAGAAACATATCGAAAAGAAAACACGCGAAATCGCAAGATACGTTGCCGGAACAATCCGGGCAAATATATAGCAAAAGTTTATGCACAGAAAGGAAGGTAACGGGCTAAAGCTGGGTCAGAGACGGACTCCCGGGTGTCCAGGCGCCCTGGCGGCGCGGCCAGGAGGTAGGGCGCGCTAGGGGGCGCCTGGACCCCCTGGAGCTCGTCTCCGGCTCCGCTTAGGCTCAGAATTTTACTAATTTTGCAAAAACTCGTAATACGGAACTTTTATGGCGGTTCGCGATGTTTTCTTTACCGTACTATATACCTTTTCTTTATTCTGCTTCTGCTGGCGTCTGAAACAGGGCTGCCACATGTTCTTCGTGAGTTGTTGTGTATATTATATTCACATCAACATCGACAGGGTCTCCTGCTATGTAATGTTTCAGTCTTTGCCCATTCACAACTTGAGGTTTGGTGCCTTCAAAATTGTTAATCTTAATTGCACCAGACCGGTAGACTTCTTCAATATGAAATGGCCCTTCCCACCTGGAAAGTAGTTTGCCTGGAGAAAACCTGAAACGGGATCTAAACAACAAAACTTTATCACCAACATTAAATTCACGTTTCGGAATCTTCCTATCATGCCACTTCTTTACCTTTTCCTTGAACATTTTAGCGCTCTCGTAAGCTTCACTTCTCCATTCATCTAGAGAAGTCAAGTTCATGAGACGCTTCTCACCAGCTAATTTTGGGTCAGCATTAAGCTCTCTAACAGCCCAGAAAGCTTTGTGTTCTAACTCTAATGGCAAATGGCAAGCCTTGCCATACACCATCTTATAGGGGGACATGCCCATGGGGTTTTTGTAAGCAGTTCTATATGCCCACAAAGAATCTCCTAACTTATTCGACCAGTCCTTTCTATTTCTGTTTACTGTCTTTTGTAAGATCAACTTAATCTCTCTATTGGTGAGCTCAACTTGCCCACTAGTTTGAGGATGATATGGTGAAGCAATTCTATGGTTGACATCGTATTTGGCTAAAGCTTTTCTAAAAGCTCCGTGCGTGAAGTGTGATCCCCCATCAGTCATGAGATACCTTGGTACACCAAACCTAGGAAAAATTACATCTTTAAGCATTTTCAAAGAAGTCTTGTGATCAGCACTTTCAGTGGGGATTGCTTCAACCCACTTGGTCACATAATCAACAGCTACTAAAATGTGAGTGTACTTGTGCGAAGAAGGAAAAGGACCCATAAAATCAAAACCCCAACAATCGAAAGGTTCAATCACTAGTGAGTAATTCATAGGCATCTCATTCCTTCTACTAATGTTACCAACTCTCTGACATTTATCACAGGCTAAAACATAATTTCTAGCATCCTTAAAGAGAGTAGGCCAATAAAAACCTGATTGAAGAACCTTATGTGCAGTCCTTTCACCGGCATGATGTCCTCCATAGGGACTATCATGACACCGTCTGAGAGTGTCCTTCTGCTCATGTTCCGGTATGCATTTTCTCACGATCCCGTCGGGACCTTCTTTGAAAAGATGTGGGTCATCCCAAAAGTAGTGCCTCAAATCATGAAATAACTTCTTCCTTTTCTGAAATGTTAAACCTGGAGGCAAATACTTTGCAACAATAAAATTAGCATAATCTGCATACCAAGGATCGGAAAGAGATTGTACTTTTACAACGGCAAGTTGCTCGTCTGGAAAACTATCGTTGACTAGGATGGGATCATGCGGTATATCTTCCATCCTTGAAAGATTGTCCGCCACCGGATTGTCTTCTCCTTTCCTATCAACAATCTTTGATGTCCCTTGGATAGGGCATCCTCTCAATAGCTTCGATCTTGGCTTTGTCCACTTCAATTCCCTTTTCGGAAATCTTGTGACCAAGAACAATTCCTTCGTTAACCATGAAGTGGCACTTCTCCCAGTTGAGTACCAAATTCGTCTCCTCACATCTCTGCAAAACTTTATTAAGATTGTGAAGACAATGGTCAAAGGAGGTTCCATAGACGGAGAAATCGTCCATGAAGACTTCCATAATATCCCCACAGAAACCATGAAAGATAGCAGACATACACCTTTGAAAAGTAGCAGGGGCATTACATAAACCAAAAGGCATACGCCTGTAAGCATAAGTACCAAAGGGACAAGTAAAAGTGGTCTTCTCTTGATCAGCGGTGTTAACATGAATTTGAGAGAAGCCAGAATAACCATCGAGATAACAAAAGTGGGTATTTTTGGATAACCTTTCAAGCATTTGGTCGATGAACGGCAAGGGGTAGTGATCCTTCCTGGTTGCCTTGTTCAACTTCCTGTAATCAATACACATTCTATATCCAATAATAATTCTCTGAGGTATTAGTTCATTTTTATCATTAGGAACCACAGTTGTACCTCCTTTCTTAGGAACACAATGTACCGAGCTTACCCACTTACTATCAGCTATAGGGTAGATAATACCTGCGGCTAGAAGCTTGAGAATCTCAGTTCTCACAACATCCATCATCTTCGGGTTCAATCGTCGTTGATGATCAACAACCGGTTTAGCATCAGGCTCAAGGTTGATAGTATGTTGACAGATAGATGGACTAATCCCCTTAAGGTCATCAAGGGTATATCCAATTGCGCCTCGGTGTTTACGGAGTACTTCCAATAGTCGCTCTTCTTCATATCCTGAAAGGTTAGAATTGATAATAACATGATATACTTTCTTTTCATCTAAATAAGCATACTTGAGCGTATCGGGAAGAGGTTTAAGATCGAACACCGGGTCTTCTTTCGGTTTCGATAAAATTCCCAAAGGTTCAACCGGAAGGTTGTGCTTCAGGATAGCAGGTTGCCTCCAGAATATTTCATCTAGTTCATTTCTTTCCTGCATATGCAAATCATTCTCGTGGTCCTCCATATATTGCTGCAAAGGATCATTAGGGGGAATAGCAATAGAAGCAATACTTTCAATAAGTTTATCATCACTAGGTAAATTGGTACCACGAGGCTGCTTAGAGAACTTATAAAAATTAAATTCATATGGCTCACCATTGAATTCAACAGAAACTTTACCTTTCTTGCAATCTATTATAGCTCCACAAGTTCTAAGAAATGGTCTACCAAAAATAATAGGGCAGAAATTGTCCCTCTCTGAACCAAGTACTAGAAAGTCGGTAGGGTATTTTACCTTTCCACATAGGACTTCAACGTCCCTCACAATTCCAATAGGAGAGATAGTTGTTCTGTTTGCAAGATGAATGGTAACATCAACTTCTTCAAGTTCACAAGGGGAAATCTCACCGATGATCTCTTCATAAAGTGAATAGGGGATAGCACGTGCACTCGATCCCAAATCGCATAGCCCATAATAATTGTGATCTCCTATTTTAACAGATACCACTAGAGTGCCTGAAATTGGGCCTTTATTCTTGGCTGTGACAAGGTTAGTTGAAACAGCACAAAAATTAATATTGGAATCAAAAACATCATTAGTAATAAGGTCTTTAATTAATGCAACTTGAGGATCGACCCTGATCTGGTCCTCAGGCTCATCAACTCTTTTCTCACTTTTATTTATTATTCCTATCACAAGAGTGTGCTCCCTCATCCTTGCGGGAAAAGGAGGTTGTTCATATATAACTGCAGGCAAAATAGGGTCAGCAACATGAATATCAACAGGTGGCTCTTTAAAAGGTTCATGATACTGGTCTCTCTTCTTTTTAAAAGAATCAACGAGAGAGGCAAAATTCTTACAGAAATCAATCACTAGATGGGAATCAAGACCAATCTTAGAGCAAAAAGTATTGAAGTAATCAGTTTTCACATAGCTCTCAATATAATCATGTCCATAATTTATAGCGGGTTCAATACCTTTATCAATTTCCCAATCTTCGGTATTCCTCTGGATCCTTTCAATGAGATCCCACCTTTCTTCAACACTCTTCTTCTGAAATACCCCACTAGAGGAGGCATCCAGCATCTCCTTATCCTGACGAGAAAGCCTGGCATAAAAATTTGTAAGTATAATTTCCTTGGGAAGCTTATGAATAGGGCATTTGAGCATTAGGGACTTCAATCTCCCCCAAGCTTGAGCAATGCTTTCTCCGTCACGAGACCTAAAGTTATAGATATAGTTCCTGTCTCGATGAATTTCATGAAGAGGATAAAACTTAGTATAAAAGAGAGACATAAGCTCCTGCCAGTCAAGTAAGTGTGAGTTATCGAGAAGCCTATACCAATCCAAAGCTTTATCTATAAGTGATACGGCAAACAATTTCCTCATGACAAACTCCCTCGATACACCTGCAAGCTTAAATAATGAATATAGTTGTGACAGATATAGCAAGTGTTCACCGGGATGTCTGTCTCCTGCATAACGATTAGCCAAAACATAATCGATAATACCAGCTGGTATTTTATAGGGCACAATTTCAGTAGGAGGAGGATCAACCACCACAGGTGTGGGGCGTCTTCCCGTAAGCAACGATCCAATAACAGGGTTGTCCATAAGGACAAAGAGCAGCAATAGCAAAAATAAAAACATAATTATAAAAACTTCCTTACCAGTTTCACTTTACCAATAGCGCTACGCTCCCCGGCAACGGCGCCAGAAAACGGTACTTGATGACCCACAACCGTAAGGGATCTATTGCAGCGTTTTCGATAAGTAAGAGTGTCGAACCCAACGAGGAGCAGAAGGTATTGATAAGCGATTCTGAGCAAGAAATTACTGCAAGCACTGAAAGATAACTTTTAGGGGTTTTCTCGATATAAGCAACAAGAAAGTAAAAGCAAGCAATGTAAAAGGCACTGAGAGTAACAAGTGGCCCAATCCTTTCTTAGCAAAGGAGAGGCCTAGCAACTGAACTTATAAAGACTAAAGCGTTCCTGAGGACACACAGGAGAAGTAGTCATGTGCTTTCGCCATATTCCGTATCGATACTATGTTATGTGTTGATAAGTGTTGAGTGGGTGGATCTATGCTAGTACACTCTCTAGACTAAGATGAGTGCACTCTTATGATTAAACACCTTGCAAGAATCCGCAAATACAAGATAGAATTTAAGGCAAAAGCCTAACCATAGCAATACGATCGAGGATCCATTATTCCCTTATGCAAAAGCGTGCGAACTGGGGTTCAGGTTTCTGTCACTCCGGCAACCCACCGTAAGCATTCTTTGTACGCAATGTATTCTCCTAGGTCCACTAAGAGTTATCCGGATAGGTGTTTAAGCTTGCATCGACGTAACTCTTTATGTCGAACTCTTTATCACCTCCATAACCGAGAAACATTTCCTTATTCCTCTAAGGATAATTTTGACCACTATCTAGTGATCCACTCCTGGATTACCTTTGTACCCTCTTGCCAGACATGTGGCAAGGCACACATCAGGTGCGGTACTTAGCATGGCATACCGTATAGAGCCTATGACAAAAGCATAGGGGACGACCTTCGTCCTTCCTCTTTCTTCTGCCGTGGTCAAGCTTTGAGTCTTACTCAACTTCACACCTTATAACTCAGGTAAGAATTCTTTCTTTAACTGACCTATTTTGAACTCCTTCAAAATCATGTCAAAGGTGTGTGTTCCTTTTGAAAGTATCATCAGGCGTCTTGATCCATCTCTATAGATCTTGATGCCCAATTATGTAAGCAACTTTATCCAGGTCTTCCTTTGAAAAACTCCTTTCAAACAACCCTTTACGCTTTCCAGAAATTCAACATCATTTCGGATCAACCATATGTCATTCACATATACTTATCAGAAATGTTGTAGTGCTCCCACTCACTTTATTGCAAATACAAGTTTCTAACAAACTTTGTATACCCAAAAACTTTGATCACTCCATCAAAGCATATATTCCGACTCCGAGATGCTTGTTCTAGTCCATAGAAGGATCGCTGGAGCTAGCATATCTTTTAGCATCCTTAGGATCGACAAAACCTTTCTTATTGTATCATATACAACCTTTCCTTACGAAAACTGGTAAGGAAACTTGTTTTGTCATCCATCTGCCAGATTTCATAAATGCAGCTAATGCTAACATGATTCCGACGGACTTAAGCATCGCTACGGGTGAGAAAATCTCATCGTAGTCAACTCCTTGAACTTGTGGAAAACTCTTCGCCATAAGTCGAGCTTCATAGACGGTGACATTACCGTCCACGTCCGTCTTAGTCTTAAAGATCCATTTGTCTCAATGGCTTGCCGATCATAGGGCAAGTCCACCAAAGTCCATACTTTGTTTTGATACATGGATCCTATCTCGGATTTATCGGCTTCTAACCATTTGTCGGAATATGGGCCCACCATCGCTTCTCCATAGTTCGTAGGTTCATTGTTGTCCAACAACATGACATCTAAGACAGGATCACCGTACCACTCAGGAGTAGTACTTATCCTTGTCGACCTACGAGGTTCGATAGCAACTTGATCTGGAGCTTCATGATCACTATCATTAGTTTCCTCTTCAACTGTCGTAGGTTCCACAGAAACATCTTTCTGTGTTGCACTACTATTCGGTTGAAGTGAGGGTTTGACAACCTCATCAAGTTCTATCTTCCTCCCACTCAATTCTTTCGAGAGAAACTCCTTCTCGAGAAAGGACCCGTTCTTAGGGACAAACATTTTTGCCCTTGGATCTGAGATAGGAGGCATACCCAACTGTTACCTTTGGGTATCCTATGAAGATGTATTTGTCCGCTTTGGGTTCGAGCTTTTCCCGGCTGAAGCCATAAGCCTCGCAGCCCCAAACATTGAGAAACGACAACTACGGTTTCTTGCCAGACCTTAGTTCATATGGTGTTGTCTCAACGGACTTAGATGGTGCCCTATATAAAGTGAATGCAGCTGTCTCTAATGCATAACCTCAAAATAATAGCGGTAGATCGGTAAGATACATCATAGATCGCACCATATCTCATAAGGTTCGATTACGATGTCCGGACACACCATTACGCTGTGGTGTTCCAGGGGGCTTCAACTGCGAAACAATTCCACAATGTCTTAAGTGATTGCCAAACTCATAATTCAGATAATATCCCCTTGATCAGATCGTAGGAACATGATCTTCTTGTTATGATGATTCTTAATCTTCACTCTGAAATTTTTGAACCTTTCAAACGTTTCAGACTTTTGCTTCATTAAGTGAATATGCCATATCTACTCAAATCGTCAGTGAAGATGAGAAAATAACGATATCCACCACACGCCTTAATTCTCATTGGATCACATACATCAGCATGTATGATTTCCAACAAGTCACTTACCCGTTTTATTGTACCTGAAAACGGGATCTCAGTCATCCTGCCCATGAGGCATGGCTCGCATGTGTCAAGCGATTCAAAATCAAGTGACTCCAAACGTCCATCAGCATGGAGTTTCTTCATGCATTTTATGCCAAACTGACCTAAGCGGCAGTGCCACAAGAAAGTGGTACTATCATTATTAACTCTACATCTTTTGGCATTAATATTATCATCATGTGTATTGCTATAATCGAGATTCAATAAACCATTGGGTGCATGACCATAAAGGTATTATTCATGTAAACAGAATAACCATTATTCTCTAACTTAAATGAATAACCGTATTGCAATGAACATGATCTAATCATATTCATGCTCAACGTAGACACCTGATAACATTTATCTAGGTTCAACACTAATCCCGAAAATAGAGGGAGCGTGCGATGGTGATCTTATCATCCTTGGAAACACTTCCAACACACATCGTCACCTCGCCCTTAGCTAGTCTCCGTTCAGTCCGTAGCTTTTGCTTCAAGTCACTAATAATAGCAACTGAACCGGTATCCAATACCCAGGTGCTACAAGGAGTACTACTAAGGTACACATCAATAACACGTATATCAAATATATTTTGTTGAAGTTGCCAGCTATCATATCTACCATGTATTTGGGGTGGTTCCGCTACCATGTGACCGTTCCCCTTACAATAGAAGCACTTAGTCTCGAGGTTTGGGTTCAACCATGGGTTCCTTCATCAGAGCGACAACAGGTTTGCCATTCATGAAGTTTCCCTTCTAGCCCTTACCCCTTTTGAAACCAGTGGTCTTGCTAAACCATCAACACTTGATGCTCCTTCTTGATTTCTACTTTTGCGGTACTAAGAACCGCTAACAGCACCGGGATCATCTCCATCCTTTGCATGTCATAGTTCATCACGAAGTTCTAGTAGCTTGGTGATAGTGTCTAGAGAATTCCGTCAACCACTATCTCATCTGGAAGATTAACTCCCACTTGGTTCAAGTGATTTTAGCACCCAGACATTCTGAGCACACGCTCACTAGTTGAGCTATTCTCCTCCATCTTTTTGGCAAAAGAACTTGTCAGAGGTCTCATACCTCTCAACACGGGCATGAGCCTGAAATCCCAATTTCAGCTCTTAGAACATCTCATATGTTCTATGGCGTTCAAAACGTCATTGGCATCCTGATTCTAAGCCGTAAAGTATGGTGCACTAAACTATCAAGTAGTCATCAGGACGTGTCTCTCAGGTGTTCACAACATCCACAGACAACGTTGTAGGGGTTTGCACATCGAGCGGTGCATCAAAGACGTAAGCTTTCTATGCAGCAGTGAGGACGCTCCTCGGACTACGGACCCAGTCCGCATCATTGCTTACAATATCTTTCAACTTAGTCTTTCTCTAGGATCGTATTAAACAGGGAGCTACAACGCAGTTATTGGTCTACAACATAATTTGCAAAGGCAACTTAGACTATTGTTCATGATAAGTGAGTTTAACTAATCAAATTACTTATAACTCCCACTCAAATTGACATCCCTCTGGTCATCCGAGCGTGACATGATCCAAATCCACCAACCCAAGTCCGATCATCACGTGAGATGAGGTGGTGTCAATGGTGAACATCTTCATGTTGATCATATCTACTATATGACTCATGCTCGACCTTTCTGTCTTCCATGTTCCGAGGCCATGTCTGTACATGCTAGGCTCGTCAAGTCTAACCCGAGTGTTCTGCATGTGCAAAACTGGCTTGCACCCGTTGTATGCGAACGTAGAGTCTATCACACCCGATCATCACGTGGTGCTTCGAAACGACGAACCTTCGCAACGGCGCACACTCGGGGGGAACACAATTTCATCTTGAAATTTTAGTGAGGGATCATCTTATAATGCTACCGTCGTCCTAAGCAAAATAAGATGCATAAAAGGATTAACATCACATGCAAATCATAAGTGACATGATATGGCCATCAACTCGTGCTTTTGATCTCCATCTCCAAAGCACCGGCATGATCTCCATCGTCACCGGCGTAACACCATGATCCCCATCATCATGATCTCCATCATCGTGTCGCCATCGGGGTTGTCGCGCGCCCACCATGCTCTTACTACTATTGCTACCGTTTAGCGATAAAGTAAAGCATTACATAGCGCTTAATGATTGACACGCAGGTCATACAAAAATTAAAGACAACCCTATGGCTCCTGCCGGTTGCCGTATACATCGACATGCAAGTCGATATTAACTATTACAACATGATCATCTCATACATCAAATATATCTCATCATGTCATTGGCCATATCATATCACAAACATACCCTGCAAAAACAAGTTAGACGTCCTCTAATTTGTTGTTGCATGTTTTACGTGGCTGCGATGGGTATCTAGCAAGAACGCTTCTTACCTACGCAAAGCCACAACGGTGATATTTAAGTTGCTATTTAACCTTCTACAAGGACCGCCTTTGTCGAATCCGATTCAACTAAGGTGGGAGAGACAGACACCCGCTAGCCATCTTATGCAACAAAAGTCACATGTCTGTCGATGGAACCGGTCTCATGTACGAGGACATGTAAGGTTGGTCCGAGCCGCTTCATCCCACAATACCGCTGAATCAAGAAAAGACCAAGGAGGGAAGCAATCTAAACATCAACGCCCACAAACTCCTTTGTGTTCTACTCGTGATTGCATCTACGCAAAGACCTAGCTCATGATGCCACTGTTGGGGAACGTTGCATGGGAAACAAAAATTTCCTACGCTCACCAAGATCAATCTAGGAGATGCATCTACGAGGGAAGAGTCGGATCCACATACCCTTGTAGATCGCGATGCGGAAGCGTTGCAAGAATGCGGATGAAGGAGTCGTACTCGCTGCGATTCAGATCGCGGTTGATTCCGATCTAAGCGCCGAACAACGGCGCCTCCGCGTTCAACACACGTGCAGCCCGGTGACGTCTCCCACGCCTTGATCCAGCAAGGAGAGAGGGAGAGGTTGGGGAAGACTCCATCCAACAGCAGCACGACGGCGTGGTGGTGGTGGAGGAGCGCGGGACTCCAGCAGGGCTTCGCCAAGCGCTGCAAGAGACGAGGAGGGAGAGGGGTAGGGCTGCGCCAAGAAGGAGACGTTCTCATGTATCTAGCAGCCCCAAAACCTCACATATATATAGGGGGAAGGGGGGGCTGCGCCCCCTTTAGGGTTTCCCACCCCTAGGGGTGCGGCAGCCCCCAAAAACCCATCTAGGGTGCGGCCAAGGGGGGGGGGGAGAGAGGGGGCGCCCTAGGGTGGGCCTTAAGGCCCATCTGGACCTAGGGTTTGCCCCCCTCCACTCTCCATGCGCCTAGGGACTTGGTGGGGGGCGCACCAGCCCCCTTGGGGCTGGTCCCCTCCCACACTTAGCCCACAAAGCCTTCAGGGGCTGGTGGCCCCACCTGGTGGACCCCCGGGACCCTCCCGGTGGTCCCGGTACATTACCGATATCCCCGAAACTTTTCCGGTGACCAAAACAGGACTTCCCATATATGAATCTTTACCTCCGGACTATTCCGGAACTCCTCGTGACGTCCGGGATCTCATCCGGGACTCCGAACAACATTCGGTAACCGCGTACATACTTTCCCTATAACCCTAGCGTCATCGAACCTTAAGTGTGTAGACCCTACGGGCTCGGGAACCATGTAGACATGACCGAGACAACTCTCCGACCAATAACCAACAGCGGGATCTGGATACCCATGTTGGCTCCCACATGTTCCACGATGATCTCATCGGATGAACCACGATGTCAAGGATTCAATCAATCCCGTATACGTTTCCCTTTGTCTATCGGTATAGCACTTGCCCGAGATTCGATCGTCGGTATACCGATACCTTGCTCAATCTCGTTACCGGCAAGTCTCTTTACTCGTTCCGTAACACATCATCCCGTGATCAACTCCTTGATCACATATTGTGCACATTATGATGATGTCCTACCGAGTGGGCCCAGAGATACCTCTCCGTCATACGGAGTGACAAATCCCAGTCTCGATTCGTGCCAACCCAACAGACACTTTCGGAGATACCTGTAGTGCACCTTTATAGCCACCCAGTTACGTTGTGACGTTTGGTACACCCAAAGCATTCCTACGGTATCCGGGAGTCGCACAATCTCATGGTCTAAGGAAAATATACTTGACATATAGAAAAACTTTAGCATACGAACTACACAATCTGTGCTAGGCTTAGGATTGGGTCTTGTCCATCACATCATTCTCCTAATGATGTGATCCCGTTATCAACGACATCCAATGTCCATGGTCAGGAAACCGTAACCATCTATTGATCAACGAGCTAGTCATCTAGAGGCTTACTAGGGACATGGTGTTTGTCTATGTATCCACACATGTATCTGAGTTTCCTATCAATACAATTCTAGCATGGATAATAAACAATTATCATGAACAAGGAAATATAATAATAACCAATTTATTATTGCCTCTAGGGCATATTTCCAACAGTTATGCGGTTCGACCGATAAAGATATTCGTAGAATATGTAGGAGCCAATATGGGCATCCAGGCTCCGCTATTGGTTATTGACCGGAGAGATGTCTCGGTCATGTCTACATAGTTCTCGAACCAGTAGGGTTCGCACGCTTAAACGTTCGTTGACGATATAGTATTTAATGAGTTATGTATGTTGGTGACCGAATCTTATTCGAAGTCCCGGATGTGATCACGGACATGACGAGGAACTCCGGAATGGTCCGGAGATAAAGATTAATATATGGGATAATAGTGTTTGACCTCCGGAAGGGTTCCGGAATTCACCGGAAGGGGTTCCGGATGTTTCCCGAAGTGTTTGGGTACGAGAACACTTTATTTGGGCCAAAAGGGAAAGCACGCAAGGTTTTTGGAAGGCGCAAAAGGAAGTTTTGCGGAGTCCAGGGGCCAGACGCCAGGGTCCCTGGCGTCTGGGTCCAGACGCCGGGAACCCCGGCGTCTGGCCCTGGAGTCCGAGAAGGACTCTTCCCTTTCGGGTGAAACCGACTTTGTGAAGGCTTTTACTCCAAGTTTCGACCCCAAGGCTCAACATATAAATAGAGGGGTAGGGCTAGCACCCAAGACACATCAAGATACACCAAGCCGTGTGCCGGCAACCCCGACCCTCTAGTTTATCCTTCGTCTAGTTTCTGTAGTGCTTGGCGAAGCCCTGCAGAGATTGTTCTTCATCAACAACCGTCACCATGCCGTCGTGCTGTCGGAACTCATCTACTACTTCGCCCGTCTTGCTGGATCAAGAAGGCGAGGACGTCATCGAGCTGAACGTGTGCGGAACGCGGAGGTGCCGTACGTTCGGTACTAGATCGGGACGGATCGTGAAGGTGCACGACTACATCAACCGCGTTGATAAACGCTTCCGCTTTCGGTCTACGAGGGTACGTAGACACACTCTCCCCTCTCGTTGCTATGCATCTAGTAGATAGATCTTGCGTGTTCGTAGGAAAATTTTGAAAATACTATGTTCCCCAACATCCGCGACCCGCAGCGCCCGCAACCCGTTCCAGATCCGACCCGTTTGACCGGAGGTTGACCTCGTTTTTCCTTCTAAGTGTTTAGTTTTTCAGTGTCTGATGCATATTTGTGATGAGGATAACTTTTATTGTGCATGTCCGTTTTGTGCATATGATATGTCAAAATGATCGTGGTGACTTGTACTATCTTTTGTTCCATTGTGTCATGCATGTTTGAGGTCATCTAGATGTCTTAATCTTCATGGGAAGAGTGCTACTTGTTATAAACTACTGCTATTAGTTGTTTTCATGCCATGTTTGATATGTGATAACTTGATGCATGTTTATCCAAATGAAGCAAATGATATGTCCACATGTTCATCATGAGATGCTCTACAGGTTGGTTGCTTTAGCTTGCATGATAGAATTCATCTTGCCAAGTTTATCTCCTTTGCAAAAGTGCCTGTGGCTGTTAGGTTGTTAAACTTGTTACGAGATGCCTAGTTGAGGAGCTCGTTGCTATTGATGTGGTTGTCCGCTTGATGCATGCTTATATGTTTTGGACGGCCCATCATGTATACTTTGCTGTGGTGCAAACCACTTGCCATGTTATGCCTTGAGGTGACTTAAACTTGCTCACAAACATGCCATGATATTACTGCTGTTTTAACACTTAGTGAAATTTCACTAAGTCTGGAATCTGTAATTTCCAGATGCCATGTTTGCTTGTTGTTCTAGGCAAATCCATGATAGTTTTGGGGTGACTATTGATGATTCCTTGTTGTATATGTTATTGGCTATCCATCCATGCCCTCACATGCTATTTTGGGTGGCTGTAGCATATTTAATTCTTGCTCCCAAGTTGCTATAAATTACTGCTGTTAGGTTTTTGTTGTCATGTTCAAAATGTTGTAGCTTGTTGCTATTGATCCATGCCTCCTATGGAGATGCTCCAATGGAGTTGTTTGCTGTAGGATATGTCTACTTTATGTCCATGCTTCTTGTCATGATGTTTGAGTGATGTAGACTATATATTTCTTGCTCCGAAGTTGCTATGTGGCTGTTAATTTCAGCTTTGCTTTGTTTCTTGTTTCGGGTGTATCTTTTAGCCCGTTGTTCCGTTTTGAGCAAGTCCTATATGAAACTTGTGTGATTTTGCATGTAGATTCATAATATCCTCTGGTTAACATGTTTTGAAGTTTCTTGCTTGATGCACATTGTCATGTTCCTTGTGCTGTATCTCTGTGTTTCCTATGTTGACTTTCTGTGCATCCTTAGTGCATCTGCAGTGCTTCCTTAGTGCATCAGCCATGCATACTGTGGTTTGCGCATTGCATCTTGTTTGATTCCGTGCCTCGTGTGTTTTGTGTTGAGTAGAGCCGGAAGCCGAGAACGAGTTCAAGAACGAGGTTACTACCGAGGTTGAGAACGAGGAGCTCTCTTACGATCCCATCGACGACTCTACAGGCAAGATGACCTGACCCGGATATCATTACTATCTTTGCCTATTGCTAGAAGTCTCGCTCTTTAGCTTATTGCCTCGATGCCCATGTTTTCCTGTCAGCCTCCTATTGTAACCATGAATCTATCTAACCACCCTACCTATGCAAACCTTTGATTGGCTAAGTAAGCTTCGCTCAGCCCCTCTTATAGCATTGCTAGTTGCAGGAGAAGATTTGAAGATTCTTGCTTCATGTTGAAGCTTGTTGGGATATCACACTATATTAATTCTTAAATGAAATCATCTATATATTGGTAATGGGTGGAAGGCTAAGCCTTTTGCTTGGTGATTTGTTCCACTCATGCCGCCCTAGGAACCGTATAAACCGGTGTTATGTTCCTTGATTATGCGTTCCTCACACGGTTGGGGTTATGGGACCCCCTCGATAAACCGCTTAGCGCTAAGGCTTTTCCAGCAAGTCCCGACATTGGTACTCCATTTGCCTAATAACTAAAACTTGCATAGGGACTAGCTATCCCCTTTTATTAATCAACCCCCGGGCCAGTGCTCCTCATGAGTGTTGGTCCAACCTAGAGCAGCTTGCGGCACCACACCTTGGCAACTCGGGGTATCTGGATGCTGTAACCATAGCTCATCCGGTCGTGGCCTGAGACTAGATACGCGCGGCTACTGTCAGGGTGTCGACACGCCGGGAGGATTTGCTGGATTAGTCTTACCTTAGTCGGAGTATCTTGAGCATGGGATTCCGAGGATACTCGGGCCTTCCCACCTTGGAGTTGCGACTCCGCGGATCGTGGGCTTGTCATGGGCCAAGTTGGAACACCCCTGCAGGGTTATGAACTTTCGAAAGCCGTGCCCGCGGTTATGTGGCAGATGGGAATTTGTTAATATCCGGTTGTAGAAAACTTGACACCATGTTCAGAACACACTACCAGCGTGAGTACCGTGACGGTCATTTTCCGAAAGGGGTTCGGGAAGTGAACACGGTGGGGTTATGTTTGACATGTTTTAGTTAGGATCACTTCGTGATCACCTTTTCGTCTGAGGCACTTCTCTTCTCGCTCTCTTTTACGTAAGCTAGTGCTAGTGCTGCTGCAACCTCTTATTCTTTCTTCGGCCTTGTTCCACACCCAAGGCTTGGATAGTTGTGTTACCCGAGAACGGGATTGCTGAGTCCTCTGTGGCTCACAGACTCTACACCACACCAGATGCAGGTACTCAGGCGATCTATTCAAGTGACGGCACCGAGCTGTACTGGGAGTACGACGAGGACCGTAGTCGTTACTATGTGCATTATCCCGACGATCAGTAGGGGTTTCTACTAGGGCCGATTCAGACCTGTGGTTTTATGTATGTTTGGTATCTTTCATTTGGATCTTCACCCGTAGACGGGTTGTGATGTTTTGAATGATGTTTGGCTATGTAATGAATTGTGTGACGTGGCGAGTGTAAGCCAACTATCTTTTCGCTTTCATCCCTATTTTTACATGAGATGTGCAAAGATACCAAACTTGAGATCATTCCAGAATGGGCTTATACCTTTAAGTCGTGCCTCGACACGTAGGAGGTATAGTCCCATCATGGGCATTACAAGTTGGTATTCAGAGCCTTCTCCGACCTAGAAGCCCCCACTGTTTGATCGAATCGTTGACGGTTGAGTCTAGGCACACACTTAAAATGTTTTGAGTCCTATATTTATATTGGAGAGTAGGATTTCTTTTGCTCCTCATCTCTTTTCACTCTGGTGAGGACTTCTGACGATTACTCTTGCCTCTTCTACTCTCAAAAATTGCACCAATTTTTTTTTAGGAATCTCGCGAGTATTGTTTGGATTGTTTCGATGTCTTTGTGACGAGAACATTGTTCTCGATGCCTCCTGTCATTAGGGGTTGTGGCAGTGTCCCGGGGAGTTGAACTCCGAGGTGTTGTCATCACAAACATATCGCGGCAGTTCTAGAATACTTAAGACGACCGACATCGAAAACTCTCCTATGCGGTTAGTGGCAAGATAACCCCGACATCACCCAGTACTGGGGAGATAGTTCGGGAGTATTGCCATAGCTTGTATAGTGGATGTGTTTCGAAGGTCCGAGGTAGACGGTTTCCGAAAATAACTGGTTATGTGTTGAAGGATGGATACAGCTGGATGTAGGATTAGAGTTGAGTGCGCGATGCTTCCCCTGTATCCCCAACACCTGATTGCATAACTGGATACTTTCGGAAATTAATAGGTGGGTTCATCTAGTAGCTCGTAGGCATTCTTCCAATGAATGCATGGTATGGAGTTCGGGGTTCTACATTGGGTGAAGTAGTTTTATTGGCGTTGTTCCGATCGGGAGTTGCATCTTAAAGGGTCCTTGGCTATGCTGATCCAGGGATTGCAAAACCCTTTTGTAACACGTTCCATAAGCTTTCAGCATGAATATGTCGAACGAAGCTCCTATCTTGTATTTGTTCTATCTGCACCTTGTTGTTTTATTTACCTTTTGTCTCCCAAGTGGCTTCTCGTGAAGATTGTTGTTATCATTAAACTGAGAATTTAATTCGTTCCTCTTGTTCGAATGATTCTTGTGAAGGCTATATTGCAATTTCTAGCCGTTGTTTCAGCTTATATCTTCTTTCAATCAAATGGCTAATGCTGGTCATCTCTTTCAGGATGGCTCCTAAAAAGGTTCCCAACGCTAACCCAGAGGGTGAAGAGGTTCCTGATCGTCCTCCTTCTCCTCCTCCTCCGTCTGAGGCCTGGAGAGCAATTATGCAAACTACGAATCAGAACACCCAGATGCTTATGCAGATGATGAAGCAAATTCAAGCAAATCAAGCAAATCAGGGTGCTCATGGGAACCAAGGCAATTTGTTCAACCAACAGCACTTTGCTACGCTCAACCAGTTCTTGGCATATCAACCAAAGGCTTTCCGTTACTGCGTGGACCCTCTCGATGCTGAAGACTGGATAACAAATATCAAGAAGCATTTCGAGTGCAGCAACGTAAGGCCCGAGGACTATGTGAAGTTTGCAGCCTTCCAACTCAAGGACCAAGTAGCTGATTGGTGGCAGCAGTACAAAGACTCCAGAGCAGGGCGTGAAATCTCCTGGGATGATTTCTGCAAGGACTTTCGCTCTCACCACATTCCAACAAGTGTCATCGAGGGTATGCGTGAGCAATTCCGCAACAGGAAGCAAGGCTCAATGTCTGTCTACCAATATAATGTCAAGTTCCAAAACCTTGCCCGCTATGCCAAGCAAGACATCCCAGATGCCAAGAGCAAGATCTATCAGTTCCGTGGTGGTCTGAAGGATGAACTCCAACTTGCTCTCACCTTGTTCGAGCCTGATTAGTTTGACAAATTCTATAATATGGTGCTTAAGCAAGAGGCAGCCCAGCTCAAGATGGAAGCTTCCTAAAAGAGTATCAGAGACACTGTTCACTCCTCCTCATCTTCTCAAGTGGTCGCGAAGCAACAGAAGTTTTGGCTTCCACCTCCTCCAGTGATCCAAGCTCCCTACAACAACAACAAGAACTCTGGTGGCCGTGGTTTCTCCCACCCACCCAACCCAAGCAACCAGTCAAAGAATCAGTTTCAAGCTTCCAAGTCAAGTGCTCCTCATTACCGTCCTCTCTCAGAAGTGGTTTGCAACAAGTGTGGCCAGACGGGTCACTATGCAAACAAGTGCCCCAACCCAAGGTGCCTTCCGCCTCCTCCACCTGTCAGTACTGCTATTGTCAAGCATAATCCAAAGGCAGCAAGAGTGAATCTGATGAATGCAGTGCAAGCGGAGAATTCTTCTGATGTGATATTGGGTAACCTCTCAGTTAACTCTGCTCCTGCAAAAGTTTTATTCGATTCAGGTGCATCGCATTGCTTCATCTCAAAACCTTTCTTGTCCAAGCATGAGTTGCCTACAGAAATGTTGCAAGATCCTTTTCGTGTGGTTTCTCCGGGGATGAGAATGAGCTCTCATATTGTAGCTCCTAATGTTTCTATCAAGATGGGCAATTATAAATTTCTGGCTTCTCCTATTGCTCTCGGCAACTCCGACATTGACCTTATTCTTGGGATGGATTGGCTTTCTCAGCATGATGCTCACATTGATTGTGCAAATAAGGAAGTCAAGATTACTCATCCTAATGAAGACGTGATTATCTTCGCCTCTCGGGATAACACAATCAGGCTTTTCTCTCTCAATGACAAGGGCGAGATTAATGTCATCTCTCAAATTCCGGTGGTTAACAAATACGAAGACGTCTTCCCTGAAGAACTTCCAGGCATGCCTCCACATCGTCAAGTTGAATTCGTCATTGAACTCGAGCCTGGTACTGAGCCAGCATGCCGGCGTCCGTACAAGCTCTCCCCTGAAGAGTTGAAGGAGTTGAAGAAACAGCTTGATGAACAAGAGCGTATGGGTCTGATCAGGCCTAGTACGTCTCCTTGGGGATGTGGTGTCTTATTTGTCAAGAAGAAGGATGTCACGGAGCGTCTCTGTGTTGATTACCGGCCATTGAACAAGAAGACAATTAAGAACAAGTATCCGCTCCCCAACATCAATGAACTGTTCGAGCAGCTCAAAGGAGCTAAAGTGTTCTCAAAGCTCGATCTCCGAATGGGTTATCACCAAATTCACATTCGTGAAGATGATATCCACAAGACTGCCTTCAGAACGAGCTACGGCTCTTATGAGTATACAGTCATGTCCTTTGGCCTCGCTAATGCTCCACCTACCTTCTCGAGAATGATGCACTACATTTTCAACCCCTACACAAAGTAGTTTGTGCTTGTGTATCTGGATGACATCTTGGTATTCTCCAAGAATGAAGAGGATCACGAAAAGCACCTCCGTCTGGTTCTCGACAGACTCCGTGAACATAAGTTCTATGCCAAGTTCTCCAAGTGTGAATTTTGGCTCGATAAGGTCTTGTATCTGGGCCATATCATCTCCGCTGACGGTATTGCTGTGAACCCCGAGAAAGTTGAAGCGATTGTCAACTGGGAACCTCCTCAGAACGTCAAGCAACTCCGAAGCTTCCTTGGTCTTGCTAGCTATTGCAGAAGGTTCGTTGAGAACTTCTCCAAGATTGCCAAGCCTCTCTCCAACTTGCTGCAGAAGAATGTCAAGTACAACTGGTCTCCAGATTGTGATGTGGCTTTCAAAACTCTCAAAGAAAAGCTCATCTCTGCTCTAGTTCTTACTCCTCCAGATGAGTCCAAGCCCTACGAAGTATTCTGTGATGCTTCTCTTCAAGGACTTGGTGGTGTGCTAATGCAGGACAAGAAGATTGTGGCATACACTTCTCGTCAACTGAAGCCAAGTGAGAAGAACTACCCCACACATGATCTCGAGCTAGCAGCTGTGGTACACGCTTTGATTACGTGGAGACATCTTCTGTTGGGAAGAAAAGTCGACATCTTCACCGATCACAAGAGCTTGAAGTACATCTTCACACAGCCGAACCTGAACCTTCGCTAGACTCGTTGGGTTGAGATGATCCAAGAGTATGATCCAAGCATCGAGTACACACCTGGCAAGGCAAATGTGATTGCAGATGCTTTGAGCAGAAAGGCATATTGCAACAGTCTCCTTATCAAGCCGTTTCAGCCTGAGCTTTGTGAAGCATTCAGGAAGCTCAACCTCCAAGTTGTTCCGCAAGGCTTTCTTGCAAATCTTCAAGTTGCTCCTACCTTGGAAGATCAGATTCGTGAGGCCCAACTCAGTGATGCTATGGTGCAGAAAGTGAAACATGGTATTGCAAAGGGTACTCCCAAATACAAGTGCTATCGCGTTGATGAGAGAGATACCTTGTTCTTTGAGGACAGACTTGTGGTTCCCAAAGGTGATATCAGGAAGCTTGTAATGGACGAAGCACATGATTCCCTCCTGTCGATTCATCCTGGAAGTTCCAAGATGTACCAAGACCTCAAGCAATCTTACTGGTGGACTCACATGAAAAGGGAGATTGCCCAATTCGTGAATGAATGTGATGTCTGCAGAAGAGTGAAGGTAGAGCATCAACGTCCAGCCGGTCTTCTCCAACCTCTTCCTATTCCCGAGTGGAAATTCGACCACATTGAAATGGATTTCGTCACTGGCCTTCCTAAGTCCAAGAAAGGGAATGATTCTATCTTTGTGGTGATTGACAAGCTTACCAAAGTCGCTCACTTCCTTCCAGTCAAAGAATCCATCAATGCAGCTCAACTGGCAGAGTTGTACACTTCCAGAATTGTGTCCTTACATGGCATTCCTCAATTTATCTCCTCAGACCGTGGAAGTTTGTTCACTTCCAAGTTCTGGGACTCCTTTCAGTCTGCCATGGGCACTAAGATCCGTTTCAGCACTGCATTTCACCCTCAGACTAGTGGTCAAGTCGAAAGAGTGAATCAGATCCTAGAAGACATACTCAGAGCCTGTGTCATATCTTTTGGCATGAAATGGGAAGATTGCCTTCCATTTGCCGAGTTCTCTTACAACAACAGCTTCCAAGCAAGTGCCGGCAAAGCTCCATTTGAAATCCTCTATGGCAGAAAGTGCCGTACCCCTCTCAACTGGTCCGAGACTAGTGAACGTCAACTTCTTGGCAATGACTTGATCTCAGAAGCCGAAGAAATGTGCAAAGTCATACGTGAGAATCTCAAGGCCGCTCAGTCGCGTCAGAAGAACTACTATGACGGCAAGCATCGTGATTTGGCTTTCAACATTGGGGATCATGTCTATCTCCGTGTTTCTCCTATGAAAGGCACCCAAAGATTCGGTATCAAAGGAAAGCTTGCTCCTAGATACGTGGGCCCTTTCAATATCCTTGGCAAAAGAGGCGATCTAGCCTATCAACTTGAGCTCCCTTCCAACTTCGCTAATGTTCATGATGTGTTTCACGTGTCTCAACTCCGCAAGTGCTTCAAGACACCTGAACGCACCATTCCGTTTGAGGAGATTGATCTTCAACAAGACTTGTCTTACCGAGAGCATCCCGTTGCTATTCTCGAAGAAACCGAGTGCAAGACCCGCAACAAGTCAATCAAGTTCTTGAAAGTCAAGTGGTCACACCATACCGACCTTGAAGCTACGTGGGAACGAGAAGATCACCTTCGTTTCGAGTACCCTTCCTTCTTCCAGTCCTAGATCTCGGGACAAGATCTTTTCGTAGTCGAGGAGAGTTTGTAATGCCCCGGATGTAACACTTTCCCTTTTTGGCAATATATAACTTTGGCTTCATCAGTTCCATTCCGGGTTCTTCATCTTTTCGGGTTTTCGTCGTTTTGTCGTGTGCGTGTGTGCATTCATCCATGTCATGTTGTCATGTGCATTGCATTGCTTTTGTGTTGTCGTTTGCATCCGGTCCCACTCGTTCCTTCCCATTGTCCGTTTCGAGTTCCGACGCTCTCACACGTGCCCGTGGCTTCCCGGAGTCCTTCTATTGTGTTTGGCCGTGTAACGTTTCCGGTTTGGCGTGAGACTTGTCGTGCGATGTTGTTTTGGTACGTGTAACCCGCCTGTCAAGTTGCGTCGCATTTGGAGTTCGTTTGGTACTTCAACAGTTATCCTCGTGGGCTAAAAGTACCTCCTCTTTGAGGCCCAAGAATCCCCTCCAACAGCCCACCAACCCAGCTCAAACCCTTTCCATCATCTAGGCCGTTCAATTGTGATCTCATGGCCGAAAACCTCTCCTCATTTGGACTACCCTAGCTCCTTGTGCCTATATAAACGTCCTTCCCCTCCAATTTTGCGTCCGAAACCCTAGTGTTTCCACCTCTGTCGCGCAGTGTTTTCACCTCTGCCGCGCAGTGTTTCCACCTCGCCGCACCCGTGCTTCCACCGCCGCCGAGCCGCGCTTCCTCCGCCGTCGCGCCGTGCTTCCACCTCGCCGCACCTGTGCTTCCACCTCGCCGCACCCGTGCTTCCACCGCATGGGCCCGCGGGGCCCAACGCCGGCCCGCCGCCGCCGCGGATCTGAGCCAGCCCGCCAGATCCCGCGCCCCGCCTTCGTCCTCCTCCAGCTCGCAGCCACCACCGCGCCCGGCCTCCTCCTGCCGGCCGGTCGCCGCCCCGACGACCCTCCGCCCTCCGGTCGCGCCTCGAGCTTCCGCCGCCGGCTCTCGCCGCTCCGGCGCCCCTCCAGCCGCCGTCACGCCTGGCCTCCTCCATCTCGCCGCCGGCCAGCCACCCTCGGCGCCGGGCCGCCCTCCGTCGGCCTCAGGCCACCCCGCCGCCTTCCCGTCCTCCCGCCGCCGGCCGATCGAAGCAAGGAGCCGAGCCAACCGCCAGCCCCTCGATCGGGATCTCGCCCGATCCGATCGGCGTGGGAGGACCAAACGGGCCGACCCGGGTGGACCCGTTGACTCCGCTGAAGGAAATATGCCCTAGAGGCAATAATGAAGTTATTATTTATTACCTTATATCATGATAAATGTTTATTATTCATGCTAGAATTGTATTAACTGGAAACTTAGTACATGTGTGAATACATAGACAAAACAGAGTGTCCCTAGTATGCCTCTACTAGACTAGCTCATTGATCAAAGATGGTTATGTTTCCTAGCCATAGACATGAGTTGTCATTTGATCAACGGGGTCACATCATTAGGAGAATGATGTGATGGACAAGACCCATCCGTTAGCTTAGCACTATGATCGTTTAGTTTTACTGCTATTGCTTTCTTCATGACTTATACATGTTCCTATGACTATGAGATTATGCAACTCCCGAATACCGGAGGAACACCTTGTATGCTATCAAACGTCACAACGTAACTGGGTGATTATAAAGATGCTCTACAGGTGTCTCCGAAGGTGTTCGTGGTGTTGGCATAGATCAAGAATAGGATTTGTCACTCCGAGTGTCAGAGAGGTATCTCTGGGCCCTCTCGGTAATGCACATCATAATAAGCCTTGCAAGCAAATGACTAATGAGTTAGTCACGAGATGATGTATTACGGAACGAGTAAAGAGACTTGCCAGTAACGAGATTGAACTAGGTATTGAGATACCGACGATCGAATCTCGGGCAAGTAACATACCGATGACAAAGGGAACAATGTATGTTGTTATGCGGTTCGACCGATAAAGATCTTCGTAGAATATGTAGGAGCCAATATGGGCATCCAGGCTCCGCTATTGGTTATTGACCGGAGAGATGTCTCGGTCATGTCTACATAAGTCTCGAACCCGTAGGGTCCGCACGCTTAAACGTTCGTTGACGATATAGTATTTAATGAGTTATGTATGTTGGTGACCGAATGTTATTCGAAGTCCCGGATGTGATCACGGACATGACGAGGAACTCCGGAATGGTCCGGAGATAAAGATTAATATATGGGATAATAGTGTTTGACCTCCGGAAGGGGTTCCGGATGTTTCCCGAAGTGTTTGGGTACGAGAACACTTTATTTGGGCCAAAAGGGAAAGCACACAAGGTTTTTGGAAGGCGCAAAAGGAAGTTTTGCGGAGTCCAGGGGCCAGACGCCAGGGTCCCTGGCGTCTGGGTCCAGACGCCGGGAACCCTGGCGTCTGGCCCTGGAGTCCGAGAAGGACTCTTGCCTTTCGGGTGAAACCGACTTTGTGAAGGCTTTTACTCCAAGTTTCGACCCCAAGGCTCAACATATAAATAGAGGGGTAGGGCTAGCACCCAAGACACATCAAGATACACCAAGCCGTGTGCCGGCAACCCCGACCCTCTAGTTTATCCTTCATCTAGTTTCTGTAGTGCTTGGCGAAGTCCTGCAGAGATTGTTCTTCATCAACAACCGTCACCACGCCGTTGTGCTGTCGGAACTCATCTACTACTTCGCCCGTCTTGCTGGATCAAGAAGGCGAGGACGTCATCGAGCTGAACGTGTGCTGAACGCGGAGGTGCCGTACGTTCGGTACTAGATCGGGACGGATCATGAAGGTGCACGACTACATCAACCGCGTTGATAAACGCTTCCGCTTTCGGTCTACGAGGGTACGTAGACACACTCTCCCCTCTCGTTGCTATGCATCTAGTAGATAGATCTTGCGTGTTCGTAGGAAAATTTTGAAAATACTATGTTCCCCAACAGTGGCATCATGAGCCAGGTCTATGCGTAGATGATATGCACGAGTAGAACACAATGAGTTGCGGGCGATACTAGTCATACTGCTTACCAGCATGTCATACTTTGCTTCGGCGGTATTGTGAGATGAAGCGGCCCGGACCGACATTACGCGTACGCTTACGCGAGACTGGTTTCATCGTTATGAGCACTCGTTGCTTAAAGGTGACTGGCGGGTGTCTGTCTCTCTCACTTTAGCTGAATCAAGTATGGCTACGCCCGGTCCTTGTGAAGGTTAAAACATCACATACTTGACGAAACATCGTTGTGGTTTTTGTATGCGTAGGTAAGAACGGTTCTTGCTAAGCCCGTAGCAGCCACGTAAAACTTGCAACAACAAAGTAGAGGACGTCTAACTTGTTTTTGCAGGGCATGTTGTGATGTGATATGGTCAAGACATGATGAGTTATACGGTTTTGTATGAGATGATCATGTTTTGTAAAGTTATCGGCAACTGGCAGGAGCCATATGGTTGTCGCTTTATTGTATGAAATGCAATCGCCATGTAATTGCTTTACTTTATCACTAAGCGGTAGTGATAGTCATAGAAGCAATAGTTGGCGAGACGACAACGATGCTACGATGGAGATCAAGTGTCGCACCGGTGACGAAGGTGATCATGGCGGTGCTTTGGAGATGGAGATCAAAAGCACAAGATGATGATGGCCATATCATGTCACATATTTTGTTTGCATGTGATGTTTATCTTATTATGCTTCTTATTTTTCTTAGAACGACGGTAGCATTATAAGATGATCCCTCACTAAATTTCAAGGTATAAGTGTTCTCCCTGAGTATGCACCGTTGCGAAAGTTCGTCGTGCCGAGACACCACGTGATGATCGGGTGTGATAAGCTCTACGTTCAAATACAACGGGTGTAAGCCAGTTTTGCACACGCAGAATACTCGGGTTAAACTTGACGAGCCTAGCATATGCAGATATGGCCTCGGAATACTATAGACCGAAAGGTCGAGCGTGAATCATATAGTAGATATGATCAACATAAGATGTTCACCATTGAAACTACTCCATCTCACGTGATGATCGGACATGGTTTAGTTGATTTGGATCACGTGATCATTTAGATGACTAGAGGGATGTCTATCTAAGTGGGAGTTCTTAAGTAATATGATTAAATTGAACTTTAATTTATCATGAACTTAGTCCTGGTAGTATTAGCATATCTATGTTGTAGATCAATAGCTCGCGATGTTGCTCCACGTTTATTTTTTATATGTTCCTAGAGAAAACTAAGTTGAAAGATGTTAGTAGCAATGATGCGGAATTGTTCCGTGATCTGAGGATTATCCTCATTGCTGCACAGAAGAATTATGTCCTCGATGCACCGCTAGGCGACAGACCTATTGCAGGAGCAGATGTAGACGTTATGAACATTTTGACAAAAGCTTGGTATGATGACTACTTGATAGTTTAAGTGCACCATGCTTTACAGCTTAGAACCGGGACTTCAAAAACGTTTTGAACGCCACAGAGCATATAAGATGTTCCAAGAGTTGAAATTAGTATTTCATACTCATGCCCGTGTCGAGAGGTATGAGACCTCTGACAGTACTTTGCCTACAAGATGGAGGAGAATAGCTCAACCAGTGAGCATGTGCTGAGATTGTCTGGATACTACAATTGCTTGAATCAAGTGGGAGTTAATCTTCCAGATAAGATAGTAATTGACAAGTTCTCTAGTCACTATCACCAAGTTAGTAGAACTTCGTGATGAACTATAATATAGAAGGGATGACGAAAGTAATTCCCGGTTCAGTTGCTAAAATTAGTAACTCGAAACGAGAATTGCAGAATGAATAGAGACTAGTTAAAGGTGAAGTGACGATGTGTGTTGGAAGTGGTTTCAAGATTGATATGATCATCATCGCACACTCCCTATACTTTCGGGATTAGTGTAAAACCTAAATAAATGTTATTTGGCATTTGCGTTGAGCATGAATATGATTTGATCATATTTGTTGCAATACGGTTATTCATTTAAAGTCATAGAATAATTGTTATTCTATTCACATGAATAAAACCTTCAATGGTCATACACCCAATGAAAATAGTTTGTTGGATCTCGATCGTAGTAATACACATATTCATAATATTGAAGCCAAAAGATGCAAGGTTAATATTGATAGTGCAACTTACTTGTGGCACTGCCGTTTAGGTCATATTGGTGTAAATCGCATGAAGAAACTCCGTAGTGATGGACTTTTGGAATCACTTGATTATGAATCACTTGGTACTTGCGAACCATGCCTCATGGGCAAGATGACTAAACCTTCGTTCTCCGGAACAATGGAGCGAGCAACATATTTGTTGGAAATCATACATACTGATGTATGTGGACCAATAAGTGTTGAGGCTCGCGGCGGGTATCATTATTTTCTGACCTTCATTGATGATTAAAGCAGATATGGGTATATCTACTTGATGAAGCACACGTCTGAAACATTTGAAAAGTTCAAAGAATTTCAGAGTGAAGTGGAGAATCATCGTAACAAGAAAATAAAGTTTCAACGATCTGATCATGGAGGTGAATATTTGAGTTACGAGTTGGTCTTCATTTGAAACAATGTGGAATAGTTTCACAACTCACGCCACCCGGAACACCACAGTGTAATGGTGTGTCCGAACGTCATAATCGTACTTTATTAGATATGGTGCGATCTATGATGTCTCTTACCGATTTATCCACTATCGTTTTGGGTTATGCATTAGAGACAGCTGCATTCACGTTAAATAAGGGCACCATCTAAATCCGTTGAGACGACGCCTTATGAACTGTGGTTTGGCAAGAAACCAAAGTTGTCGTTTCTTAAAGTTTGGGGCTGCGATGCTTATGTGAAAAAGCTTCAACCTGATAAGCTCGAACCCAAGTCGGAGAAATGTGTCTTCATAGGATACCCAAAAGAGACTGTTGGGTACACCTTCTATCACAGATCCGAAGGCAAGATATTCGTTGCTAAGAATGGATCCTTTCTAGAGAAGGAGTTTCTCTCGAAAGAAGTGAGTGGGAGGAAAGTAGAACTTGATGAGGTAATTGTACCTTCTCCTGAATTGGAAAGTAGTACATCACAGAAAATTGTTCCAGTGATTCCTACACCAATTAGTGAGGAAGCTAATGATGATGATCATGAAACTTCAGATCAAGTTTCTGCTGAACGTTGTAGATCAACCAGAGTACGTTCCGCACCAGAGTGGTACGGCAACCCAGTTCTGGAAGTCATGTTACTAGACCATGATGAACCTACGAACTATGAGGAAGCGATGATGAGCCCAGATTCCGCAAAATGGCTTGAGGCCATGAAATCTGAGATGGGATCCATGTATGAGAACAAAGTGTGGACTTTGGTTGACTTGCCCGATGATCGGCAAGCCATCATAAATAAATGGATCTTCAAGAGGAAGACCGATGCTGACAGTAATGTTACTGTTTACAAAGCTCGACTTGTTGCGAAAGGTTTTCAACAAGTTCTAGAGTTGACTACGATGAGAGTTTCTCACTCGTAGCGATGCTTAAGTCTGTCTGAATCATGTTAGCAATTGCCACATTTTTATGAAATCTGGCAAATGGATAACAAAACTACATTCTTTAATGGATCTATTAAAGAAGAGTTGTATATGATGCAACCAGAAGGTTTTGTCGATCCTAAAGGTGCTAAAAAGTGTGCAAAACTCCAGCGATCCATCTATGGACTAGTCCAAGCATCTCGGAGTTGGAATATACGCTTTGATAAGGTGATCAAAGCATATGGTTTTATACAGACTTACGGTGAAGCCTGTATTTACAAGAAAGTGAGTGGGAGCACTACAACCTTTCTGATAAGTATATGTATGACATATTGTCGATCGGAAATGATGTAGAATTTTCTGGAAAGCATAAAGGAGTGTTTGAAAGGAGTTTTTCAAAGAAATACCTTGGTGAAGCTGCTTACATATTGGGCATCAAGATCTATAGAGATAGATCAAGACGCTTGATAAGACTTTCGATGAGTACATACCTTGATAAGATTTTGAAGTAGTTCAAAATGGATCAGTCAAAGAAGGAGTTCTTGACTGACTTGTAAGGTGTGAAGTTGAGTAAGTCTCAAAGCCAGACCATGGCAGAAAAATATAGAGAGAATGAAAGTCATTCCCTATGCCTCAGCCATAGGTTCTATAAAGTATGCCATGCTGTGTACCAAACATGTTGTGTACCTTGCCATGAGTTTGACAGGGAGGTACAATAGTGATCCAGGAGTAGATCACTGTGCAGCAGTCAAAAATTATCCTTAGTAACTGGATGACTAAGGAAATGTTTCTCGATTATGGAGGTGATAAAGAGTTCGTCGTAAAGGGTTACGCCGATGCAAGCTTTGACACTAAATCCAGATGACTCTAAGTATCAATCTGGACGCGTATTGAAAGTGGGAGCAATTAGCTAGAGTAGCTCCATGCAGAGCATTGTAGACATAGAAATTTGCGAAATACATACGAATCTGAATGTGACAGACCCGCTGACTAAACTTCTCTCACAAGCAAAACATGATCACACCTTATTACTCTTGGGTATTAATCACATAGCGATGTGAACTAGATTATTGACTCTAGTAAACCCTTTGGGTGTTGGTCACATGGCGATGTGAACTATGGGTGTTATTCACATAACGATGTGTACTATCGGTATTAAATCACATGGCGTTGTGAGCTAGATTATTGACTCTAGTGCAAGTGGGAGACTGAAGGAAATATGCCCTAGAGGCAATAATAAAGTTATTATTTATTTCCTTATATCATGATAAATGTTTATTATTCATGCTAGAATTGTATTAACTGGAAACTTAGTACATGTGTGAATACATAGACAAAACGGAGTGTCCCTAGTATGCCTCTACTAGACTAGCTCATTGATCAAAGATGGTTATGTTTCCTAGCCATAGACATGAGTTGTCATTTGATCAACGGGGTCACATTGATGTGATGGACAAGACCCATTGATGACCCACAACCGTAAGGGATCTATTGCAGCGTTTTCGATAAGTAAGAGTGTCGAACCCAACGAGGAGCAGAAGGTATTGATAAGCGATTCTGAGCAAGAAATTACTGCAAGCACTGAAAGATAACTTTTAGGGGTTTTCTCGATATAAGCAACAGGAAAGTAAAAGCAAGCAATGTAAAAGGCACTGAGAGTAAGAAGTGGCCCAATCCTTTCTTATCAAAGGAGAGGCCTAGCAACTGAACTTATAAAGACTAAAGCGTTCCTGAGGACACACGGGAGAAGTAGTCATGTGCTTTCGCCATATTCCGTATCGATATTATGTTATGTGTTGATAAGTGTTGAGTGGGTGGATCTATGCTAGTACACTCTCTAGACTAAGATGAGTGCACTCTTATGATTAAACACCTTGCAAGCATCCGCAAATACAAGATAGAATTTAAGGCAAAAGCCTAACCATAGCAATACGATCGAGGATCCATTATTCCCTTATGCAAAAGCGTGCGAACTGGGGTTCAGGTTTCTGTCACTTCGGCAACCCACCGTAAGCATTCTTTGTACACAATGTATTCTCCTAGGTCCTTAATAAGGCGAAGTGTTGAGTGTTCGACTCACACAACACCACTAGTAGAATGACAACACAACTTAAGTATCAAACAACACATATTACTTCAACAGCATATGACTACTAACAACAAGACTTTCCCCATGTCCTCAAGAACTAAAGTAACTACTCACGAGACATAAAAGAGATCATGATCAGTGGAGATAAATGGGTGATAAACAATCTGGACATAATAATATTTCTCCAACAAAACTCAATAGCATTCACCACAAAGTAGTAATCAACACCGATGGAGTAGAGAGGATAGATAGTATGAGTTACAACACAAGTTGCAATTGCGAGATGAGGTTTGGATGAAGATGGAGATGGTGTTGGTGTTGGGGATGATGTTGATGATGATCTCGATGATGCCCGTGACGATGGTGATGACGATGGCGACGATCTCCCCTTCCGGGAGGTGATCTCCCCGGCGGAATCTGCCCACCGGAGATGGCTTTTTCTTATCTGTAGGTTTCCGCCACGGAGCGGCGGCGAAACTCCGTAAAAACTCCCGTCTCTAGGGTTTTTGGATAACGGAGAGTATATATGCAAAAGGGGGCGACCAGAGGTGGGCCAGGGGCTCCAGGCGCCCCCCCCCCCGGCGCGGCCAGGGGGGGCGCCCCCAGGGCGCCTGGGCACCCTGTGGCCCCCCTCAGGTTGCCCTTTCGCATGTCTTCGTGATTCGTCTGAAAAATATCTCCCGTCAATTTTCAGGTTATTTGGAGGTATTCTTCTTCAGCAACTCAGCGTCCACTTTTTACCGCTGAATCCTGCGTCTGCTGCTTCGGCATCGGAAAGTTGCAAACTGTGTAAAATAGACCAAAACAACATAAGAACATCATCGTAACGTGAAATATATCAATGAATAAGGATAAATTATGATACAAAATAGTGATGCATTTTGGACGTATCAACACCCCCAAGCTTAGACCTCGCTTGTCCCCAAGCGAATACTGAGCTCGGTAAACCTGTCCACAAGTTTAGAGAGTGAAGTGTCGATAAATAGAATACGGACAAGAAGCATCACAGTTTCTTCACCAACTCAAATATCCTCAACAGCAATCTTCAACTCATAAGGCCCTTATAAAAGAGTAGTAACACTTATGTTCGGAAGTAGGGCTAAGGAAACTCATTGAATCATGGCAAACATGTCCTTTGGTCAAAGAACAACTAATAGCTTTTACTTTTGCTCTTTCTTTATGTTTTGATGAGATTAATTGAAGCTTTTGAAAGAACATGTTATCAGGCAAGAAGTGAAAGTGTTAACACAAAGGAAGTTATTTGCCTTAGCTGGGCTTGACAAACAACTTGCTTATCAAATGATAATGTCAACAAGGATATGATATGACAAATCTTAATGCAACTTTATATGAATGAATCCTTATCAACATCAAATGTCTTCTCTCTTTAAGAATAGAAGGGAGTAGGAATAAGTGACTCAACTTAAAATTAAAAGATAGGCCCTGCTCTAGGGTAGTAGGGAAAACTCATGTGCTATCCTTAAATCAAACAGAATGAAAACAAGTTTTTAGAGGTGCATGATTTGTCAACGAATGCTAATATATAACTCAATTACTTCTTGAGCTGGACAAGTTTCGAGGAACGGCTCCCGCACGAGGACGATCACATCCTCTTATTCTCCTTTGTTTATCACTGCCAAAGTTTTCTGATTTCTCATGAACAAAGCGTGAAGGAGGGTTTGTTTGTTATATTATTTCGAGCCGGGCGCACTCTTTGCCAGTTCCTTCTTGTATTATGGGTTTGCACATTAGACATGCAACCCCGGGGTGAAGCTTGTCCAACTCAAAAAGATCATGAATTAGCTATTACTTCCTCATGAGCTAAAACAGAGGCACAAAATAAAAGATTTTGAACATTTAAGGATAACACATAAATTCTGTACTTTAGGAGGTAGTAGTGGAATACCACGAGTAGGAAGGTATGGTGGACTCATATGGAAGGTATTGGTTTAAGGGTATGGATGCACAAGCAGAATTCCGCTTAGTACAGAGTTAGGCTAGCAAAGGTTTGAGAGAACAGACAATTGATGACGACTAAGATGCAAAACAATATAAAGCATAAACATTGAAATAAGCATAACACATCAAGTTGTCTTCCTTGTCAGCATAACACTTCAAGCATAATAACATAAAGGTTTTGTCTATGTCGATACTTTAGGAAAATCATGCTTGTTGTTATGACCAAAGCTATGTTTGCCAAGATTAAACAAAGTTTTCACAGCCATACCTGATATAAGGTCAATACTCCCCATAAGAGTCATCATATAAGGTCGATTGCGTGCAGAGAATACCGAGTGCAGCAAAAGGAACCAATAAACTTCTCATTAATATTCCATCATAGACGACTCCACACTCACGGATACAATCTCCCCACCGAAGGAGTGATAGACCTCAATGCACACACCTATTTCATATAATAACCTCCCTAGACATGATACGACTCTACTTACCTCTCTAAAAGACAAAAAGTAAAGATTAAGATACCGGGCACTCCCCCAAGCTTGGAACAAGCCAAGGGAATGCCGTTACCCCAGGAGATTTCACTCCTCATCCTTGTTGGCGTTGATCACGTAGTCCTCGGCGAAACGCTTCCATGGAAGGGGTTCTCCAGTCTCATATGAGAAGCTTGTCTCCTGAATCCTGCAGGCAGCACCCATACTCATGCGCATAAACCTTAGTTCATACTCACAGTTCTGGCGATGTAGATCATTAATTTGCCCTTGGAGCTCTATAATTCTTTCTTCAGAAGCGGTGATGCTTTTCCACATCTCCTTCATCTCCTTCAGGAAGTAGTTCTTCAGCTCGTTGATGATGTCAAAGTTAGCTTCAACACCACGCTCGATCATCTTCTTGTACTCGAAGACTTCTTGCTCCACTTCTTCCAGCCTGGCCTGGATGCTCCCCTCCTTGATAGGTCCCTTCAAATCTTCTTGATGAAGGACACCGTCCTCCATCCGAACAACCTGAGGGTGCTTCTTCACCTCAGCGAGGTAAGGGTTGATGACGTTGACGACGAACTCGTCCTTGGGGGAACTTGGAGAAGCCATGGCACCTAATATCAGCTGAAAGATTCCCTGGCAGAAACAGATCGAAAAGAAAACACGCGAAATCGCAAGATACGTTGCCGGAACAATCCGGGCAAATATATAGCAAAAATTTATGCACAGAAAGGAAGGTAACGGGCTAAAGCTGGGTCAGAGACGGACTCCCGGGTGTCCAGGCGCCCTGGCGGCGCGGCCAGGAGGTAGGGCGCGCTAGGGGGCGCCTGGACCCCCTGGAGCTCGTTTCCGGCTCCGCTTAGGCTCAGAATTTTACTAATTTTGCAAAAACTCGTAATACGGAACTTTTATGGCGGTTCGCGATGTTTTCTTTACCGTACTATATACCTTTTCTTTATTCTGCTTCTGCTGGCGTCTGAAACAGGGCTGCCACATGTTCTTCGTGAGTTGTTGTGTATATTATATTCACATCAACATCGACAGGGTCTCCTGCTATGTAATGTTTCAGTCTTTGCCCATTCACAACTTGAGGTTTGGTGCCTTCAAAATTGTTAATCTTAATTGCACCAGACCGGTAGACTTCTTCAATATGAAATGGCCCTTCCCACCTGGAAAGTAGTTTGCCTGGAGAAAACCTGAAACGGGATCTAAACAACAAAACTTTATCACCAACATTAAATTCACGTTTCGGAATCTTCCTATCATGCCACTTCTTTACCTTTTCCTTGAACATTTTAGCGCTCTCGTAAGCTTCACTTCTCCATTCATCTAGAGAAGTCAAGTTCATGAGACGCTTCTCACCAGCTAATTTTGGGTCAGCATTAAGCTCTCTAACAGCCCAGAAAGCTTTGTGTTCTAACTCTAATGGCAAATGGCAAGCCTTGCCATACACCATCTTATAGGGGGACATGCCCATGGGGTTTTTGTAAGCAGTTCTATATGCCCACAAAGAATCTCCTAACTTATTCGACCAGTCCTTTCTATTTCTGTTTACTGTCTTTTGTAAGATCAACTTAATCTCTCTATTGGTGAGCTCAACTTGCCCACTAGTTTGAGGATGATATGGTGAAGCAATTCTATGGTTGACATCGTATTTGGCTAAAGCTTTTCTAAAAGCTCCGTGCGTGAAGTGTGATCCCCCATCAGTCATGAGATACCTTGGTACACCAAACCTAGGAAAAATTACATCTTTAAGCATTTTCAAAGAAGTCTTGTGATCAGCACTTTCAGTGGGGATTGCTTCAACCCACTTGGTCACATAATCAACAGCTACTAAAATGTGAGTGTACTTGTGCGAAGAAGGAAAAGGACCCATAAAATCAAAACCCCAACAATCGAAAGGTTCAATCACTAGTGAGTAATTCATAGGCATCTCATTCCTTCTACTAATGTTACCAACTCTCTGACATTTATCACAGGCTAAAACATAATTTATAGCATCCTTAAAGAGAGTAGGCCAATAAAAACCTGATTGAAGAACCTTATGTGCAGTCCTTTCACCGGCATGATGTCCTCCATAGGGACTATCATGACACCGTCTGAGAGTGTCCTTCTGCTCATATTCCGGTATGCATTTTCTCACGATCCCGTCGGGACCTTCTTTGAAAAGATGTGGGTCATCCCAAAAGTAGTGCCTCAAATCATGAAATAACTTCTTCCTTTGCTGAAATGTTAAACCTGGAGGCAAATACTTTGCAACAATAAAATTAGCATAATCTGCATACCAAGGATCGGAAAGAGATTGTACTTTTACAATGGCAAGTTGCTCGTCTGGAAAACTATCGTTGACTAGGATGGGATCATGCGGTATATCTTCCATCCTTGAAAGATTGTCCGCCACCGGATTGTCTTCTCCTTTCCTATCAACAATCTTTGATGTCCCTTGGATAGGGCATCCTCTCAATAGCTTCGATCTTGGCTTTGTCCACTTCAATTCCCTTTTCGGAAATCTTGTGACCAAGAACAATTCCTTCGTTAACCATGAAGTGGCACTTCTCCCAGTTGAGTACCAAATTCGTCTCCTCACATCTCTGCAAAACTTTATTAAGATTGTGAAGACAATGGTCAAAGGAGGTTCCATAGACAGAGAAATCGTCCATGAAGACTTCCATAATATCCCCACAGAAACCATGAAAGATAGCAGACATACACCTTTGAAAAGTAGCAGGGGCATTACATAAACCAAAAGGCATACGCCTGTAAGCATAAGTACCAAAGGGACAAGTAAAAGTGGTCTTCTCTTGATCAGCGGTGTTAACATGAATTTGAGAGAAGCCAGAATAACCATCGAGATAACAAAAGTGGGTATTTTTGGATAACCTTTCAAGCATTTGGTCGATGAACGGCAAGGGGTAGTGATCCTTCCTGGTTGCCTTGTTCAACTTCCTGTAATCAATACACATTCTATATCCAATAATAATTCTCTGAGGTATTAGTTCATTTTTAGCAGTAGGAACCACAGTTGTACCTCCTTTCTTAGGAACACAATGTACCGGGCTTACCCACTTACTATCAGCTATAGGGTAGATAATACCTGCGGCAAGAAGCTTGAGAATCTCAGTTCTCACAACATCCATCATCTTCGGGTTCAATCGTCGTTGATGATCAACAACCGGTTTAGCATCAGGCTCAAGGTTGATAGTATGTTGACAGATAGATGGACTAATCCCCTTAAGGTCATCAAGGGTATATCCAATTGCGCCTCGGTGTTTACGGAGTACTTCCAATAGTCGCTCTTCTTCATATCCTGAAAGGTTAGAATTGATAATAACATGATATACTTTCTTTTCATCTAAATAAGCATACTTGAGCGTATCGGGAAGAGGTTTAAGATCGAACACCGGGTCTTCTTTCGGTTTCGATAAAATTCCCAAAGGTTCAACCGGAAGGTTGTGCTTCAGGATAGCAGGTTGCCTCCAGAATATTTCATCTAGTTCATTTCTTTCCTGCATATGCAAATCATTCTCGTGGTCATCCATATATTGCTGCAAAGGATCATTAGGGGGAATAGCAATAGAAGCAATACTTTCAATAAGTTTATCATCACTAGGTAAATTGGTACCACGAGGCTGCTTAGAGAACTTATAAAAATTAAATTCATATGGCTCACCATTGAATTCAACAGAAACTTTACCTTTCTTGCAATCTATTATAGCTCCACAAGTTCTAAGAAATGGTCTACCAAAAATAATAGGGCAGAAATTGTCCCTCTCTGAACCAAGTACTAGAAAGTCGGTAGGGTATTTTACCTTTCCACATAGGACTTCAACGTCCCTCACAATTCCAATAGGAGAGATAGTTGTTCTGTTTGCAAGATGAATGGTAACATCAACTTCTTCAAGTTCACAAGGGGAAATCTCACCGATGATCTCTTCATAAAGTGAATAGGGGATAGCACGTGCACTCGATCCCAAATCGCATAGCCCATAATAATTGTGATCTCCTATTTTAACAGATACCACTAGAGTGCCTGAAATTGGGCCTTTATTCTTGGCTGTGACAAGGTTAGTGGAAACAGCACAAAAATTTATATTGGAATCAAAAACATCATTAGTAATAAGGTCTTTAATTAATGCAACTTGAGGATCGACCCTGATCTAGTCCTCAGGCTCATCAACTCTTCTCTCACTTTTATTTATTATTCCCGTCACAAGAGTGTGCTCCCTCATCCTTGCGGGAAAAGGAGGTTGTTCATATATAACTGCAGGCAAAATAGGGTCAGCAACATGAATATCAACAGGTGGCTCTTTAAAAGGTTCATGATACTGGTCTCTCTTCTTTTTAAAAGAATCAACGAGAGAGGCAAAATTCTTACAGAAATCAATCACTAGATGGGAATCAAGACCAATCTTAGAGCAAAAAGTATTGAAGTAATCAGTTTTCACATAGCTCTCAATATAATCATGTCCATAATTTATAGCGGGTTCAATACCTTTATCAATTTCCCAATCTTCGGTATTCCTCTGGATCCTTTCAATGAGATCCCACCTTTCTTCAACACTCTTCTTCTGAAATACCCCACTAGAGGAGGCATCCAGCATCTCCTTATCCTGACGAGAAAGCCTGGCATAAAAATTTGTAAGTATAATTTCCTTGGGAAGCTTATGAATAGGGCATTTGAGCATTAGGGACTTCAATCTCCCCCAAACTTGAGCAATGCTTTCTCCGTCACGAGACCTAAAGTTATAGATATAGTTCCTGTCTCGATGAATTTCATGAAGAGGATAAAACTTAGTATAAAAGAGAGACATAAGCTCCTGCCAGTCAAGTAAGTGTGAGTTATCGAGAAGCCTATACCAATCCAAAGCTTTATCTATAAGTGATACGGCAAACAATTTCCTCATGACAAACTCCCTCGATACACCTGCAAGCTTAAATAATGAACATAGTTGTGACAGATATAGCAAGTGTTCACCGGGATGTCTGTCTCCTGCATAACGATTAGCCAAAACATAATCGATAATACCAGCTGGTATTTTATAGGGCACAATTTCAGTAGGAGGAGGATCAACCACCACAGGTGTGGGGCGTCTTCCCGTAAGCAACGATCCAATAACAGGGTTGTCCATAAGGACAAAGAGCAGCAATAGCAAAAATAAAAACATAATTATAAAAACTTCCTTACCAGTTTCACTTTACCAATAGCGCTACGCTCCCCGGCAACGGCGCCAGAAAACGGTACTTGATGACCCACAACCGTAAGGGATCTATTGTAGCGTTTTCGATAAGTAAGAGTGTCAAACCCAACGAGGAGCAGAAGGTATTGATAAGCGATTCTGAGCAAGAAATTACTGCAAGCACTGAAAGATAACTTTTAGGGGTTTTCTCGATATAAGCAACAAGAAAGTAAAATCAAGCAATGTAAAAGGCACTGAGAGTAACAAGTGGCCCAATCCTTTCTTAGCAAAGGAGAGGCCTAGCAACTGAACTTATAAAGACTAAAGCGTTCCTGAGGACACACAGGAGAAGTAGTCATGTGCTTTCGCCATATTCCGTATCGATACTATGTTATGTGTTGATAAGTGTTGAGTGGGTGGATCTATGCTAGTACACTCTCTAGACTAAGATGAGTGCACTCTTATGATTAAACACCTTGCAAGAATCCGCAAATACAAGATAGAATTTAAGGCAAAAGCCTAACCATAGCAATACGATCGAGGATCCATTATTCCCTTATGCAAAAGCGTGCGAACTGGGGTTCAGGTTTCTGTCACTCCGGCAACCCACCGTAAGCATTCTTTGTACACAATGTATTCTCCTAGGTCCTTAATAAGGCGAAGTGTTGAGTGTTCGACTCACACAACACCACTAGTAGAATGACAACACAACTTAAGTATCAAACAACACATATTACTTCAACAGCATATGACTACTAACAACAAGACTTTCCCCATGTCCTCAAGAACTAAAGTAACTACTCACGAGACATAAAAGATATCATGATCAGTGGAGATAAATGGGTGATAAACAATCTGGACATAATAATATTTCTCCAACAAAACTCAATAGCATTCACCACAAAGTAGTAATCAACACCGATGGAGTAGAGAGGATAGATAGTACGAGTTACAACACAAGTTGCAATTGCGAGATGAGGTTTGGATGAAGATGGAGATGGTGCTGGTGTTGGGGATGATGTTGATGATGATCTCGATGATGCCCGTGACGATGGTGATGACGATGGCGACGATCTCCCCTTCCGGGAGGTGATCTCCCCGGCGGAATCTGCCCACCAGAGATGGCTTTTTCTTCTCTGTAGGTTTCCGCCACGGAGCGGCGGCGGAACTCCGTAAAAACTCCCGTCTCTAGGGTTTTTGGATAACGGAGAGTATATATGCAAAAGGGGGCGACCAGAGGTGGGCCAGGGGTTCCAGGCGCCCCCCCCCCCCCGGCGCGGCTAGGGGGGGCGCGCCCCCAGGGCGCCTGGGCACCCTGTGGCCCCCCTCCGGTTTCCCTTTCGCATGTCTTCGTGATTCGTCTGAAAAATATCTCCCATCAATTTTCAGGTAATTTGGAGGTATTCTTCTTCAGCAACTCAGCGTCCACTTTTTACCGCTGAATCCTGCGTCTGCTGCTTCGGCATCGGAAAGTTGCAAACTGTGTAAAATAGACCAAAACAACATAAGAACATCATCGTAACGTGAAATATATCAATGAATAAGGATAAATTATGATACAAAATAGTGATGCATTTTGGACGTATCACCCATCCGTTAGCTTAGCACTATGATCGTTTAGTTTTACTGCTATTGCTTTCTTCATGACTTATACATGTTCCTATGACTATGAGATTATGCAACTCCCGAATACCGGAGGAACACCTTGTGTGCTATCAAACGTCACAACGTAACTGGGTGATTATAAAGATGCTCTACAGGTGTCTCCGAAGGTGTTCGTGGTGTTGGCATAGATCAAGAATAGGATTTGTCACTCCGAGTGTCAGAGAGGTATCTCTGGGCCCTCTCGGTAATGCACATCATAATAAGCCTTGCAAGCAAATGACTAATGAGTTAGTCACGAGATGATGTATTACGGAACGAGTAAAGAGACTTGCCAGTAACGAGATTGAACTAGGTATTGAGATACCGATGATCGAATCTCGGGCAAGTAACATACCGATGACAAAGGGAACAATGTATGTTGTTATGCGGTTCGACCGATAAAGTTATTCGTAGAATATGTAGGAGCCAATATGGGCATCCAGGCTCCGCTATTGGTTATTGACCGGAGAGATGTCTCGGTCATGTCTACATAGTTCTCGAACCAGTAGGGTCCGCACGCTTAAACGTTCGTTGACGATATAGTATTTAATGAGTTATGTATGTTGGTGACCGAATCTTATTCGAAGTCCCGGATGTGATCACGGACATGACGAGGAACTCCGGAATGGTCCGGAGATAAAGATTAATATATGGGATAATAGTGTTTGACCTCCGGAAGGGTTCCGGAATTCACCGGAAGGGGTTCCGGATGTTTCCCGAAGTGTTTGGGTACGAGAACACTTTATTTGGGCCAAAAGGGAAAGCACACAAGGTTTTTGGAAGGCGCAAAAGGAAGTTTTGCGGAGTCCAGGGGCCAGACGCCAGGGTCCCTGGCGTCTGGGTCCAGACGCCGGGAACCCCGGCGTCTGGCCCTGGAGTCCGAGAAGGACTCTTCCCTTTCGGGTGAAACCGACTTTGTGAAGGCTTTTACTCCAAGTTTCGACCCCAAGGCTCAACATATAAATAGAGGGGTAGGGCTAGCACCGAAGACACATCAAGATACACCAAGCCGTGTGCCGGCAACCCCGACCCTCTAGTTTATCCTTCGTCTAGTTTCTGTAGTGCTTGGCGAAGCCCTGCAGAGATTGTTCTTCATCAACAACCGTCACCATGCCGTCGTGCTGTCGGAACTCATCTACTACTTCGCCCGTCTTGCTGGATCAAGAAGGCGAGGACGTCATCGAGCTGAACGTGTGCTGAACGCGGATGTGCCGTACGTTCGGTACTAGATCGGGACGGATCGTGAAGGTGCACGACTACATCAACCGCGTTGATAAACGCTTCCGCTTTCGGTCTACGAGGGTACGTAGACACACTCTCCCCTCTCGTTGCTATGCATCTAGTAGATAGATCTTGCGTGTTCGTAGGAAAATTTTGAAAATACTATGTTCCCCAACATACGCGACCCGCAGCGCCCGCAACCCGTTCCAGATCCGACCCGTTTGACCGGAGGTTGACCTCGTTTTTCCTTCTAAGTGTTTAGTTTTTCAGTGTCTGATGCATATTTGTGATGAGGATAACTTTTATTGTGCATGTCCGTTTTGTGCATATGATATGTCAAAATGATCGTGGTGACTTGTACTATCTTTTGTTCCATTGTGTCATGCATGTTTGAGGTCATCTAGATTTCTTAATCTTCATGGGAAGAGTGCTACTTGTTATAAACTACTGCTATTAGTTGTTTTCATGCCATGTTTGATATGTGATAACTTGATGCATGTTTATCCAAATGAAGCAAATGATATGTCCACATGTTCATCATGAGATGCTCTACAGGTTGGTTGCTTTAGCTTGCATGATAGAATTCATCTTGCCAAGTTTATCTCCTTTGCAAAAGTGCCTGTGGCTGTTAGGTTGTTAAACTTGTTACGAGATGCCTAGTTGAGGAGCTCGTTGCTATTGATGTGGTTGTCCGCTTGATGCATGCTTATATGTTTTGGACTCCCCATCATGTATACTTTGCTGTGGTGCAAACCACTTGCCATGTTATGCCTTGAGGTGACTTAAACTTGCTCACAAACATGCCATGATATTACTGCTGTTTTAACACTTAGTGAAATTTCACTAAGTCTGGAATCTGTAATTTCCAGATGCCATGTTTGCTTGTTGTTCTAGGCAAATCCATGATAGTTTTGGGGTGACTATTGATGATTACTTGTTGTATATGTTATTGGCTATCCATCCATGCCCTCACATGCTCTTTTGGGTGGCTGTAGCATATTTAATTCTTGCTCCCAAGTTGCTATAAATTACTGCTGTTAGGTTTTTGTTGTCATGTTCAAAATGTTGTAGCTTGTTGCTATTGATCCATGCCTCCTATGGAGATGCTCCAATGGAGTTGTTTGCTGTAGGATATGTCTACTTTATGTCCATGCTTCTTGTCATGATGTTTGAGTGATGTAGACTATATATTTCTTGCTCCGTAGTTGCTATGTGGCTGTTAATTTCAGCTTTGCTTTGTTTCTTGTTTCGGGTGTATCTTTTAGCCCGTTGCTCCGTTTTGAGCAAGTCCTATATGAAACTTGTGTGATTTTGCATGTAGATTCATCATATCCTCTTGTTAACATGTTTTGAAGTTTCTTGCTTGATGCACATTGTCATGTTCCTTGTGCTGTATCTTTGTGTTTCCTATGTTGACTTTCTGTGCATCCTTAGTGCATCTGCAGTGCTTCCTTAGTGCATCAGCCATGCATACTGTGGTTTGCGCATTGCATCTTGTTTGATTCCGTGCCTCGTGTGTTTTGTGTTGAGTAGAGCCGGAAGCCGAGAACGAGTTCAAGAACGAGGTTACTACCGAGGTTGAGAACGAGGAGCTCTCTTACGATCCCATCGACGACTCTACAGGCAAGATGACCTGACCCGGATATCATTACTATCTTTGCCTATTGCTAGAAGTCTCGCTCTTTAGCTTATTGCCTCGATGCCCATGTTTTCCTGTCAGCCTCCTATTGTAACCATGAATCTATCTAACCACCCTACATATGCAAACCTTTGATTGGCTAAGTAAGCTTCGCTCAGCCCCTCTTATAGCATTGCTAGTTGCAGGAGAAGATTTGAAGATTCTTGCTTCATGTTGAAGCTTGTTGGGATATCACACTATATTAATTCTTAAATGAAATCATCTATATATTGGTAATGGGTGGAAGGCTAAGCCTTTTGCTTGGTGATTTGTTCCACTCATGCCGCCCTAGGAACCGTATAAACCGGTGTTATGTTCCTTGATTATGCGTTCCTCACACGGTTGGGGTTATGGGACCCCCTCGATAAACCGCTTAGCGCTAAGGCTTTTCCAGCAAGTCCCGACATTGGTACTCCATTTGCCTAATAACTAAAACTTGCATAGGGACTAGCTATCCCCTTTTATTAATCAACCCCCGGGCCAGTGCTCCTCATGAGTGTTGGCCCAACCTAGAGCAGCTTGCGGCACCACCCCTTGGCAACTCGGGGTATCCGGATGCTGTAACCATAGCTCATCCGGTCGTGGCCTGAGACTAGATACGCGCGACTACTGTCAGGGTGTCAGCACGCCGGGAGGATTTGCTGGATTACTCTTACCTTAGTCGGAGTATCTTGAGCACGGGATTCCGAGGATACTCGGGCCTTCCCACCTTGGAGTTGCGACTCCGTGGATCGTGGGCTTGTCATGGGCCAAGTTGGAACACCCCTGCAGGGTTATGAACTTTCGAAATCCGTGCCCGCGGTTATGTGGCAGGTGGGAATTTGTTAATATCCGGTTGTAGAAAACTTGACACCATGTTCAGAACACACTACCAGCATGAGTACCGTGACGGTCATTTTCCGAAAGGGGTTCGGGAAGTGAACACGGTGGGGTTATGTTTGACATGTTTTAGTTAGGATCACTTCGTGATCACCTTTTCGTCCGAGGCACTTCTCTTCTCGCTCTCTTTTACGTAAGCTAGTGCTAGTGTTGCTGCAACCTCTTATTCTTTCTTCAGCCTTGTTCCACACCCAAGGCTTGGATAGTTGTGTTACCCGGGAACGAGATTGCTGAGTCCTCTGTGGCTCACAGACTCTACACCACACCAGATGCAGGTACTCAGGCGATCTATTCAAGTGACGGCACCGAGCTGTACTGGGAGTACGACGAGGACCGTAGCCGTTACTATGTGCATTATCCCGACGATCAGTAGAGGTTTATACTAGGGCCGATTCATACCTGTGGTTTTATGTACGTTTGGTATCTTTCATTTGGATCTTCACCCGTAGACGGGTTGTGATGTTTTGAATGATGTTTGGTTATGTAATGAATTGTGTGACGTGGCGAGTGTAAGCCAACTATCTTTTCGCTTTCATCCCTATTTTTACATGAGATGTGCAAAGATACCAAACTTGAGATCATTCCAGAATGGACTTATACCTTTAAGTCGTGCCTCGACACGTAGGAGGTATAGTCCCATCCTGGGCATTACAAACACCCACTTACATCCCAATGGTTTGCAACCATAGGGACGCTCAGTAATCTCCCATGTCCCGTTAGCCATGATGGAATCCATCTCGCTATGGACCGCTTCCTTCCAGTAGTCAGATTCTGGAGAGGCATACGCTTCTGAAATAGAAGTGGGAGTATCATCCACGAGGTACACGAAAAAATCATCACCAAAGGTCTTTGCAGTCCTTTGTCTCTTTCCCCTACCAAGGGTTTCCTCGTCCTCCCCTCAGGATTTTCATCATGTGTTTGTTCATAGTATTCCATAGGAATGGCAGGCTCAGGAGTCTCCTCAGATTCCTGTCTAGAAGTGCTTTGCATATCTCTCATAGGAAATATATCCTCGATGAATGTAGCATCCTTAGACTCCATAATTGTACCAACCTTTTGGTCAGGTACCTCAGATTTCACTACTAGAAATCTATAGCCAACGCTATTCTTAGCGTAGCCCAAATTAATGCAGTCCACGGTCTTCGGTCCAAGCATCTACCCTTCTTGTTCTTCTTGAAGGTCTTCTTATCCTTCTTCTTAAAGTCGGCATTGTGTTGGACACCGTTCTTTCCCTTGGGCTTGTGGGAGTTGGAGTTCCTCTGGTTCACCATGTTGGCAACAGAACTCCCTTCGACCGCTTTCCCGTTCGAGTCCTTTGCCCTTGAGTTCTGCTCAACACTCAGATGGCCAATGACATCCTCCACTGAGAATTCACGCCTCTGATGTTTCAGAGTAGTGGCAAAGTTCCTCCAAGAATTAAGGAGCTTAGCGATTATGCAGCCCGCGACAAACTTGCCCGATAACTCGCACTTCAGAAGCTCAAGCTCCTTAACAATGCATATTATCTCATGAGCCTGCTCCAGCACAGGACGGTTTTCAACCATATTGTAATCGTGGAACTGCTCTATAATATACATCTCACTCCCAGCATCGGTGGCCCCGAATTTAGATTCGAGCGCCTCCCACAAGTCCTTGGCGACACGCACATGTAAATATGCGTCGACCAGTTTATCTCCGATCACGCTAAGAAGTGCTCCGAGAAATACGACGGTGGCCTCCCTAAACGCCTTCTCCTGTTCAGGAGCAATCGTTCCCGTGGGCACACCGGCGACCCAGAATACATTCATAGCCGTGAGCCATAAAGTGGTTTTAGTCTGCCAACGCTTAAAGTATGTACCGGTAAACTTATACGGTTTCAGTGCAGCGGCAAAGCCACTTGTCGAAAAATTCCTACTCATATTAGGTTTTTGGATTGCTGAGTAAATAGGCAATTTTCCGATTAATTTAATCCAAGAATTAACCACTAGCATGGCATTGACACAAATAATCGCATACTGATATTCAATCATGCAAGCACATACTACGCTAATTGTAGACAGATCTACGTATAACGCTAGCATGCCTAAAACAAAAAACAGTAGGAGCGGGAGTAGGCCATGTAGAGGCCGCGGCGGCGGCAGCTGCGTCCTCGGCTGTAGAGGAAGGGACGACGGCGGGCGTGGTGGCAGATGCGTTCTGTTGAGGCGGCGGCTAGGGTTGGCAGCGCCCCCGCAACCCGCGACGCGTCGTGGTGAGGTGTGGCGAGGCGAGCGGAGGAGGAGGAGTGTGTGAGGACCTCATCTCTTCTCAAGCTCAAATAGCATGAGGGAGAGAATCCCTTATAAACCACTCCAACTCTCCTTCCACTTCCGGGGTGGAAACAAACTTCCCACCACCTTGTCATGCCACCTACATGGGCCCTTAGAGATCAAATCTGAAATTATCATATGGGCTCTAGGCCCATCTCATATTTCAACACCATCTAAAATTAATACAAACAAAAGCACGACGTTGGGTAATATCTCTTCGAGAGATCCCAAACATGGGTATAACCTTGTATCTACCGTTACCCTCGTGTCAAGGCTATCAACTTGGGATCCCTACTCGAGATTCGCCGAAATCGACTCCGACGTTGTTGGCTCATACAGGTCCCCTTTGATAGTCGCCAGCATCCGATGGGAATCAACATAGCTGAGCAGATCGGATCTGACACGGCCTTTTTGCTGGGCTAGATCTTTATCTTTGGCAGCATCATGCTTTTCGCCGACTCGCCCGGCCGCCTAGGCCAAGCCAAGTACCTCGCTCCCGTCCAGATCATGCGATTTAGCAACTTGGAGTACGCCCCGGATTCTCGCGGGGAGCTAAGAGCATCTCCAGCCGCGCCCCCAACAGGCCCTCCCACGCGTTTTTGCCGCGCCCCCAGAAGCCCGTTTTTCGCCGGCTCGGGGCAAAACTAGTGCCGGCGGACCCAGGCCGAACCCGGCGCCCTGGGGGGCGCTTGGGGAGCCGGCACAAGCGAAAAAGGCGCGTGGGTCCGCCCTGGCGGTGACCCGAGGGTCTTTTCCCGCCGTTTCTTGACGCTTTTCCCTCGCATCCCTCCCGCTCGCTCGCCTTCCTCCCGCCATTCCATCCCTTTCTCCCGCCAAACCCCCTCCCGCTCGCCTTCCAGTCGCCGCCATGCCGCCGAAGAAGTACGCCATGCCGCGCGCGGCGGCAACCACGACTGGCACCATGGCCCAGCCGAAGCAGAGGAAGCCGAGGGCGCCGCCATTGAGGCCACCGGGCATGTCGAACGCCGAGTGGAGGGTGGAAGTTCAGCGACGCGATGCAGTCACCGCCGACCGGTGGAACAGGGCCATCGCCAAGAAGGCCCGCGACAACGCGGCGCGCGCGGCGGCGTCCTCCTCATCGGTCGACCACGCGGGGATGATGAATCCACCCGTCGTCAGCCACGCCCAGTACGCGCCCTGGGGACAGCAAGGCGTCGGATCTCCATGGGGATCATCATCGCCCGGCTACGCCGACGGCGACGCGCACGATGGGTTCAACCCAAACGTGACCTTCCCCCATGGCCACCCCGCGACACGCACACCCTCGCCCGCCTTCGTCGGCGTGCAGTACCCTCCATACAACTACTCGCCGCCCGCCTACGCATCCACACCGACGCCCCATCTCCGCCGTGGACCGCTGCCCTTCTCGCACCTCGGCGACACCGACGACACAGGAGCTTACATGGACGACATCATCGCGACAGGTTCGACCGCGGCCGCCGCGTCTCCCGGGTTCGCCACCCAGGACGAGGTAGTGGATCTCAGCGGCGGTATGGAGGCCGAGCTCGGCTACGTCTACGGCGAGGACACGTAGGAAGCGCAGGAACCCGAGGAGGAGGAGGAGGATGAGGAGGAGGAGGAGGAGCCGGCTCCTGATCCGACGAAGGGGCACCAGAAGAAGAAGCGGGTGGCTAGGCCAGGCGAACCGCGCATCAAGTGGACGTCCAAGGAGGAGGAATGCCTTGCCGAAGCATGGAAAGTCGTCTGCCTTGACCCGACCACCGGCACGAACCAGAGCTTCGAGACGTACTGGGACCGCATCAAGGCCGAGTTCGACGAGTGGAATCTCATCGACCCCTACTTCAAAGGCGTCTACATGCAGCGCGGCTCCAAGGCGATGGCGAACCATTGGGGGCATATCTAGGGGGCGTGCAAAAAATGGCATGGTATCGTCGAGGAGGTCGCGGCTCGCCCGGAGAACGGCGCCAGCGTTGAGGATCAGGTACGCACGCCGTTCGCCCGCTTCTCTTCGTCGTCTACGCCCGCCAACTGTTTGTTCCTCCATGCAGTTGCTACGCATGTTCACCATGTATTGACGCGACAACCTCGACGCCGACTTCAAGTACCTCCACGTCTACAAGCGCATTGACAAGTGCGAGAAGTGGGCGGAAGTCCGACGTACCCTCGACATGGCCAAGGAGACATACAAGCCGGACGCGACGACTCCGGGCGCGTTAGAGGGGCGGCCGGACGGACACAAAGTGGCAAAGAAGGGGAAACACGCCGACGCGGCAACCGCGCGAGTGCAGGAGTCCATCGAGCATTGCCTCGCCGATGCCCAGGCCCGGACCGTCCTGCGTGAAGAGAAGACCGAGGCGCGGTGGTCGTCGTTGATGACGAATAGCGCCATCAAGCTCGACCTGCTCCGGACCAACGTCGACCTGCTCCGGACGAACGTCGCCGCGAAGAAGAGGAACACCGACATGGCTTTTCTGATGGGCGGGGCGGACATGCTCCAGAGCAACGACGAGCAGCTCAAGGCGTGGTACATGGCGGAGCGCGGCCTCATCCTGAACCAGCTGCAGACGACGCCGACAACACCGACGACGCCGACGACGCCAGCTCCGTGACCACGGCCACGCGGACGCCAAGCCCGAACGACGCCTCTACATCGCCGCCCAGCAGTACCGAAGCCGCGCCGACACAGCCCAGCACCGAAGCAGCTCCGACACCGCCGAGCCAGCGCACGCCGACTCCGCCAACGCCTGGAGCCGACCCCGCCGAGTGATTCATTGCGCACGCGAGCTTGCGGCGCTCTGTTTTTGCAATGCCAGACTACGTCCGATCGCCGGATTTGTGGGCGGGAAAGACCAAGTGCAAATTTACCGCATCCTGGGGCCGGCGCTTGGGGGCGTGACTGGGAGCTAGGTCGCCCCCAGGGGCCGAACTAGCGCCGGCACGCCCCCAGGCCGCTCTATTTAGGCGCCCTGGGGAGGGGGGGCGAACGGCTGGAGATGCCCTAAGCTTCTCGAGCAAGATGTCAGACGACACCGGGTAACAATAACTTGTGCCTGTCCCGACAATGATGTTAGGCCAACTCCACCGCATTACTTCAAATGGACGTCGCTTCGACCATATTTCGTCCGTTTGAGATGGCAATGGGGTTTAAAACGAACACGCATATCCGGCTCTTGCTGGAGGCGCCCAACGCAGTGACTAACCCAAACTGTCCGCCTCGGCCACACGCCCACGCATGCGCCTTGCCTGCCCGTGAGCTCGTGCTCTCGCCACGCCGGTGTAGGGGACGAGGCTGTGACGAGTCGCGCCCCGCCGTGCTCCTCCCGCAGCGCCGCGCCCTGGCCACCCCGCCATGGCCGTGCCAGCTAGCGCCGGCCCGCGTCGCCGCCCGTCGACGCGCCGCCGCGCCCGCCCCGCCGCCCGTCGACGCGCCGTCGCGCCCGCGCCCGCGCACGCCGCACCCGCAGCAACGCATGCCGCCCCTACACGCGCGCCCGCGCCCGCCCGCCCCGCCGCCCGTCGACGCGCCTCCGCACCCCGCCCCGCCCCGCGCGTCGCACGCCCCGCTCTGCCTCGCGCCGCGCTGCGCCCCGCCCCGCCCTGCCATGGCCGTGCCAGCCAGCGCCGGCCCGCGTCGCCGCCCGCGCCCGCGCCAGCGGCCGCCCGCCTTGCCGCCCGTCGACGCGCCTCCGAACCCCGCCCCGCCCTGCGTGCCCTGCTTCGCCCCGCGCCACGCCGCGCCCCGCCCCGCCCCGTGCGCCGCGCGCCGCGCTCGTCTGGTCGCCTCGCCTGGTCCGCGCTCGACCGCGCTCGCCACGCCGTCGGTTGCGTCGAGGAGCTACTGCGTGTCGCGGCGGTGCATGCAGCAGGCGGAGATGGCGTGCACCGGCATGGATGGTGCGTGGAGCAGAAGAGAGGGAGGAGAAAAGGTGGAGAGAGAGGATGGTGGGTAGGCATGGTGGGACATGGGAGATAAAAAAAGAGGATGACAGGCGGGCCAGGGGTCACATGCAAATGACACGCCCCGGACGAGGACGACGCAGGATTGTCCGCTTGTGTCCGTTTTTTACCCAAAGACAGACCAAGTTTGCGCCTAGGATGGGGCGAGGCGGACAAAAAACGGACGTTTTTTTGGATGAGGTCACGCGTTGGGACGTCTCGTTTATCTGTTTTACCTCAAACAGACGGGGCCGGACGATTTAAGGTCATGCGGTGAAGTTGGCCTTAGATCAGATCCAGAGCAAGGGCAAGAACCTCAAGTCTGATCCGACCATAGTCTCGGAACCAGCGACGCGGCAGCAGCACGGGTGCCGGGTTATGAACTTGGCCCACAAAAACACAACGGATCATTGACAGATCGGATCTCGGAAGAACTTCCCCTGACATTGATGTTACATCAGGCTCAAGACTGCTCACTTCATAGATCCAAAAGCTTACAACTTTGATTCCCTCCTCTTTCGCCACTCAATGCACTCCATATTTTCTAGAGAGCAAGAGGAGCACCCATCTACACTTCCGTCCAATCAAAACTTGAGTTCATCGATTCCTTGCGAGATCCTTGCAAGTATTTTTTACTATTGGGTTTGTGGAAAAAATCTGATTGTGATTTCCCGGGAGCTTCCAAGTCGTATGTTTGTGCCCCAGGCTTGTTTTTGAGAATTTGGAACTTGCCCCAAGAGATACCACTACTGGAAGGGAGCCAAAAGCATTCGTTGCCTGTAGTTCTCAGAGAAGAAGGTGACACATTCGTTGTCGTGGGAGCATTCGTTGTTTCCCCCTCTCGAGCGGAGATTAGCAA
>LR738712.1:801690470-801703421 GCA_902687465.1 Secale cereale | reverse complement strand
CCCCCCCCCCCCCCCCCCCAACTTTGGATTACATCATCGTCTCCACCACTTTTGGTTGTCTTCTTACCCTGGTTTTACATGTTGTTACCTTAGATTCATCTTGGAGGAAGGAGAAGGGACGGTCACAGGCAGCAGCGAATCTAGAATGTAATCGTAGGGCAGGCTCAAACAAGCGAGGAGGAACTGAGGTGGGCCGTGATCATGAGCAGTAAAGGTAAAATTGTTTGGGTTCGAGGGTAGACTCAAGCCTGTTAAAGCCTGTGCAGTAGATTCGCCCCTGGTCGCAGGTTAAACAATTTTTGGCTTTTCTGAACATGATGGCACAATGGTCCAATTAACGCGGCCGAATGGAAAAATGGATGGTAATGGCATATAAAGAACAAAATTTAGATAGAGTACCAAATAGAAAGAAAATAGGATCAAATACGAAAGTACATTTTTCAAATAGGGCCAAATAAGGAAATCTCTCTTATATACTACTCACTCCCTCCATCCCAAATATTTGTCTTTCTAGAGATTTCAATAAGTGACTATATATAAAGCAAAATGAGGGATTCTACACTCTATAATATGTCTACATACATCCATATGTTGCAGTCCATTCGTAATTTCTAGAAAGACAAATATTCGAGAACGGAGGGAGTAAAATACATGAGGCCTATGAATATTCAAAATATTCTTCTCACGTAAAATGTTCCCTTGCCGCACGGTCACACAACTCCCGAGACCGTGCTAAGGCCCACAACCACTACAACATAAATTGCAACCATGAACAGGATGAGGTTGCGCACGAAAGCACCAACGAGTGGACATTGCTGCATGACAACGCTGCGCCGTCCTCTAGAGCCACATTGCCATTTGCCATAGGTATACTTGGATAGCGTGCGGAATGACACCCGAGGGCTGACCAAGTGCGAGACCACGGCCAACAGCATGAAAAGGACATTCTCTGTGATCCAGTAGGCGATGATGCGGACCGCCACCATGCTCGTGATGGCGGCCAGGGCCGCTAGAACGCCAGCACCATGCTCACCAGGGACAACCACATATAGTGCAGCGCCGCTGCGAAGATTTTCAATGACCCGGCGGAGCGCAACGCCTTGCCGTAAAGGAGCAACACCACCGAGAGCACGGAGGCCACTAGGGCGAGGCTGTCCAAGATCATTAATAGAAAAAGGGACATTTGTCCCGGTTCATAAGGGCCTTTAGTCCCGGTTGGGCAATCAGGACAAAGGAATCGGAACTAAAGGCCCCCCTTTTTAGTCCCGGTTGTGTTACAAACCGGGACGAAAGGGGCTCCATGTGGTTGCTGCGTAGCGCTCAGGTAGGAGGACCTTTAGTCCTGGTTGGTTACATCAACCGGGACTAAAAGCCCCCACGTGTCAGGAGCTGGGGTTTAGGATTTTGGCGGGTTTTGGAGGGTTTAGGGGTTTCATTTTGTGTTTCCTTTTCTATTCGTGCAAGTTTCATCAATGAAACCGAATCTTTTGACAAATGCGGAATAACTTTTTGCCACACTTGCAAACAGATAGATATACTGAGTTCATATCCTAAATCAGTTCAATTGAAACCTTACATTCATCTTGAAGGAAGGAGAACGGACGGTCGCAGGTCAAACAGTTTTTGGCTTTTCTGAACATGATGGTAGAATGGTCTTTTCCCGTGCCAGTTAATGCTGCCGAATGAAGAAATGGATGGGAATGTCATATAAAGAACAAAATTTAGATAGAGGACCAAATAGAAAATAATAATATATTTTTAGGATCAAATATAAAAGTACATTTATCAAATAGGGCCAAATAAGAAAATATCTCAATTGCTCGCATAAAATACATAGGTCATATGAATATTCAAATAATTCTTCTTGTTACACAAAATGCTTCAATTTCCCTTGCCGCACGGTCACACAAGTCCTGAGACCGTGCTAAGACACACAACCACTGCAACGTAATTTGAAACCATGAACATAATGAGGTTGCGCACGAAAGCACTGACGAGTGGAAATTGCTGCATGATGACGATGCGCCATCCTCCAGAGCCACATTGCCACAGGTACTTGGATAGGTTGCGGAATGACACCCGAGGGCTGACCAAGTGCGAGACCACGGCAAACAACATGAAAAGCACATTTTCTGTGATCCAATAGGCGATGTTGCGGACCGCCGCCGTGCTGGTGACTGAGGCTAGGGCCCCGTAGAACGCCACCACCATGCTCACCAGGGACAACCACATATAGTGCAGCGTCGCTGCGAAGATTTTCAATGACCCGGCGGAGCGCGACGCCTTGCCGTAAAGGAGCAGCACCACCGAGAGCACGGAGGCCACTAGGGCGAGGCTGTCCAAGATCATTAGTAGAAAAAGGGACATTTGTCCCGGTTCATAAGGGCCTTTAGTCCCGGTTGTGTTACAAACCGGGACGAAAGGGGCTCCATGTGGTTGCTGCGTAGCGCTCAGGTAGCAGGACCTTTAGTCCTGGTTGGTTACACCAACCGGGACTAAAAGCCCCCACGTGTCAGGAGCTGGGGTTTAGGATTTTGGCGGGTTTTGGAGGGTTTAGGGGTTTCATTTTGTGTTTCCTTTTCTATTTGTGCAAGTTTCATCATTGAAACCGAATCTTTTGACAGATGCGGAGTAACTTTTTGCCACACTTGCAAACAGATAGAAAGACTGAGTTAAGATCCTAAATCAGTTCAATTAAAACCTTACATTCATCTTGAAGGAAGGAGAAGGGATGGTCGCAGGTCAAACAATTTTTGGCTTTTCTGAACATGATGGTAGAATGGTCTTTTTCCATGCGAGTTAATGCCGTCGAATGAAAAAATGGATGGAAATGTCATATAAATAACAAAATTTAGATAGAGGACCAAATAGAAAAAATAAAATAATTTTTAGGATCAAATATAAAAGTACATTTATCAAATAGGGCCAAATAAGAAAATATCTCAATTGCTCGCATAAAATACATAGGTCATATGAATATTCAAATAATTCTTCTTGTTACACAAAATGCTTCAATTTCCCTTGCCGCACGGTCACACAAGTCCTGAGACCGTGCTAAGACACACAACCACTGCAACGTAATTTGAAACCATGAACATAATGAGGTTGCGCACGAAAGCACTGACGAGTGGAAATTGCTGCATGATGACGATACGCCATCCTCCAGAGCCACATTGCCACAGGTACTTGGATAGGTTGCGGAATGACACCCGAGGGCTGACCAAGTGCGAGACCACGGCAAACAACATGAAAAGCACATTTTCTGTGATCCAATAGGCGATGTTGCGGACCGCCGCCGTGCTGGTCACTGAGGCGAGGGCCCCGTAGAACGCCACCACCATGCTCACCAGGGACAACCACATATAGTGCAGCGCCGCTGCGAAGATTTTCAATGACCCGGCGGAGCACGACGCCTTGCCGTAAAGGAGCAACACCACCGAGAGCACGGAGGCCACTAGGGCGAGGCTGTCCAAGATCATTAATAGAAAAAGGGACATTTGTCCCGGTTCATAAGGGCCTTTAGTCCCGGTTGGGCAATCAGGACAAAGGAATCGGAACTAAAGGCCCCCCTTTTTAGTCCTGGTTCTGTTACAAACCGGGACGAAAGGGGCTCCATGTGGTTGCTGCGTAGCGCTCAGGTAGGAGGACCTTTAGTCCTGGTTGGTTACACCAACCGGGACTAAAAGCCCCCATGTGTCAGGAGCTGGGGTTTAGGATTTTGGCGGGTTTTGGAGGGTTTAGGGGTTTCATTTTGTGTTTCCTTTTCTATTCATGCAAGTTTCATCAATGAAACCGAATCTTTTGACAAATGCGGAATAACTTTTTGCCACACTTGCAAACAGATAGATATACTGAGTTCATATCCTAAATCAGTTCAATTGAAACCTTACATTCATCTTGAAGGAAGGAGAACGGACGGTCGCACGTCAAACAGTTTTTGGCTTTTCTGAACATGATGGTAGAATGGTCTTTTCCCGTGCCAGTTAATGCTGCCAAATGAAGAAATGGATGGGAATGTCATATAAAGAACAAAATTTAGATAGAGGACCAAATAGAAAATAATAATATAATTAATAGGATCAAATACAAAAGTACATTTGTCAAATAGGGCCAAATAAGGAAATCTCTCTTATGCTCGTATAGAATACATAGGTCATATGAATATTCAAAATATTCTTCTTGTTATATAAAATGCTTCAATTTCTGTGATCACGGCTAACAACATGAAAAGCACATTTTCTGTGATCTAGTAGGCGATGTTGCGGACCACCACCGTGCTTGTGACTGTGGCCAGGGCCGCGTAAAACGCCAGCACCATGCTCACCAGGGACAGCCACATGCAGTGCAACGCCGCCTCCAAGATTTTCCACGACCAGGCGGAGTGAGACGCCTTGCCGTAGAGGAGCAGCACCACCGAGAACACGGAGGCCACTAGGGCGAAGCTGTCCAAGATCATTAGTAGAAAAAGAGACATTTGTCCCAGTTCATAAGGGCCCTTAGTCCCGTTTGGGCAATCAGGATCAAGAAAACGAAACTAAAGGCCCCCCTTTTTAGTCCCGTTTGTGTCACAAACCGGGACTAAAGGGGCTCCACGTGGCCGCTGCGTAGCGCTCAGGCAGGAGGACCTTTAGTCCTGGTTGGTAACACCAACCAGGACTAAAAGCCCCCGCGCGTCAAGAGCTGGGGTTTGGGGTTTTGGCGGGGTTTGGAGGGGTTTAGGGCTTAGGGGTTTCATTTTGTGTTTCCTTTTCTATTTGTGCAAGTTCATCAATGCAACCAAATCTTTTGACAGATGCGGAGTAACTTTTTGCCACACTTGCAGACAGATAGATAGACTGACTTCAGATCCTAAATCAGTTCAAGTAAAACCTTACATTCATCTTGAAGGAAGGAGAAGGGACGGTCGTAGGTCAAACAATTTTTGGCTTTTCTAAACATGATGGCAGAATGGTCTTTTTCCGTGCCAGTTAATGCCGTTGAATGAAAAAAAAAATGGATGGAAATGTCATATGAAGAACAAAATTTAGATGGAGGACCAAATAGATAAAAAATAATATAATTTTTAGGATCAAATACAAAAGTACATTTATCAAATAGGGCCAAATAAGGAAATCTCTCTTATGCTCGTATAAAATACATAGGTCATATGAATATTCAAAATATTCTTCTTCTTACATAAAATGCTTCAATTTCTTTTTCTTTTTTTTGCGATTAAGACTTCTATTAATCAAGGATCCAGGGAATTACAATCCAGCTTACACAAGTCCACAACCTCGGGGGGACCAGAGCCCAACCAAACTACTGTTCTACCTTCAATTCTTGCAAATTTAGCTAAAAAATCGCTAACCACATTTTGGTTACGATTGATATGAAAAACACTAGTCGTACGAAGGGACATCAAAAGTTTAATCTCATTCACCAAGGAGGCAAATATAGACCTGTCCGTGTCTCTGTCCTTAACCATATTCACCGCCACCACAGAATCCATTTCCACACAAATCGGCAGCTCCGATCGCTGGATAGCAAGAGAAATACCCTCCATGCACGCACATAGTTCGGCCTCAAGAGCATCTCGACACGAGAAGAGCTTCCTGCAGGAAGAGAAAATAATTTTTCCAAGACAATCACGCAGAACCATGCCTGCTCCTGCACCACCTTCCTCTGTCCATGATCCATCTGTATTGAGCTTGACCCAACCCATCGGTGGAGGAACCCACCTAACAGGTGGTTTCTGACCTGTTAATTCATGTGGTGTTTTGGTACTAGTATAAGTTATTACAGCTTTTCCTTTCTTAGGATCACACTTTGTGTTCTCAGCAATCGCAAGTAGTGAGTCAAGGTAACTACACAAGAATCTCTTTGAAACATCCATCGGAGGTGGAATCTTGCCATGAACAGCCTCATTCCGATTATGCCAGCACCTCCATAGTGTGAAGAGTAGCATCGCCCGTTCAATCTCACTTAGCGGAAACAAAATATCAAGGAGCCACACAACCCCCGTGTTACTAATATCTCCCAATCTTGGTAGACGCCATGCCTCCCCCATGCAGTTCCAAAGATCCACAGCTAGGGGACAGCGACATAAAGCATGGAAGGAAGATTCAGTTTCTCTATCACACACTGGGCACACATCTGACTCCTCTAGTCCTCGCTTATGTTTATTTTCCCAAGTAGGAAGGGAGTTCACAGCCACACGCCATGCAAAATTTTTGACTGTAGGTGGAACGTTACTACCCCATATCATTTTCCAACACGTCCTACGACCATCAGGCGCCGAACTAGTTGCAACCGAAGTCATTCTGCAGGTTTCTTCAAAAGCCATGTCGTAAGCTGATTTCACAGAGAAGGCTCCCAAACTGCCGGGTCCCCATGCAAGCACATCATCTCCAAGTCTTGGCGAGGCTCTAATTTTTAGGATCTCTGTAACATCACATGGTAGGAAGATAGACTGCAACAAATTAACATTCCATGAACCATTGTCGTTGAGCAGCTGGGAGACAAAGCGCTATTGCCGCACGGTCACACAAGTCCTGAGACCGTGCTAAGGCCCACAAGCACCACAACATAATTTGCAACCCTGAACACGATGAGGTTGCGCACGAAAGCACCGACGAGTGGATACTGCTGCATGACGACGCTGCGCCGTTCTCCGGAGCCACATCGCCACACGTACTTGGACAGCGTGCGGAATGACACCCGAGGGCTGACCAAGTGCGAGACCACGGCTAACAGCATGAAAAGCGCATTCTCCGTGAGCCAGTAGGCGATGCTGCGGACCGCCACCGTGCTCGTGTACGGCGGCCAGGGCCGCGTAGAACGCCAGCACCATGCTCACCAGGGACAGCCACAGGCAGTGCAGCGCCGCCGCGAAGGTTTTCCACGACCCGGCGGAGCGCGACGCCTTGCCGTAGAGGAGCAGCACCACCGCGAGCACGGAGGTCACCAGGGCGAAGCTGTCGAGGACGAGGAAGCATTTGAAGATCTTCTCATGCTGGAGGACCGCCATGCCTTTGATCACCTCCTTCCCCTCGGGATCGGTGCCGCCGCCGCTCTGCTCGTACGAGCCGGGTAGGTTGTTGGCAGCGGTGAAGGCGACGCTGGCGACGAGGACGGCGATCACCGCCAGGCTGTCGGACGTCTTGTCTATCGCCTTCATTATGTCGTGGCTGTCCCACTGCTGCACGTGGTCCCACCTCTCGGGACGGGACTGCGCTCCGAACGCGGCCAGTGTCGCCACCATGCTGACCATGGAGAAGAAGCTGGTCGATCTCACGGCGAGGTCCAGCGGCGTCTGGCCGTCGTTGTTCATGACGTCGTCCCGCACTTTTCCCTTCCCCATCAGGGCCTCCGCCACGGCCGGCGCGCCCGCGGCCACCGCCAGGTGGAGGGGCGTGTTGCCGTCCCCGTCCTGCGCGTTCAGGAGGCCGCGCAGCGTCCGTTTCTTGATCGCCAGCCGCACCACCTTGAGGTGCCCTCCCCTGGCCGCGGCGTGCAGGAAGGTCCCGCCGCGGTCGTCCCGGAGCTCGGCGGCGTCGGGGCAGGCCTTGATCAGCGCCTTGGCGACGCGGTCGTGGCCCGACCCCGCCGCGACATGGAGAGCGGAGAGGCCGCCGGAGTCCCGCATGCGCACCACGCATGGCGCCACGGCGCGTAGGATGGCACCTACGACGGAGAGGTGGTCGCCGCTGGACGAGGCGAAATGAAGCGGAGTGCTGCCGCTGTCGTCGGCTTGGCTAGCCATGGATGGGCCACTTGGCATCCACTCCAGTAGCAGCCTCACCATTTCTGACAATGTTCAGAACTTCAGATTGATGGTATATGATGTATGAGCCGAGGATTAGCAAATCTGCATGCACTTTCAGAGCCGGAGGAGCAGCTCACCTGAGCCCTGGAAGACGGCGGCGTGCAGAGCATTCTGCGAGCTCAGGCCGGCAGCCGACGCGTTGCCGCACCTGTTCGTTATCGATCTGACGGCTGGCGCCGACCTGCTCATCACCGCCAAGTAGAGCGCCGAGACGCCGGCGTTGTTGACCTCAGAGGCTAGCCCCGGCGCCACGGAGACGATAGCCTCGACTGCTGCACCATGGCCGAGCCTCGCCGCCAGATGAAGGGCCGTGTTCCCGGCCTCGTTCTTGCACCACAAGCTGCTCTCGTCTCCGCCCTCGCACGAGAGCTGGACGAGGCGGGACACGGCCTTGCCATGCCCCGCCCTCGCCGCGCAGTGCAGAGGTGTGTCCATAGTCGAGTTCCGGGAAGAGAGCAAGCTCATCCTGCCCCCGAAGCTCGCGAGATCCTGTATCAGCTTGTGGTGCCCGTGCTCCGCGGCCAGATGAAGGACGTTGTTCCCCTCCGCGCTCACCTGGTGTATGCCTGAAACAATCCAAACATGGCATGTGTGCATCATTAAGGATGGATGACCGGAGATAGATCCGGCTAGTGGGAGACTAGCTAGCATTTAGGTTAGATGACATTACCGGCAACCTGATTAGCAGCGGCGGCGGCGGCGCCGCTGCCGTGCTGTTGCCGAAGCAACGCCATGGCTTCCTTCTTTCTCCCCCGGCACAGGGCAAGGTACAGCTCGGGGCTCATCGTGCCGCCGTCGCTCGGCTGCGTCGCGGCAGCCGGCGAGCCAGGACCCGCCGCACTGAGCTGGATGGAGTGATGCCCGAGGTCCATCGACTGACTGTCCCGGGCAGATCAACTGATCTGCGCGACGCTGATATATGGCGAACGGCTGAAAGTAGGAGTATCTGGCAACGGGCTCGTGGTTCACAGAGGAGCCGCCGTGGATGCATAGCAAGTCTCGTCGCCAAGTCAGCTTCTCCACGGTCAGCTGTGCGTCGCGTTTGCGGCCGAAATGACAGCGGCCGGTCAGCTCCTGCCCGTCCTGAGGTCAGGCATGAAACCTGAATGTCGGCCAAGTACAGACCACACACACGGCTCTTGTATCTATTTGCGCCATAGGTTCTAGCAACGCGGCGCGTAGAAATTTGACTAGGAACGAGTGAGATATCGGAGTCGTCGAGAACGTCCTTATGTCGACGAATTGAGTGCCTTCTTGTTTTAGGGTAAGAGCATCTCTAACAGATCCCGCAAAACACACCTCTTTAAAGTGTGTTTGCGGGATCTTTTCCCCGGAAAGCTTGCCGCACAGTAAATTATGCATTGCATCAAACAAGTTACATATTTCAACGATATCATGTTATCAACCGAATGAAATCTCAATATAAATTCAACATATGAATATATAAATGGTCTGAAAAACAACTCACAATACAACAATAATCTTCATTACAATAAATGTTCAAATTTAAATAATTATTACAGCACCAAATTGTTCAAATCTCACACGAGTAGAAATGCCCCATTCTTGGATGATCCCACGTTGGATGGCATCCCATGATATTTTCATTCAAAGTCTCATTTAGGACTTGAAGCAAACCCTTAATCTGTGTCCTAACATTTTCAGGAACTCCTTTGCTAAAATAAATTGATGACTTGTCATAATTAATCCTTTGCCCTATAGCAAAATAGTAAGTGTTCAACACCAGTTGCACCTCGGATACTCCCACGCCATTGGTAGTGAAAAACATCACTTGTAGACCACAGAGATTGGATGAACCTATTTTCGATTTTAGGACGCACGATCCGCCCTCTGCTGCGAACAAGAACAAATATGAAGAGACCAGGTCCCCCTGTTGAATACCATGAGATCGTTTGAAATCCTGAAGTTTCTTGCCATCAAACAGTATTGCGAATTTCACCGAGGTTATCATGCTCATCACAATGTCAACCCACCTTCCAATGAAACCCGGCTTTTACATAACTGCTAGAACATAAGCCCATTCAACTCTATCGTAAGCCTCCACAGTCACAAAGGGAGGGGAAAAGAGATGTGCCTTTTTACCCACCAGAAAGGCACACGTACAACCGGCTCGTTGCTAATAGGCTCGGCCAGAGAAGAGTCGTGGCCAGTCTAGTGGTCCAAGCCCGGCCTAGTTCCCCAAGAGAGGGGGCGGAGGCCCGGTCCAGGGCCCTACCCACCCATGAGTTCCTCCCGGAAGTCTGCATCACCTTGTCGCGTGCTGCCACGCTTCTTCTCATATCTCATCTCCTCTCCCCATTACGGAACTGCGATGTGCCCACCACACGACTCCTCTCTCCCCACCGCACCAACGGAGCCAAGAAGGCAGGTAAGCAGCTCTCCAGTGACTCGACGAGGTAAACCCACCCACCGCCTCCGCCCTTATGGTCATCCTCTCCACAGGTAGTTCCTGGTGCTGTACACCGGCGTAGCTTCGTCGCTCGACGCGTTAGGATATGGGCGGGATCTAGTGAAGATCCCTCTGTTTGTGCGGCGGACGGGGATCGCAAGGTCCGGCGACAGGCGCAGGGCGCTCAGTTCCGCGTGTCTATGGCAGGCGTGGATCTAGGCTCCCATGCCCTCGGATCCAATTCGATCAGGCACCTGCGGTCCAGGCGGATTCAGGAAGAATCCGCTCCTCCCACCCTCCCGCCTTCTTGGCCGGGGACTTTGCCAGGCTAGGTGGGTGGGTGGGTGGGGTGTTCAGGAAAGCATGTGGGATATATTATGTGTAATGTTCTTGATGTAGTGGTTGACCAATGCCGGTGGTTGCGCGAATCTTTGGCTGGTTGGGCATGGTTGTTGAGTCTTTTGTCATGTTTGATTTGGGGCGAGTCGGAGTTCGCGCTCCGGGTAGGTGTGGTTGGGATCGATCCGGGTGGTTCTCATAGGCGTCGAGGTTCCTCTCCTCGCAGTTGTGACGCCCCCGATTTGACCGTACACTAATCATGCACGCAAATGTGTACGACCAAGATCAAGGACTCACTTGAAGATATCACAACACAACTCTAGACACAAATTAAAATAAAACAAGCTTTATATTACAAGCCAGGGGCCTTGAGTGCTCGAATACAAAAGCTCGAAAACACAAGAGTCAGCGGAAGCAACAATATCTGAGTACAGACATAAGTTAAACAAGTTTGCCTTAAGAAGGCTAGCACAAAAGTAACAACGATCGAAAAGGCAAGGCCTCCTGCCTGGGACCTCCTAACTACTCCTCGAAGCCTAACTTCACGTAGAAACATCCTCGGGATCCTCTGGATCCTAGACTCCACCATCTGGTTGCGTCAGCCGAGAAGAAGGGACAAAAGGGGGAAAAGAGGGAGAAAAGCAACCGTGAGTACTCATCCAAAGTACTCGCAAGAAAGGATCTACACTACATATGCAATGATATCTATGTAAAAGGGGGGGTAATATATGTGGGTTAAACTGCAGAATGCCAGAATAAGAGGGGGGTAGCTAATCCAATCGAAGACTACTCTTCTGGCCACCTCCATCTTGCAGCAGTAGATGAGAGTAGCTGGAAGTAACAAGTATCCTCGCACCACGCAGCCTCCGTCTTGCAGCAGTAGAATAGAATAGATGGTAAGTTCACCAAGTAACAACGTATAGCATAATCCTACCATGCGATCGTCCCGCACATCACCCTGTGAGAGAGCAACCACCGAGTTATATCTGGCACTTGTAAGGGTGTGTTTTATTAAGTATCCGGTTCTAGTTGTCATGAGGTCAGAGTACAACTCCGGGTCGTCCTTTTACCGAGGGACACGTCTATTCGAATAGATTAACTTCCCTGCAGGGGTGCACCACATAACCCAGCACGCTTGATCCCATTTGGCCGGACACACTTTCCAGGGTCATGCCCGGCCTCGGAAGATCAACACGTCGCAGCCCTACCTAAGCACAACAGAGAGGTCAGCACGCCGGTCTAAGTGCTAGGCGCGCAGGGGTCCGGGCCCATCGCCCAACGCACACCTGCACGTTGCGTACGCGGTCGGTGAGCAGACCTAGCAACCTCCATTACTAAGGAAGTTACGTTACGCGGTCCAACCCGGCACGCGCCACTCAGTCGCTGACGTCAAGAAGGCTTCGGCTGATACCACGACGTCGAGTGCCCATAACTATTCCCACATAGCTGGTTAGTGCGTATAGGCAAGATTCCATTAAACGTGTTATTATGAAATAACCGCGGACAACGACCAGGGCCAGGCCCACCTGTCTCCTAGGTGGTCGCAACCCGCCCTGTCGCTCCGCCACAAAGTAACCATCAGGGGGCTGCCGGGAACCCAGGCCCACCACTACCTGGGTGGAACCACCTGCCCCTTCAGCCCCCATCTCCGAATCATCATCATTGAGTATGTAATAATATAGTATATACCCGTGATCACCTCCCGAGTGATCATGGCCCAGTAGTATAGCATGGCAGATGGACAAGGATGTGGGGCCACTGATGGAATACTAGCATCCTATACTAAGCATTAGGATAGCAGGTAAGGTATCAACAGTGGTAGCAACAATGACAGGCTATGCAACAGAATTGGAGCTATCGAATCATCAACAGTAGCAAATCTAATGCAAGAATAAGAGAGATAGAATGGGCGATATCTGGTGATCAAGGGGGGGCGCTTGCCTGGTTGCTCCGGCAAGAAGGAGGGGTCGTCGTCGACGCAGTCGATCACAGTGGCACCGTCAGCAGTCTCAGTCCCGATGTAGGAGCTCGGAAGCGCGCTTGAAGACGATGTAGTGGTGGCGATGGGTCAACGGCGATGATGGCGAGCGACGAGGGGGGGCTCCGGCGAGGGAGGCACGACGGGGCCTCCGAGATTCACCCACCTTCGGTGGCGAGGTGGCTTGGGCAGACACGAACATGGAGATCCAGCCACGGCGGCCATGGGACGAGCTCCCGAAAGGAGGCGGCGCGAGGACGGCAGGAGGAGCGGAGGCAGCGGCCCTCCGGCGCAGGCGTGCTCGCCGGGCCGCAGGGAGCAGCGGTGGACATGGCCAGAACGGCTGAGCGCTCGCGGGGGGGGGTGCGTGGTGGCGCACGGGAGAGCGAGAGGGAGTGGGGTGAGGCTTAGGGTTACGGG
>LR738712.1:801651409-801690394 GCA_902687465.1 Secale cereale | reverse complement strand
GTTACGGGGGGATGGGAGGGGGTTTAGTGGCGGCGGGGGGGGGGTGGGGGCTGGTTAGGCCAGGTGGGCCAAAGCCCAATGGGGCCAGGGAAGCCATTTTGTTTTCTTTGTCTTACCTTTGTTGTTTTGTTTTGTCTTTTCCTTTTCTTTTCTTTTTATTTAACAGTTTATAGTTTTACAATAAGTAAAACCCATACCTAAAATAGAGTTGTAAATTCAACTGTTGTCACAAAAAGTTTGGGACAAAAATAAAGTACCTTGTATACTTTATTAACTAAAAGCATTTAAGTTATTGTTTGAGTCGTTGTTTTATTTATTCTAGGGCATTCAAATACCTTTTAAAAATGTTGGTTTCTCCACCATTATTACCTAGGACTTATTCGACACAACTTGAACATTTTAGTTTTGATATTTTAAATCTTTTGTTGTTTTCTTTTAACTCAATTTTTGATTTGGATCGGTTTCGAACTAACACGAGATTAGCAAATGTGATCGTGGTGACGTGGCATCATTAGCGCGGAATTACTGTAGCGTAATTATCCGGGCGTCACAATTCTCCTCCACTAAAAGAAATCTCGTCCCGAGATTTAAGCGGTGGAGTAAGGGGGGTGGGAAGTGCTGGTAGCGAAATTCTAACGAGTCTTCTCGGTCTTGACTGCCCCTTTCAAAGAGGTTGATCCCTTTTGTTGATGTCTTCATTTCTCTGCTTCAAGTCATCATAATCGTCATCCTTTCTTTGGGGTCTCCATCGTCCTACGAACGTGACCAGGGGAAAAACTTTGGAGGAATGTATCTCCATGAAGTCTGTGCATACGACGGCGAATTCAGAAAGTGATATACGAAGTACCCTACGAGTAGTATTTCAGTGAATGCATTGAGAACAATAAGCGATGGTACCAAAGTTTCAATCGGGTAGACAATCATTCGATGCCTAACCAGAAGCTGGAATTGGGTCTTGATCAACGAGAATAATATGGTGTTTGATACCATGATGAAACATGATAGAATTTAGCTCGTGAATTACACACGAAGCCAAGTGCAAAGAATACATTGGAATTAGGGTTGTACAGGAGAGTCAGGTTTCAATCCTGTGGACCTGTGTGTTATGGGCCCACCATGTGGGTTAAGAGTAGGAAGGGCGATGACATCTTGCACAGAAAGCAAGGCATGTCAGAGGATAGTATGTCAGCTAAGCTGGCAACAATGTCGGTACCAAGGACGGGGAACGAAGAGAACCATTTTCTTACTCGTTGAACAAGGCGAACCAATAGGCAAAGTTCTCGTCCATCGATGGTTACCGGAATGTTATGAACAATAGTAACATGTTCTTACTGACAGAGTTGAACACCAAGTTGTTTACATAAGCAGAAAATTATTACTGCTTGGATTATATGTAAATCAAAGAAAGGTTAAACAAACAAATGGAAAGGAAAATTGTGATTACACACAATTATTAGGAGTATATCCTTCCCATTGACAAGCAGAACACGGCATACAGGGTAGGAGAGCAAGTACCCAACCATTCAGATAAAGAGGCAAGGATTAATCAAGATGTTACCCATACAACGGTGTTTGGATAACTGACCAAGAAACATTTAGCATCGCGCCTCCAATGTTCTTGTTGATGAGCAGGGTATCATAGCCATGCTTCGAGGAAGCAATGATATTGTGTTTCAATCAAGGGTCAGACTTTGGATACACAAATGATCCATCAGGAGCAACTTATAAAATAAGTCATGCAATTTCCTCCTGGAAGAATGGTTATCCTTGCAAAAGGAATTATAATGATAGGTCCTCCAGCCAGGGGTGCTAGGCATGACATCAGATTGCCGGGTCATCAAAAGGACCAACATTATAACTACTGGAAAGTTGTCCCAACCATCATATCTGACCGGGATTCAGATCCGATTGGTGTCATGATACCTCAGACTTGGGATGTTCGAGAAGAAAAGGTGCAACACAAATCGACAAAATGACATTGCAAGATTCTCGGGAAATGAACTATGGGAGCGGGTTCCCGAAACAATAATTCATCATTAAGCCAAGGAGAGGATGAGGAGGTGGCTGATGGGCTCAGCGACGATTCATCGAGAATTCCAAACGGATGGATTTCCACAATAATGTGAACAAGAAGATGACACTTGTCAATTCAAATGATATAATGTTGTATGCTCGAGGAAAACATACACCATTAATCATTAGTTGAAAGGTGTGCCCGAAATATGACCTTAGGCAGCAAGATCAATGTTAGAGTGATGATTCAATAACCAACAGTCTAAGAACGAACTGTCGATCGTTAACTTCGAAGCAATAGGGTTGCTAGAAGTATAGAACTCAAGAAGCATCGTTAGCATATTGGTATCCCGGTTAAAAACAACACGGGGACCAAGGAAGAATGGTGATGGTGAGAAGTATCATCATACCGAGAATTTCTAAGAGGTGGAGCAATCCCCACAACATAAAAGACATTAATACTTCAATGCAGAACACAACACTAGCTGGAGAGCAAGTTGTATTCATAATGTGGAAAAGTTCGCGATGACAGGAAGTCAAGGGTGTTGTCGATGATAATAAAAATCATCGAGGGCAAGGAGGGTATTTCTCATCATGAACACAGTTGACATCTCGGAAGAAGTCAAAGTGTTGAAGGTGATCCGACACAATTGTCGGGAGGTTTCAAGAGGATGCAATCAAACATCAACGACAGCAAGCAAGGGAATGACAAAGTGGTAAGTTATAGGATCAATATAAGATGCAAGCTCGAAACCAACGTTTCCTTTCAATACAAGCAACAAGATGTTGAAAGCTCGACGTAAGTCGTGCTCACACTGAAGAATTTGCGCCCCAGAGAAGGACGAGGTAGCACGGTCAATGATAGCAAGACCAGGATGCAGCCGATAGTCTAGGAATGACCGGATTGAGTTCAGAATTTCCCAGTAAATATACTAGGGGTATTTGATTTGTAGTGCGGAATAATTTCACTAGTCGGTGTCCTCGGTTGACATCAACCCGGAACCCGTAGAGTGGTTACGACAAGGAAAAACATTACTTCAACAAAGTTAGTAAGATGTGGAGCAATGGCAAGACATCTTCGAGATACCGGGGGTAATACTCGAAGGTAGAACATGATAGAAGTAGAACCGGGTCATTGACCTATGACAGTAGATACTTCAACTTTGCCAAAAATAGACGAGGCACTCGAATGAATACCCATCAGATATATCAGATCGGGACAGCATGGTCGGAACCATAATTGTAAGGAATCAATTCAAGGATACCGAAAGAATCATACAGCTAGATAATCATTTTGTAAGAAGTTTCCGAGACAGTCTACATCATTTTCATGGGCATGAACACAAAGTTCAAGGTCGACTCCCACTTCTTTAATGCATATCATTTCATTCATCTCTCGCTTTGATAAAACTGTGGTGTTGGAATTTTATCTGGTAGAACACCGGAAGAGTATGATTTGTGAAAACTTTCGGGTTCTCACGGATTAGGGGAAGGCATAGGGTCAACCCATCAGGCATCTTAGTAACATATACCACAAGTTTCAAAAGTAAATACTCAAGCTCGAAAGCAGAGCATGGTTTGCCAAGCAGAGGATACAATTTACCAAAGGCATTATGTATCAGGGGAAGAACTCACAAGGTGATTGAATAAGGACACTGTCGGATAACAATCCAACAACGGATCGGGCGATCCACAACGGAGCTGATGTGAGTATCGGTACTCACTCAGAGGAAGAAAGAATGCAGAGGCATCAGATTCAAGAATCACATGATTAGTCTGATGCTTAAATAGAAAGAAATTATGGTTTCCAAAATGAAGGATCAGAAACAGATGCTCTGATCAAGGACGGATAAGTTGAAAACACTTAGTTGGACAATCAAAAAGGTTTGAAATGTCGAGAACCAACTCATGTCCGGAATGACGTCTGAGCCGGAAAGATAATTTTAAAAAGGATAACCTGATGATTGCGTGCATACGCAAACATTGAATCAATAGGTTCAAAATGGCTAAGACAAGGGATGTTAACGAGGACTACTAGTCATATGAAATTAACCATAATGCCAGCATGCAAGAATTTCAAGAGTAACAGGCTGCAACGGATTTTCGAAAGATCGAAAAGTATTCCGAAGAATTTTGTGAGACATATGAACAATTGAGAAGAACGGATCCGCAATAAATGTGAGGAAATAACCATAAGGGTTTTCATACGAAATAAAACTGCAAGGCAGTAAACTCAAAGGATTCTCGGGACAACGGAGAATATTTCGAGGCATCTTGTAACAACAAGAGCGGCGAGGAATGATCATGAGAATGACAAGTGCATGCAGATATCCATAGGGATATATCGATGGCAGTGAATTGCAAAGGCGATGAGCACAAGGGTCTCGGGAAAATATAGAGGGATATCCTCAGAATCTTCTGACGAAGTAGTTGATCTTCCGAAATGAGGGCTCTCCGGGAGAAATAGTTACGAGAACCTAGAGTCAGAGTTAGCAAAATCTTTTAACCCGAATAGAAGAGAGATCAGAGTCCCAGAGCACAGAAAAGGAATAAAAGATCCTAATACCATCCATTGGTGATGCGGGCCCGTAAGCCACACAACAAGTTAGTAAATTTGTTTTCCAAAGACTAGACTCAACTTCGGCCAAGGAGTTGGAAAGGGGATTCCTACAGGCAGTCAGCTCTGATACCAACTTGTGTCAGGGAAACTGGTCGCCCACGAACACCTATGGGACCGGAGCCCCTTTTCGGTACGGCAAGGGAGCAGAGGGAGCACAAAGAGCGGATCGAGGCACGCACGCGGGCAGTTTACCCAGGTTCGGGCCGCATGGATGCGTAAAACCCTACTCCTGCCTTGGTTGTATTGAGTTCTTGGCTCGGGAGCAAGAAGATCTACAGTGCTTGGAACTAGCCACACCGAGCGTGAGAGTGATCTGGGATCGGAACCTCCTCTACGTTGTGCATGGGCCTCCTTTTATAGTTCAAAGGGGTCTCCGACAGGTGTCAACGTAGATGAGGGTAAAAGCGTAAAAGTGGTGGTAGTTGTAACAGTGTATGTACAGTGGTTTATACCTAACCCAGACGGTGGGGGACAAGGGCATTGAATGCCCGTCACCGTCGCCCCAAACAGTGCAAAAAAGCGTCCGTCCAGGCGTCTCCGTTCGCCACGACGGTGGCCTCGTCATCGTGGCTTGCCACCGTGTACCCCAGGCTGCACAGCCGTCTGCCACGTGCCCCTAGAAGGGCCCCAGGGCGATGCGTGGCCAGATGAGCTGGAGCGCAGGCACACAGTGCAAGCTTGTCGCGGCAAGCACCTTGCCGCGGTCGCTACCTTGCCGTGCCCGGAAGCTTGTCGCTCTCCGGGCCTTGCCGGGGCGCGCGATGCACCACGGCAAGTCTTCTGAAATGCCGTTCTTTGGCCTTCCTGGCAAGCTCCTCTTGCCAGGGTTTTGTACTAATAGGGTGGTCTTGAGCCTGGAGCGGCCTTCCCGGCAAGCTCCTCTTGACGGGGCCTTATTCCTCTGACTTGTATACTTTGTTCTTGAATGGTTCTAAAGGATCCAGAGCGGGCCCTGGCGGGCGCGTGGCAAGCCCAGCCACGGGGTGCTGCTACTGCCCGTGCACAAGTCGGGATACTAAGGTACCCCTACTTTAGTACACCGACAGGAGCCCCCGGGCCTGGGCCACACACGGTGCCGGACGCTGTTGGGCCAGGTCCAAAACAGTGCACGGGCACACGCGGCCCACGGCGCGCCGCATCCCACTCCGTATCCGCCGCATCCCTCCCTAACGGCACGCGTCGATTGCGGCATCGTGGGAGAGATCGTGGCCTGTTTCTTTAATGGGAAAATGCGGAACATCCCCCACTTCCCCCTTAAAAGCAGAGGAAACAGGGGCAGTTTCCCCCCATTGCTTCATTGCGTCTTCAACCTCCAGAAACCCCCGTCGCTCTCCGCCCCCCCAAAGGTCGAGAGAGAGACAAACTCCACCCTTCTTCCGCCGCCACCAGCCCTTCCGGCACCGCCGGCCTCCCACGCCGCTCCCGCCATGGCCCCGAAGAGCGACAAGGCGAAAGCCACGAAGACTGACCGGGCGGCGAAGCTAGCCGCAATGCAGAAGAAGATGGTGGTCTTCCCGCCGAGGCTCGGCGCGAGGGAGCTGAGGAACAAGTACTACTTGTTCTGGTCGAGGGAGACGAAGGCTCACCCGCGCACCAGAGTCCTCCCCGCCGAAGCCTGCGACATGTATCCGGGAGATTACCACTACTTTGCTCTGTTCTTCCACTGTGGACTCTGTCCTCCATACTCTGAGTTCTTCTGCGATGTCATGAATACGTATGGATTCCACCTCCTCGATTTCACCCCGAACGCCGTCCTCACTATGTCCGTTTTCGGACATCTGTGCGAAAACTTCGTCGGAGTTACTCCCAACGTAGCTCTCTTCCGCCACTTCTTCACACCTAGGGTAGAGTCTGGGTCTCCCCTGTCCGGTGGCATCTCTTGGATCTTCAGGCTCAACAAGAAAGAGGCGTACTTGATTGGAGAGCTCCACGGCAAGTGGGAGGAGTGGAGGGCCGATCGGTGCTGGGTTATGGAAGATGAACCTCAGCAATTTACCTCCCCGCGCCGAGCTGCAATAGTGAGCGGCAAGGATTGGAGTGACCTGGCCCCGGAGGACGAGAAGCTGAAGATTGCCCATACTAGGATCCTTCGCCTCCGGCAAGCCAACCTTACTGTAGGTGAGGTCGGGGCGAATTTCCTTCGCCGCCGCATTGCCCCCTTGCAGGACAGGAAGAGGTCTGCTTGGGAATTCGGCAACGCGGCAGACTGCATGAGGCTATGCCCCGGCCTCAACTACAACTTTACTGTCTTGGAACTCAAGGGGATGATCCGGGAGCTGTTCAAGCATGACCCCAAGCACCCGGAGTGGTTTGCTCCGTCGCGGGGAGTAGTTCCATTATGCAATAACTCGTCCCTTAGTGCTATCCGCGCGGCAATGCCATTGTGCGACTCCCACGGGGTTGATCCCACTTGGCTGGCGCCTTCAGAAGAAACTGCACTGGCTTTCTTTGACAACCTGGTGGAGCTGCCGATCAATCCTGACGAGAAGAAGGGTCTCACCGGCGACACCACCGACCGGGATTTGGCGTATATCGCCACCAGGATGGAGGAGGCAGCCGCAGCCGAGGCCGCGGGTGAGTTCGGGTACTCCTTGGATGAGGCGGACGCAGCGGACGCGGTGAGCCGGGCTGAGGAGGAAGAGATCCTCAGACTGTTGAGGCCTGCCGGGCAGCCTGCCGGGACGAGCGAGGCTGCCGGGCAGGGCGCAGAGTCAAGTGAGCCCGCCGAGGAGGACGCCGAATCGGGCGACGACTCGGGCGACCCCTCGGAAGACTCAGGCGGGTCTCTGGGCCTCGACGACGCCTCTTCATCCTCGGAGAATTCTCCGCCACCACCGAGTCCTCCGCCACAGCTAAAGAAATGCCTCCGCAAGACCACTGATACGGCGAGGCAGCCGGCGCCCCAGCAGCAGCCGCAGCGTCGTTCGACGCGTGCCACCACGACGAGCAAGGGCATCAAGGGGGCGCCCCGCGCCTCAGCGGCAGGCGGAGGAGGATCTTCCCGAAGCGGTTCTGGCGCTCCTTCCGCTCCTCGGGCCTCGGCGTCGACCGGAGCAGGGTCTTCCCAGACCACGGCTCCGGAGCCCGCCAAGCGCCCGAGGGAGCCTACTCCTCCAGCTCCTCGCGCTGGGACGCGCGAGTCGGACTTCGACTTCTCCGCCCTCAGTTCCAACGAGGAGGAGGAAGAGTAAGCACTTGCAACCTTTATTTCTTCTGATCTTTGTCGCTCTTGTCTTGAATTTTCTTTGCCTGGCTCTGATCTTGTTTGGCTTCCAGGACCCTGACCCCGAGGATGGCGAAGAGGGCCAAGATCCCGGTGGTTGACCTCGAGGACGACGAGCCTGCCGCAGCGGCGGGGGACGCGCTAGCGACAAGCTTGCCGGACCAGCCAGCTGCCCCGCAGGGCAGCCCCCAGCGCAGCCCCCAGCGTAAGTCTTTTGTTCACTTTTCCGCTTATCGGGCGCGCTTGGGTTTCTTATCCTTGTTAATGTCTTGTTTGCTTGTTGACTTGTGCAGAAGTGGAGCCGCAGCCGCAGGAGCGTCAAGAGACTGCTCCCGACGAGCCGCTCGTCCCACCCTCCCCGCCAAGGAGGAGCTCCCCGGCGAGGGAGAGCGCCCCGCCAAGGGTGGGTACTCCGCCAAGGGTGGCCACCCCGCCAAGGGAAGGTGCCAGCGACCCTCCGCTGGCGGGGGCTACTACCACGCCGCCGAGGGAGAACACCCCGGCTAGGGACCCCGTCGTTGAAGAGGCCTGCGCAGGTAGCCCTTGAACTCTCCTTCTCTTGATTTCTTCTTTTTGGATATTTGCTTGATGATTCTTCTTTTCCTTTTCTTCTGTCAGATCCGCCCGCCCCGGAGCCGATGGAGACAGAGGCCATCGCCGAGGAGGACGCGCGCGGCAATGCCGGCGACGCCACCACCGCTGAAGGAATAGCCGGCGCCGATGAGCCAGCCGCCGAGGAGACCACCGCGGCCGCTGACGCGGCAGCTGGGGAAGGGACCGGCGACCGCACTGACGACCCTGAGGCCGCAGGAGCGCCGGACGCTGCGCCGGTGGCCGACCCTCCCGCTGCCGCGACCGGGTCGGGTGTCTATCTGGAGGCCGCCAACGGGGTCTTCATCCAAGTCCAGTGGGCGTCTTCGTCAAGGGCGCCCGTGGAGGGGGAGAGCTTCGATGGAGAAGTCCTCGCCTCCGCCGGGCTGAGGCTTGTCGACGCGCCCGGCAGCAGCAACGAGCCCGAGGAGGAGCAGCTTCTGCGCCGGCTTCTGGCCTTGTATCGTGCCAGGCAGGCCAAGCTGGAGTCCCGAGAGACTCTGGCTTCCAAAGCAGGCGCCGATCTGGAGAAGCACGCCGCGGAGCTCCGCGCCGCCAACCAAGCGGCTCTTCGGAACCTGGCGGAGGAGCGGGAGGAGCTCGCCGAGGCGCACCAGGCGTTCATCCTCGAGAAGGCCGAGGTTGAGGAGCAGCAACGTCTGGCCGCCGAGGATCTGTCTCGGCGGGAAGGAGAGCTGAGCCAGCGGAAGGTCGACCTCGATAGCCACGAGGACGACCTTGCCGCGCGCGAGCAGTCCATTGGCGGGGCTCTGCAGGAGGCGAGGGATGCCACCGCTGCCGCAGAGACCGCCAAGAGGGACTTGGAGGCGAGGGTGGCGCAGTTGGAGCTTGACCTGAAGACGAGCGAGGAGAAGGTTGCCGCGCTCACACTTGAGAGGGAGAAAGACGCCCATAGCCACTCGGAGCTGCAGGTCCGTCTCTCCGACAAGGGCAAGGAGCTCAACGACGCCAAGGATTCCATTGTAGACTTGGAGCTGAAGGTTTCCACCCTCACTGAGTCACTTGACGGCGCCCGGAATCGTGAGACCAAGCTGAAGGAGGACCTCCGTGCTGAGAGAGCATTGCTGGACAGCGTCGCCGTCACGCAAAATAACTTCAGGGATACGGTGGAGCAGTGGACCGAGGAGCTCGTCGCCGCCGCCGCCAACATCGACAAGGAGATGGTGGCGCTAGGGACGGAGCACCTCGTGTACTCCCCCGACAAGAACCTCCCCGACAGCGCCAAGCTGAGCTTGTTCTTTAGAGGAGTGGCGCCGGCCCTCGCGCAGCTACGGGAACGGCTCCCCACACAGCTGGCGAACGAGGCGCGCAGGCTTTGCACGGGTACCGTGGAGCGAGTGTTGACGAAGATCGTCTACCGCAACCCCGGGATCAACCTTGACAACGTCCTCCGGACCTTACCGCCCGATGCTGACCAGGAAGCACTGAAGGCTCAAGTTGCCCACATCGTGGCCAAGGTGGGCAAGATCAGAAGGGTTGACGGAGACCGCGTAAACTAGGCTTTTCTTCTTTCTGCTTCCCTTGTCGCTGCGAACCATGTCATGGACAGTAGTCTATTAGATCAGCGGCAAGTTATCTTGTAATATAACTTTATTTTGGATAGTCAATGCAGTGTTATCTCCCTTGCTCGATCCCTTTACTTTGTATGCTTTTCACCCTACGCTTTTAGGGAACTTGCCGACAAAGGGACCTTTGCCGCGAGCGCTGAGTGCGAAACTTCAGTAGCCTGCTGGCAGTGCCCTTCGTCGGCAAGAAACCTTGCCGCAGCTAGTCGCAGCACACTTAGGTTGTTGAGCGAACTCGAAAACGAAGTAAGGGCGCGACACTTGTCGCAGCTCACTTAAACCGTTGAGCGTGCTCGAAACAAAGTAAAGGCGCAGCTAGCCACCGGTTGGTTCCTCCGCGCACAGGTTTTCCATACAAAATGTGTTCGTTCAAGGAAGATAACTAAGAATTTTAAAAAAATTGAATGCTCAAACTTTGGCAACTTAGCTTTCTGTGTTGCTTGCTTCCCGGCAAGGCTTCCCTTTCTTGAACAGCACTTGGTCCATACCACTGTCTCCTTCCCCCCCGGCAAACTTGTGCGCGAGGAACCCTTCTTCCTCTGCTTGAGAAAAGAAAGGAGCAGAGAGGAAACATATGCATGGAGCCCGGTGGCTCGTTATTGCTTACCGGAAGTGTGTGCTGCACAAAGTGTCATATAATACATGCAATGAAAACAAGAATGCATGAAATGACAAGCCGTGCGAAGCACAAAAAGTTTTACTGATGCACGGGGTCTGCGCCCGGCTTTGTACAAAGGTTTACATGCAACAGCGGCAAGACTTGTACAAAAGGTGGTTGCCGGAACGGATCACGGCAACCGCGCCTTATGGGTGAAATTTGCGAAGATGCTCTATGTTCCAGGAGTTGCTCACCGGTAAGCCTTCCTCGGTCTCAAGGCGGACAACGCCGGGCCTTGTGACTTGTCTCACCCGATAAGGGCCTTCCCACTTCGGCGTCAACTTGTTGGAATTCTTGGCGGACTGAACACGCCGAAGAACAAGGTCGCCTTCCTCGAGACTCTTGGCCTTGACTTTGCGACTGTGGTAGCGGCGCAAAGCTTGCTGGTATCGAGCTGCTCGTACAGCAGCCTGGAGACGGCCCTCCTCGAGGAGCAGTGCATCATCTTGCCGCAGTTGCTCTTGCTCGAGCTCATCGTAAGAGAGCACTCGAGGAGATCCGTATACGAGTTCCATGGGGAGAACTGCCTCTGCTCCATAGACAAGAGCAAAGGGTGTCTGCCCGGTGGCTCGACTTGGTGTCGTCCTGATTGACCAAAGAGCCGCCGGCAACTCCTCAATCCAGTTTCTTCCGCACTTGTGCAGCCTGTCAAAAGTTCTTGTCTTGAGTCCGCGCAGCACTTCAGCATTTGCCCTCTCCGCTTGACCATTGCTCCTCGGGTGAGCAACAGAAGCGAAACAGACCTTGGCGCCAAGGTCTTGGACGTATTGCATGAAGGTGCGACTTGTGAACTAGGTGCCATTGTCGGTGATGATCCTGTTAGGGATTCCGAAACGGCAAACAATTGACCTAAAGAACTTGACTGCTGACTGTGCGGTCACCTTTCTCACTGGTTCCACTTCCGGCCACTTTGTGAACTTGTCGATGGCAACGTACAAGTACTCAAAGCCCCCAACTGCGCGGGGAAAGGGGCCGAGGATGTCGAGCCCCCAGACCAAAAAGGGCCAGGACAAAGGGATCGTCTGGAGAGCTTGAGCTGGCTGATGAATTTGCTTGGCATGGAACTGGCACGCTTCACACTTGGTTACTTGTGCAGTTGCATCTTGGAGGGCTTCTGGCCAAAAGAAACCTTGCCGGAACGCCTTCCCGGCAAGTGCTCTTGCGCCAATGTGGTGGCCACATATGCCTCCATGTATCTCTGCCAACAGCTTCTGTCCATCTTCCCGAGAAATGCACTTCAATCTGACACCATTGAGTCTTCTTCTGTACAGTTCATTGTCGATGAACTGGTACATACTTGACTGCCTGGTTATTCTCTCTATCTCTTCTGGTTCTTCGGGAAGTTCTCCAGTTTGAAGAAAACGGACGATTTGTTGTGCCCATGCTGGAGCCTGGGGCTCAACAACAAGGACTAAAGGCATCAATGCTGCTGCGGGAACGTCAGCTTCTACGACAAGAACCTGCGGCTCTGCCGGAGCTGAGCACTCCCCGGCAAGCCTGCCGGGGCAAGACTTGTCGGGAACGCCTGCTTCAACTGTACGAACCCTAGGGTCCGCAGGAGCAGACTGTTCCTCAGCAACTCGGTTGTCGATCTTGGGGACCTTGGCGGCGGCTTCAGGAAGATCCGCCGGCAAGTAGTCGTCGGAGTCCAACTTTCTCTTCTTGCTTTGCCCAACTGATGGTGTAACGGATGGTTGAGTTAGCTTGAGTACAAAGATCCCTGGTTCCACAGGTAACTTCGTTGCAGCACACTTCGAGAGGCCATCTGCGATATCATTTTGAGCTCTTGGAACGTGATCCATCTGTATGCCTTCAAAGTGCTCTTCAAGCTTTCTCACTTCATCGACGTAAGCTTCCATCAATGGGCTCTGGTAGCTCTTGTTCACTTGTCGGACAACCAACTGCGAATCTCCCCGCACAATAAACTTCTTGATCCCAAGTTCTGCTGCAATTCTGAGGCCGGCAAGCAATCCTTCATACTCTGCACTATTGTTTGTCGCTTGCTCCTTGGGAAAGTGCATTTGGATAACGTACTTGAGGTGCTCCCCGGTGGGTGCGACAAGCAGTACACCAGCATCGGCGCCTTGCAGCGAGAAGGCACCATCGAAGTACATTATCCATTCCTTGCTCGCTTCCTTGACGGGGATGCTTGTCTCTGGAACTTCTTCATCTGGCGTTGGTGTCCATTCTGCTATAAACTCCGCCAATGCTCTGCTCTGGATAGTTGAAGTACTCTCAAACTTAAGACCAAAGCTTGACAACTCCAGTGCCCACTCGACAATCCTTCCTGTTGCTTCTGGATTTTGCAATATCCTCTTCAGCGGAAAGCGAGTGACCACTGTTATCTCATGTGCTTGGAAGTAGTGGCGCAGCTTTCTCGAGGCCATGAGGAGGCCGAAAAGCAGCTTCTGCACCCCAGAGTATCTTGACCTAGCCCCATGCAAGAGGGAACTTACAAAATAAACTGGGCGCTGCACCATCTTCTTTCGCACTTCTCCTTGCATCTGCGTAGACTCGTCCTTGTCGGGGCCAGAGCTTGTCGGGGAAGCCCCCTGCTTGTCACTGGATGTGCTTGCCGGGGCTGTGGGCTCCTCATCCGCCTCCCTCTCCGCTACCAACGCAGCACTAACCACTTGATTGGTTGCTGCTAAGTACAGCAGCAACTTCTCTTGTGGCCTAGGTGCGACAAGTATTGGAGTGGAGGACAGGTACCCTTTCAAGTCCTGCAGCGCTGCCTCCGCTTCCGGAGTCCATTTCATAGGACCTGCCTTTTTCAAGATTTTGAAAAACGGCAGGGCGCGTTCTACAGACTTTGAAATGAACCTGCTGAGGGCAGCCACGCAACCAGCAAGCCTCCTTACATCCTTGACTCGCTTCGGAGCTTCGATCTGCTCGATGGCTTTGATCTTGTCGGGATTGGCTTCAATCCCCCTCTGGGACACAAAGAACCCGAGAAGCTTGCCGTAGGGGACTCCGAAGACGCACTTCTCGGGGTTGAGCTTGAGTTGTATCTTGCGCAGATTTGCAAAAGTTTCATCTAGGTCTTGGATCAGGGTATCCTTGTCCTTGCTCTTGACCACTATATCATCCATGTAAGCTTCTACATTCCTGTGTATCTGTGGCTCAAAAGCTGTGTGGACCACCCTTGCAAATGTCGAACTGGCATTCTTCAATCCAAAGGGCATGCGTATGAAGCAATAAGTGCCACATGGAGTAATGAACGCGGTCTTCTCTTCATCTTCTTCAGCCATGAATATCTGGTGGTACCCGGAGTATGCATCAAGGAATGAAAGCAACTCACATCCAGCCGTGGAGTCAACGATCTGGTCAATGCGCGGCAAGGGAAATGGATCCTTGGGACAAGCTTTATTCACATCAGTGAAGTCTATACAAAGTCTCCACTTCCCATTAGCTTTGCGCACGACAACTGGATTGGCCAGCCACGTGGGATTAAGTACACCTCTAACAAGGCCTGCTGCTTCCAACTTCTTGATCTCTTCAGCTATAAACTCTTGGCGCTCCACTGCTTGCTTCCTGACCTTCTGCTTGACGGGCCGCGCGTGAGGACAAACAGCAAGCTTGTGCTCAATTACTTTCCTGGGAACGCCGGGGATGTCAGACGGTTGCCATGCAAACACGTCGACATTCGCCCGCAGGAAAGCAACGAGCGCGCTTTCCTATTTGGGTTCGAGCGTAGCACTGATGGTGAAAGTACCACCAGTGTCGTCCTCCTTGGCGGACACCGTCTTGGTTGCAGGTGGAGCTGCCATTCCTTTCTTGCACTTGTCGGTGGAGCTCGATGGTGCGTCCTCGACGGCAGCGCAGCACTCCGAAGAGGTGCGTTTGTTGGGGAACGTAGTATTTTAAAATTTTCCTACGATCACGCAAGATCTATCTACCAGATGCATAGCAACGAGAGGGAAGAGTGTGTCTACGTACCCTCGTAGACCGGGAGCGGAAACGTCAAGTGACGCGGTTGATGTTGTCGAACTTCTTCGCGATCCAACCGATCAAGCACCGAACGTACGGCACCTCCGCGTTCAGCACACGTTCAGCTTGATGACGTCCCATGAGCTCTTGATCCAGTTGAGCTTCACGGGAGAGTTTCGTCAGCACGACGGCGTGGTGATGGATATGATGTGTTCACCGGCGCAGGGCTTCGCCTAAGCTCCGCGACGGTATGACCGAGGTGTGATTCTGTGGAGGGGGGCACCGCACACGGCTAAAACAATTCAACTTGTGTGTCTTTGGGTGCCCCCCTGTCCCCGTATATAAAGGAGCAAGGGAGGGAGGCCGGCCGGCCCTTCCTGGTGCGGCTAGGAAGTGGACTCCTACTAGGAATAGGATTGCAATCCTATTCCTAGTAGGATTCACCAAAAGAAGGAAGGGGGAAAGGAATAGGAGAGGTGGCGCCCCCCCCCCAATCCTAGTCCAACTAGGAACCCTAGGTGGGGGCGCCGGCCAGCCCTATGGGCTGCCTCTCTCTTTCCCTTTAGGCCCACTATGGACCATCCCCTCTCGTAGGGGGTTCCGGTAACCCCCTCCGGCATTCCCGATAAATCCGAAACTTTTCCGGAACACTTCAGGTGTCCGAATATAGTCGTCCAATATATCAATCTTTATGTCTCGGACATTCCGAGACTCCTCGTCATGTCCATGATCTCATCCGGGACTCCGAACTACCTTCGGTACATCAATACTCATAAACTCATAATACCGATCGTCATCAAACGTTAAGCGTGCGGACCCTACGGGTTCGAGAACTATGTAGACATGACCGAGACTCATCTCCGGTCAATAACCAATAGCAGAACCTGGATGTTCATATTGGCTCCTACATATTCTACAAAGATCTTTTATCGGTCAGAACCGCATAACAACATACGTTGTTCCTTTTGTCAAACGGTATGTTACTTGCCCGAGATTCGATCGTCGGTATCTCTATACCTAGTTAAATCTCGTTACCGGCAAGTTTCTTTACTCGTTCCGTAACACATCATCTCGTGACTAACTCATTAGTCTTTTGCTTGCAAGGCTTATTGTGATGTGTGTTACCGAGAGGGCCCAGAGATACCTCTCCGACACTCGGAGTGACAAATCCTATTCTTGATCTATGCCAACACCACGAATACTTTTGGAGACACCTGTAGAGCATCTTTATGATCACCCAGTTACGTTGTGACGTTTGATAGCACACAAGGTGTTCCTACGGTATTCGGGAGTTGCATAATCTCATAGTCATAGGAACATGTATAAGTCATGAAGAAAGCAATAGCAGTTAAACTAAACGATCAAAGTGCTATGCTAACGGATGGGTCTTGTCCATCACATCATTCTCCTAATGATGTGATCCCGTTGATCAAATGACAACTCATGTCTATGGCTAGGAAACATAACCATCTTTGATCAATGAGCTAGTCTAGTAGAGGCATACTAGGGACATACTGTTTTGTCTATGTATTCACACATGTACTAAGTTTCCGGTTAATACAATTCTAGCATGAATAAAAGACATTTATCATGATATAAGGAAATACAAATAACATCTTTATTATTGCCTCTAGGGCATATTTCCTTCAGTCTCCCACTTGAACTAGAGTCAATAATCTAGATTACAAAGTGATGATCCTCACACCCATGGAGTCCTGGTGCTGATCATGTTTCGCCCGTGGAAGAGGCTTAGTCAACGGATCTGCAACATTCAGATCCGTATGTATTTTGCAAATCTCTATATCTCCCTCCTTGACTAGATCGCGGATGGAATTGAAGCGTCTTTTGATGTGCTTTGTTCTCTTGTGAAACCTGGATTCCTTCGCCAAGGCTATGGCTCCAGTGTTGTCACAAAAGATTTTCATTGGACCCGATGTACTAGGTATTACACCTAGATCGGATATGAACTCCTTCATCCAGACTCCTTCATTTGCTGCTTCTGAAGCAGCTATGTATTCCGCTTCACACATAGATCCCACCACGACGCTCTGCTTGGAACTGCACCAACTGACAGTTCCACCGTTCAATAAAAATACATATCTGATTTGTGACTTTGAGTCATCCGGATCAGTGTCAAAGCTAGAATCGACGTAACCGTTTACGACGAGCTCTTTGTCACCTCCATATACGAGAAACATATCCTTTGTTCTTTTCAGATACTTTAGGATGTTTTTGACCGCTGTCCAGTGATCCACTCCTGGATTACTTTGGTACCTCCCTGCTAGACTTATAGCAAGGCACACATCAGGTCTGGTACACAGCATTGCATACATGATAGATCCTATGGCTGAGGCATAGGGAATGACTTTCATTTTCTCTCTATCTTCTGCATTGGTCGGGCATTGAGTCTTACTCAACTTCATACCTTGTAAAACAGGCAAGAACCCTTTCTTTGACTGATCCATTTTGAAATTCTTCAAAATCTTATCAAGGTATGTGCTTTGTGAAAGTCCAATTAAGCGTCTTGATCTATCTCTATAGATCTTGATACCTAATATATAAGCAGCTTCACCGAGGTCTTTCATTGAAAAACTCTTATTCAAGTATCCTTTTATGCTATCCAGAAATTCTATATCATTTCCAATCAACAATATGCCATCTACATATAATATTAGAAATGCTACAGAGCTCCCACTCACTTTCTTGTAAATATAGGCTTCTCCAAAAGTCTGTATAAAACCATATGCTTTGATCACCTCATCAAAGCGTATATTCCAACTCCGAGATGCTTGTACCAGTCCATAGATGGATCGCTGGAGTTTGCATACTTTGTTAGCACCTTTTGGATCGACAAAACCTTCTGGTTGCATCATATACAACTCTTCTTTGAGATATCCGTTTAGGAATGCAGTTTTGACATCCATTTGCCAGATTTCATAATCATAAAATGCGGTAATTGCTAACATGATTCGGACAGACTTAAGCATCGCTACAGGTGAGAAAGTCTCATCGTAGTCAACTCCTTGAACTTGTCGAAAACCTTTCGCAACAAGTCGAGCTTTGTAAACAGTAATATTACCGTCTGCGTCGGTCTTCCTCTTGAAGATCCATTTGTTTTCGATGGCTTGCCGATCATCGGGCAAGTCAACCAAAGTACACACTTTGTTCTCATACATGGATCCCATCTAAGATTTCATGGCTTCAAGCCATTTTGCGGAATCTGGGCTCATCATCGCTTCCTCATAGTTCGTAGGTTCATCATGGTCTAGTAACATGATTTCCAGAACTGAGTTGCCGTACCACTCTGGTGCGGAACGTACTCTGGTTGATCTACGACGTTCAGTAGAAACTTGATCCGAAGATTCATGATCATTATCATTAACTTCCTCACTAATTGGTGTAGGAATCACTCGAACAATTTCCTGTGATGTACTACTTTCCAATCTGGGAGAAGGTACAATTACCTCATCAAGTTCTACTTTCCTCCCACTCACTTCTTTCGAGAGAAACTCTTTTTCTAGAAAGGATCCGTTCTTAGCAACGAATATTTTGCCTTCGGATCTGTGATAGAAGGTGTACCCAACAGTCTCTTTTGGGTATCCTATGAAGACACATTTTTCCGACTTGGGTTCGAGCTTATCAGGTTGAAGTGTTTTCACATAAGCATCGCAGCCCCAAACTTTAAGAAACGACAACTTTGGTTTCTTGCCAAACCATAGTTCATAAGGTGTCGTATCAACGGATTTAGATGGTGCCCTATTTAACGTGAATGCAGCTGTCTCTAAAGCATAACCCCAAAACGATAGTGGTAAATCGGTAAGAGACATCATAGATCGCACCATATCCAATAAAGTACGGTTACGACGTTCGGACACACCATTACGCTGTGGTGTTCCAGGTGGCGTGAGTTGTGAAACTATTCCACATTGTTTGAAATGAAGACCAAACTCGTAACTCAAATATTCTCCTCCACGATCAGATCGTAGAAACTTTATTTTCTTGTTACGATGATTTTCTACTTCACTCTGAAATTCTTTGAACTTTTCAAATGTTTCAGACTTGTGTTTCATTAAGTAGATATACCCATATCTGCTCAAATCATCAGTGAAGGTCAGAAAATAACGATACCCGCCGCGAGCATCAACACTCATTGGTCCACATACATCAGTATGTATGATTTCCAACAAATCTGTTGCTCATTCCATAGTTCCGGAGAACGGAGTTTTAGTCATCTTGCCCATGAGGCATGGTTCGCAAGCACCAAGTGATTCATAATCAAGTGATTCCAAAAGTCCATCATTATGGAGTTTCTTCATGCGTTTTACACCAATATGACCTAAACGGCAGTGCCACAAATAAGTTGCACTATCATTATTAACCTTGCATCTTTTGGTTTCAATATTATGAATATGTGTATCACTACAATCGAGATCCAATAAGAATAGACCACTCTTTAAGGGTGCATGACCATAAAATATATTATTCATTAAAATAGAACAACCATTATTCTCTGATTTAAATGAATAACCGTCTCGCAATAAACAAGATCCAGATATAATGTTCATGCTCAACGCTGGCACCAAATAACAATTATTTAGGTCTATAACTAATCCCGAAGGTAGATGTAGAGGTAGCGTGCCGACGGCGATCACATCGACTTTGGAACCGTTTCCCACGCGCATCGTCACCTCGTCCTTAGCTAATCTTCGTTTAATCCGTAGTCCCTGTTTCGAGTTACAAATATTAGCAACCGAACCGGTATCAAATACCCAGGTACTACTACGAGCATTAGTAAGGTACACATCAATAACATGTATATCACATATACCTTTGTTCATCTTGCCATCCTTCTTATCCGCCAAATACTTGGGGCAGTTCCACTTCCAGTGTCCAGTCCCCTTGCAGTAGAAGCACTCAGTTTCAGGCTTGGTTCCATACTTGAGTTTTTCTGTGAGAGCAGCAACAATTTTGCTATTCTCCTTGAAAATCCCTTCCTTGCCCTTTTTCTTGAAACTAGTGGTATTGTTAACCATCAACATTTGATGCTCCTTTTTGATTTCTACCTCCGCAGCTGTGAGCATAGCGAAGAGCTCGGGAATTGTCTTTTGCATCCTTTGCATATTATAGTTCATCATGAAGCCATTATAGCTTGGTGGCAGTGATTGAAGAATTCTATCAATAACACTATTCTCATCAACTTGGCAACCAAGTTGAGTCATATGATTATAGTGCCCATACATTGTGAGCAAGTGTTCACTGATAGAACTATTCTCCTCCATCTTGCAGCTGTAGAACTTATTGGAAATCTCGTATTTCTCAATCCGGGCATTTGCTTGAAATATTAACTTCAACTCCTGGAACATCTCATATGGTCCATGATGTTCAAAACGTCGTTGAAGTCCCGGTTCTAATCCGTAAAGCATGGCACACTGAACTATCGTGTAGTCATCAGACCGCGACTGCCAGACGTTCAAAGCGTCTACATTAGCGGAAGGGGGCTTGTCACCTAGCGGTGCATCAAGGACATAATTCTTCTGTGCAGCAATGAGGATAATCCTCAGGTTACGGACCCAGTCCGTGTAATTGCTACCATCATCTTTCAACTTAGCTTTCTCTAGGAATGCATTAAAATTCAAAGGAACGGTAGCACGGGCCATTGATCTACAACGACATAGATATGCAAAACTATCAGGACTAAGTTCATGATAAATTAAAGTTCAATTTAATCATATTAATTTAAAGAACTCCCACTTAGATAGACATCCCTCTGGTCATCTAAATGATCACGTGATCCAAATCAACTAAACCATGTCCGATCATCACGTGAGATGGAGTAGTTTCAATGGTGAACATCTTATGTTGATCATATCTACTATATGATTCACGCTCGACCTTTCGGTCTCCAGTGTTCCGAGGCCATATCTGTATATGCTAGGCTCGTCAAGTTTAACCCGAGTATTCTGCGTGTGCAAAACTGGCTTACACCCGTTGTATTTGAACGTAGAGCTTATCACACCCGATCATCACGTGGTGTCTCGGCACGACGAACTTTCGCAACGGTGCATACTCAGGGAGAACACTTATGCCTTGAAATTTAATAAGGGATCATCTTATAATGCTACCGTCGATCTAAGCAAAATAAGAAGCATAATAAGATAAACATCATATGCAATCAAAATATGTGACATGATATGGACATCATCATCTTGTTCTTTTGATCTCCATCTCCAAAGCACCGTCATGATCACCTTCGTCACCGGCGCGACACCTTGATCTCCATCGTAGCATCGTTGTCGTCTCGCCAACTATTGCTTCTATGACTATCGCTGCCGCTTAGTGATAAAGTAAAGCAATTACATGGCGATTGCATTTCATACAATAAAGCGACAACCATATGGCTCCTGCCAGTTGCCGATAACTTTACAAAACATGATCATCTCATACAAAACCGTATAACTCATCATGTCTTGACCATATCACATCACAACATGCCCTGCAAAAACAAGTTAGACGTCATCTACTTTGTTGTTGCAAGTTTTACGTGGCTGCTACGGGCTTAGCAAGAACCGTTCTTACCTACGCATACAAAACCACAACGATGTTTCGTCAAGTATGTGCTGTTTTAACCTTCACAAGGACCGGGCGTAGCCACACTTGATTCAGCTAAAGTGAGAGAGACAGACACCCGCCAGTCACCTTTAAGCAACGAGTGCTCGTAACGGTGAAACCAGTCTCGCGTAAGCGTACGCGTAATGTCGGTCCGGGCCGCTTCATCTCACAATACCGCCGAAGCAAAGTATGACATGCTGGTAAGTAGTATGACTAGTATCGCCCACAACTCATTGTGTTCTACTCGTGCATATCATCTACGCATAGACCTGGCTCATGATGCAACTGTTGGGGAACGTAGTATTTTAAAATTTTCCTACGATCACGCAAGATCTATCTACCAGATGCATAGCAACGAGAGGGAAGAGTGTGTCTACGTACCCTCGTAGACCGGGAGTGGAAACGTCAAGTGACGCGGTTGATGTTGTCGAACTTCTTCGCGATCCAACCGATCAAGCACCGAACGTACGGCACCTCCGCGTTCAGCACACGTTCAGCTTGATGACGTCCCACGAGCTCTTGATCCAGTTGAGCTTCACGGGAGAGTTTCGTCAGCATGACGGCGTGGTGACGGATATGATGTGTTCACCGGCGCAGGGCTTCGCCTAAGCTCCGCGACGGTATGACCGAGGTGTGATTCTGTGGAGGGGGGCACCGCACACGGCTACAACAATTCAACTTGTGTGTCTTTGGGTGCCCCCCTGCCCCCGTATATAAAGGAGCAAGGGAGGGAGGCCGGCCGGCCCTTCCTAGTGCGGCTAGGGAGTGGACTCCTACTAGGAATAGGATTGCAATCCTATTCCTAGTAGGATTCACCAAAAGAAGGAAGGGGGAAAGGAATAGGAGAGGTGGCGCCCCCCCCCCCCCCAATCCTAGTCCAACTAGGAACCCTAGGTGGGGGCGCCGGCCAGCCCTATGGGCTGCCTCTCTCTTTCCCTTTAGGCCCACTATGGACCATCCCCTCTCGTAGGGGGTTCCGGTAACCCCCTCCGGCATTCCCGATAAATCCGAAACTTTTCCGGAACACTTCCGGTGTCCGAATATAGTCGTCCAATATATCAATCTTTATGTCTCGGACATTCCGAGACTCCTCGTCATGTCCATGATCTCATCCAGGACTCCGAACTACCTTCGGTACATCAATACTCATAAACTCATAATGTCGATCGTCATCAAACGTTAAGCGTGCGGACCCTACGGGTTCGAGAACTATGTAGACATGACCGAGACTCATCTCCGGTCAATAACCAATAGCGGAACCTGGATGTTCATATTGGCTCCTACATATTCTACGAAGATCTTTTATCGGTCAGAACCGCATAACAACATACGTTGTTCCTTTTGTCAAACGGTATGTTACTTGCCCGAGATTCGATCGTCGGTATCTCTATACCTAGTTAAATCTCGTTACCGGCAAGTCTATTTACTCGTTCCGTAACACATCATCTCGTGACTAACTCATTAGTCTTTTGCTTGCAAGGCTTATTGTGATGTGTGTTACCGAGAGGGCCCAGAGATACCTCTCCGACACTCGGAGTGACAAATCCTATTCTTGATCTATGCCAACACCACGAATACTTTCGGAGACACCTGTAGAGCATCTTTATGATCACCCAGTTACGTTGTGATGTTTGATAGCACACAAGGTGTTCCTACGGTATTCGGGAGTTGCATAATCTCATAGTCATAGGAACATGTATAAGTCATGAAGAAAGCAATAGCAGTTAAACTAAACGATCAAAGTGCTATGCTAACGGATGGGTCTTGTCCATCACATCATTCTCCTAATGATGTGATCCTGTTGATCAAATGACAACTCATGTCTATGGCTAGGAAACATAACCATCTTTGATCAATGAGCTAGTCTAGTAGAGGCATACTAGGGACATACTCTTTTGTCTATGTATTCACACATGTACTAAGTTTCCGGTTAATACAATTCTAGCATGAATAAAAGACATTTATCATGATATAAGGAAATACAAATAACATCTTTATTATTGCCTCTAGGGCATATTTCCTTCAGCGTTTGCCGGAGTGGGCCCTAGAGCTCTTGCCGGACTTGGACTTGTTCTTCCCCCCGGGAGCTTCAGCGGCAAGTGTCTTGCTATCTGCTGCGGCTGCTGCATCCCGGTAGATCTTGTCGGCGCAGATAAGCGCGTCCTTCTTGTCGCCGGGGATAGAGATGACGCTTATTGGCCCTGGCATCTTGAGCATGTTGTAAGCATAGTGAGAGGCTGCCATGAACTTGGCGAGCTTCGGATGGCCAAGTATCCCATTATACGGCAATGGGATATCGGCAACGTCGAAGGTTATCCTCTCAGTCCTGAAGTGTAGCTCTCCGCCAAAGGTTACTGGCAGTGTAATCTTCCCCTTCGGCTTGCTCCTTCCCGGGTTGATCCCTTGGAATTTTCCGGTTTCTTCGAGCTCGCTGTCGGGGATCTGCAGCTTCCGGATCACAGCAGAGGAGATCAAGTTCAGGCCGGCCCCGCCGTCAACCAGCATCTTGGTGACCTTGAGGTTGCGGATAGTTGGCGAAACCAACATCGGCAAGCACCCGACCGCCGTCGTGCGGTCAGGGTGGTCCTCAATGTCGAAGATGATGGGCGTGCTGGACCACTTCAGCAGCTTACGCGATTCGACGGGTGGCTCAGCTGCATTTACTTCCCGCACCCATTGCTTGAGTTGGCGGTGGGAAGTATGCAGAGAGGCACCTCCGTCGACGCACAGAACTTCTGTGGCCTTCTGGAACTCCTGCTCGATGTTGTCTCCGTCATCCATGTCCTCTTCGTCGTCTTCGTCTTCGTCCTTGTCGCGGCCGCGGGGAGGTCTATCTCCTTGCCGCTGCTTGGCCTTGCCGCGGCGTCCTCCCCGGCCATTGAATGGCCGCTTCTTGCCGGACTCTCCTCCGCCCCCTTGGGCCTTCTCCTTGTCGCGTCGCTCGTACTCAGCTTTCTGCTGCTCGACGAGGTATTCGACCCTCTTGCAGTTCTGGAGATCGTGGCCCTTGGTGCGGTGGATCTTGCAGTACTGCTTGTCGGAGCCGTCCTGCTTGTCGGCGGCGGCTACAGTGGCAGCCTCCTTGCCGGAGCCACCAGCCTGAGCTTTCTTGTCGCCAGCCTCCTTGCCGGACTTCTCCACAGCCAGTACTTCCTTGTTCTTCTTCTTCTTGTTGTTCCGCCGCCGGTTTTTCCTTGCCGGGGCGGCATCCTCACTGTCCGTTCCCCCTGCTCCAACATCCTCTCCGGGGAGTCTCCTCCCCTCTTCGGCGCGCGCACACTTGTCAGCCAGAGCATAAAGCTCGCTGACGTCTCGTATCTTGGACATCGCCATCTCCTCCCTCATCCTGTGGTTACGCACGTTCTGGTGGAACGCGCTGATAACCGCGGCAGGGTGGACGTCCGGGATGTTGTGCTGGACGCGGCTGAACCTCTGGATGTATTTCCGCAGGGACTCTCCTTCCTTCTGGGCAAGAATGTGTAGATCGCTCTCCTGGCCGTGGGGCTTGTGGCCGCCCGTGAAGGCGCCGACAAACTGGTGGCACAGGTCTGCCCAAGAAGAGATGGAGTTCTCCGGCAAGTGCATGAGCCAAGATCTGACATTGGGCTTGAGCACAAGCGGAAAGTAGTTGGCTAGTATCTTCTCGTCGCGTCCCCCGGCAGCCTGCACCGCAATGGTGTAGATGCTAAGGAACTCTGAGGGATGGGTCTTGCCGTCGTACTTCTCGGGTACGTCGGGCTTGAAATTCTTCATGCTGGGCCACTGGACTTGCCGCAGCTCACGGGTGAACGCAGGGCAGCCTGCCGCGTACGGCAAGTCACCTGGTTCGCCGGGCGCGTGCATGTCGACAGCGGTCCCAGCGCGCTGGTCGGACTGTCGTCGCGCTTCTCTTCGACGCTCGATGCGAGTTCGAGCGTCTTCTTGGCGTCTGTCGTCGAGGACTTGGCGTTGATCGCGGCGAGCTCGAGGATCCGATGACGCCGTAGAGTCGTCGTCGACGTTGATCCGGCGAGTCGGCGATTTCTGCTTCCGTGGCGGGGAGTGCACGGTAGTTGCACCCCCGGCGGTCTTGTCCCCGGCAGTCTTGTCTCCATCGGCCCGCGCCTGGCTGACTTGCCGCGGCCGTGATGTCACCGGCTGCTGTGGCGTGTCGTTGTTGGCGAAGGCGATGAGGCTTTGGATGGTGGCCCTCCAGTCTTCGGCCTTGTCTGCCGCTGGAGGGAAGTCGAGGAGCAGCTGAGCTCTAGCTAGAGCTTCTGCTGGAGTGGAGGGGAGCGGTGGCGAGCGGTGCGAGGAGCGAGATATGCTCGGACTTCTAACAGCGTTAGAAGGAGCAGGGTCTCGCCCCGGCGACCGTGCCTTGCTCGTGCCAGCGCGCTGGCCTTGAGCGTCCCGCGACCCGCCAACTTGGCATTGGCCTAGCAAACAGATGGTACCCTGTGTACCACGCCGCTGCCGTTCCGGCACCTCCTAAGAGGGGCGCGGTGCATGCACGGACGCCGAGGTCTTGGAGTTCGCCCGGTCGTCCGTCTTGTCCTTGGACTTGGCGGCGCCGTGAGTTTCCTCGCCGGCGTCCGCCCTTCCGCCAGCGTCTACCCCACCAACCGTTGGTTCCGGTGGTGGCGGGACCGACGCGGACGGGCCTCCTACCTCCGAAGCTTTCTTCTTCGGCGGCATGTCGATGAAGTTAACGAAGTTGTTGAAGATTGCGCCCGCGTGAACGCCGGATCAGGTTCGCACAACCTCGACGCCCCCTACCTGGCGCGCCAAAGATGTCGGGGAAACTGGTCGCCCACGAACACCTATGGGACCGGAGCCCCTTTTCGGTACGGCAAGGGAGCAGAGGGAGCACAAAGAGCAGATCGAGGCACACACGCGGGCAGTTTACCCAGGTTCGGGCCGCACGGATGCGTAAAACCCTACTCCTGCCTTGGTTGTATTGAGTTCTTAGCTCGGGAACAAGAAGATCTACAGTGCTTGGAACTAGCCACACCAAGCATGAGAGTGATCTGGGATCGGAACCTCCTCTACGTTGTGCATGGGCCTCCTTTTATAGTTCAAAGGGGTCTCCGACAGGTGTCAACGTAGATGAGGGTAAAAGCGTAAAAGTGGTGGTAGTTGTAAGAGTGTATGTACAGTGGTTTATACCTAACCCAGACGGTGGGGGACAAGGGCATTGAATGCCCGTCACCGTCGCCCCAAACAGTGCAAAAAGCGTCCGTCCGGGCGTCTCCGTTCGCCACGACGGTGGCCTCGTCATCGTGGCTTGCCACCGTGTACCCCAGGCTACACAGCCGTCTGCCACGTGCCCCTAGAAGGGCCCCAGGGCGACGCGTGGCCAGATGAGCTGGAGCGCAGGCACACAGTGCAAGCTTGCCGCGGCAAGCACCTTGCCGCGGTCGCTACCTTGCCGCGCCCGGAAGCTTGTCGCTCTCCGGGCCTTGCCGGGGCGCGCGATGCGCCACGGCAAGTCTTCTGAAATGCCGTTCTTTGGCCTTCCTGGCAAGCTCCTCTTGCCAGGGTTTTGTACTAATAGGGTGGTCTTGAGCCTGGAGCAGCCTTCCCGGCAAGCTCCTCTTGCCGGGGCCTTGTTCCTCTGACTTGTATACTTTGTTCTTGAATAGTTCTAAAGGATCCAGAGCGGGCCCTGGCGGGCGCGTGGCAAGCCCAGCCACGGGGTGCTGCTACTGCCCGTGCACAAGTCGGGATACTAAGGTACCCCTACTTTAGTACACCGACAACTTGTGACGCCCCCGATTTGACCGTACACTAATCATGCACGCAAATGTGTACGACCAAGATCAAGGACTCACTGGAAGATATCACAACACAACTCTAGACACAAATTAAAATAAAACAAGCTTTATATTACAAGCCAGGGGCCACGAGGGCTCGAATAGAAAAGCTCGAAAACACAAGAGTCAGCGGAAGCAACAATATCTGAGTACAGACATAAGTTAAACAAGTTTGCCTTAAGAAGGCTAGCACAAAAGTAACAACGATCGAAAAGGCAAGGCCTCCTGCGTGGGACCTCCTAACTACTCCTCGAAGCAGAACTTCACGTAGAAACATCCTCGGGATCCTCTGGGTCCTAGACTCCACCATCTGGTTGCGTCATCCGAGAAGAAGGGACAAAAGGGGGAAAAGAGGGAGCAAAGCAACCATGAGTACTCATCCAAAGTACTCGCAAGCAAGGATCTACACTATATATGCAATGATATCTATGTAAAAGGGGGGGTAATATATGTGGGTTAAACTGCAGAATGCCAGAATAAGAGGGGGATAGCTAATCCAATCAAAGACTACGCTTCTGGCCACCTCCATCTTGCAGCAGTAGATGAGTGTAGCTGGAAGTAACAAGTATCCTCGCACCTCGCAGCCTCCGTCTTGCACCAGTAGAATAGAATAGATGGTAAGTTCACCAAGTAACAACGTATAGCATAATCCTACCCGGCGATCCTCCCGCACATCACCCTGTGAGAGAGCAACCACCGAGTTATATCTGGCACTTGTAAGGGTGTGTTTTATTAAGTATCTGGTTCTAGTTGTAATGAGGTCAGAGTACAACTCCGGGTCGTCCTTTTACCGAGGGACACGGCTATTCGAATAGATTAACTTCCCTACAGGGGTGCACCACATAACCCAGCACGATTGATCCCATTTGACCGGACACACTTTCCAGGGTCATGCCCGGCCTCAGAAGATCAACACGTCGCAGCCCTACCTAAGCACAACAGAGAGGTCAGCACGCCGGTCTAAGTCCTAGGCACGCAGGGGTCCGGGCCCATCGCCCAACGCACACCTGCACGTTGCGTACGCGGTCGGTGAGCAGACCTAGCAACCTCCATTACTAAGGAAGTTACGTTACGTGGTCCAACCCGGCGCGCGCCGCTCAGTCGCTGACGTCAAGAAGGCTTCGGCTGATACCACGACGTCGAGTGCCCATAACTATTCCCACGTAGCTGGTTAGTGCGTATAGGCCAATGGCCAGACTCGGATCAAATACCAAGATCCCGTTAAACGTGTTATTATGAAATAACCGCGGACAACGACCAGGGCCAGGCCCACCTGTCTCCTAGGTGGTCGCAACCCGCCCTGTCGCTCCGCCACAAAGTAACCATCAGGGGGCTGCCGGGAACCCAGGCCCACCACTACCTGGGTGGAACCACCTTCCCCTTCAGCCCCCATCTCCGAATCATCATCATGAGTATGTAATAATATAGTATATACCCGTGGTCACCTCCCGAGTGATCACGGCCCAGTAGTATAGCATGGCAGACGGACAAGGATGTGGGGCCACTGATGGAATACTAGCATCCTATATTAAGCATTAGGATAGCAGGTAAGGTATCAACAGTGGTAGCAACAATGATAGGCTATGCAACAGAATTGGAGCTATCGAATCATCAACAGTAGCAAATCTAATGCAAGAATAAGAGAGAGAATGGGCGATATCTGGTGATCAAGGGGGGGGGGCTTGCCTGGTTGATCCGGCAAGAAGGAGGGGTCATCGTCGACGCAGTCGATCACAGTGGCACCGTCAGCAGTCTCAGTCCCGATGTAGGAGCTCAGAAGCGCGCTTGAAGACGATGTAGTGGTGGCGATGGGTCGACGACGATGATGGCGAGCGACAAGGGGGGGCTCCGGCGAGGGAGGCACGACGGAGCCTCCGAGATTCACCCACCTCCGGTGGCGAGGTGGCTTGGGCAGGCACAAACATGGAGATCCAGCCACGGCGGCCACGGGACGAGCTCCCGGAAGGAGGCGGCGCGAGGACGGCGGGAGGAGCGGAGGCGGCGGCCCTCCGGCGCAGGCGTGCTCGCCGGGCCGCAGGGAGCAGCGGCGGACCTGGCCAGAACGGCAGAGCTCTCGCGGGGGGGTGCGTGGTGGCGCACGGGGGAGCGAGAGGGAGTGGGGTGAGGCTTAGGGTTACGGGGGGAGGGGAGGGGGTTAAGTGGTGGCGGGGGCCTGGTTAGGCCAGGTGGGCCAAAGCCCAATGGGGCCAGGGAAGCCATTTTGTTTTCTTTGTTTTACCTTTGTCGTTTTGTTTTGTCTTTTCCTTTTCTTTTCTTTTCATTTAACAGTTTATAGTTTTACAATAAGTAAAACCCATACCTAAAATAGAGTTGTAAATTCAACTGTTGTCACAAAAATTTTGGGACAAAAATAAAGTACCTTGTATACTTTATTAACTAAAAGCATTTAAGTTATTGTTTGAGTCGTTGTTTTAGTTATTCTAGGGCATTCAAATACCTTTTAAAAATGTTGGTTTCTCCACCATTATTACCTAGGATTTATTCGACACAACTTGAACATTTTAGTTTTGATATTTCAAATCTTTTGTTGTTTTCTTTTAACTCAATTTTTGATTTGGATCGGTTTCGAACTAACACGAGATTAGCAAATGTGATCGTGGTGACGTTGCATCATTTGCGCGGAATTACTGTAGCGTAATTATCCGGGCGTCACAGCAGTCATAGTGGGCGTTGGTGGTAGTTGGGGCTCCGCCACATTGTCGGGTTGATCGGTGTCAAAGGCCACCGGCATGGCGTTGTGCGAGCAAACTCGGAGACGGACATCAATAGTCACACGACAGTGTCTCCGTCCACCGGGACCGGCTGGAGATGCAGGCGTGGGTGCCTCCTACTGTGGAGACACCTTTTGCTCCTCCTACTGTGATGGATGCACCGTGACGTGTGCGATTGGTGGAGTCTTTGACATGGATGTCGAGGTGGCGACCCCAAATGGCGGTCCGCTTGGTTGGCTCTCCGGCTGGAACCATGGCAATGTTGATGGCATGATCTCTTGGTAGTGTGGACGGCAAGAGGTGGTGCAACGGGTGGCTCGGGTGCGCCCTATGTCTCTGATGGTGGCGGTGCCCCGATCAGGATCTGGAGTTGTGTGCTCGGTGTGCTTGCGCTGGAGTCCTCGTGGTGACATGGGGGAGCTGCGGAGCAAATGCTCAGCGCTTTGTCGCCGACAATGGCGATGCTTGCGGGCGTCGTTATCTTCTTGAAGACGTCATCGTGGTGCTCCTCTTTGTGTCCGGGTTCCGAGTGAAAACCTGTGTCTGTTGAGGACTCGGCAACGGTGACACATAGCGACGTTCTCTCTCTTCGGGGCATTGTCGTGGAGCTTAGGTGATATAGGGCATAGTGTGGTCTTGTTCTCACTTCCTCCTGTAACATTTTTCGGTAGCGTAGTTGTGTGCTACTGCGTGTTCCGGTTATGCTGGGATTGACATTGTATGAGGGCCACCCATCTCCTTGTATCGTCTGGCCATGTACTCTTTTTGATTATTGCTTTATATATATAACGGGGTGAAAGCCTGTTTGAAGCGGTACACTTGAGGTTTCGAATCAGCATACCTAACACGCATACTCATGTGGCATGTCGAAGCCTAGAACTGCATGTCTTGGGATTTTTTACGACGAAAGTTGTATGCATCATGGTAACCATGGCACGCATAATTTATACTACATACTTGATCCATTGACCTATGGATAAAACTCTCAGGAAGGTCGCTAATGGATTATGGTTACATACAAGAAGTTATATTCTTGGTTTGGTCCGTCGACGAGGACGTCGTCCGCGGTGTCCGCGTCGTAGGAATTACGTCTGATATATGTTACATTCAGGGTTTTCTCTACACATTTGAATTTTTAAAATAGTGGAAATATAGTCATATGTGCCTCAAACATGGGCAAAGCGAGCCGCGAAAAGGGGAACGAGGAAGCGGCCAAAGAACTACGAGCTGAAGGTCAAAGCATGAGAAACAATTTTAGGCTTGGCCATCTCAACCCTTCGCACTGCTCCCGCGGTGACAAAGTGCTTCGAGTAAACTTCATAAGTAACACTCTCCTCTTTTCCATTGTAAACTCGTGGAATAGTTTTCTCTCGACGCGATAACTGACAATGTTCTCTTTCACTTTGTAGGTGCAACATGTTCGACCTGTTATTACTCGTGCGATAACCTGTGTGTTAGGGGAGGACAAGGACATACCGTGCACCTCCATCAAGGGAAATGCGGAGTTCCAACGGGGGCCCCATTAAATGATATAATTCTGGACAGACTACAGAGTAAACTTCCTCATGATTTTGTGTATATAAGGTCGCCTAGTGGACGTTGTGGCCTCGCAAGAGTAGATCATTGACACCTCTTGTCAGTGTCGTTATCGAGAAACTACTCCAGTGTCATTCCTTACTGGGAGAAAGGGAATAGTGGACGCCGTTGGCGCCGGCTGCCTCTTTTCGGCAACTATAGACGGTGACATGGACGTGCATCTACCCAAGTACGCCTACATGGGTGATATTCTATATATATAATAGCATTTCAACAACATTTGACAACAATTCAGCATAATATCAGTTTGTATAATTGACCATCAATATAGCAACATTGCAGCAATGATACATAATGGTTCAACATAAGATAAAATTAACAACAATACATTAATGTTCAAATGAATATAGCAACAACACATCATGGTCCAAACAAAGATAACATCAACACATCATGGTTCACACCACCACCCTTCATCATGGTTCTCACAACCATAAGCAAAAGATCATTCTTCTCCCAACCAAATGCATTAAACTCGTCGTACACGGCTAGGAGCAGCAGTTTTGCTCCTTGTAGATGCACTCAGAGGTGTAGAAGCGATTGCAATAGTTGTTGTCCTCTGCCTGGTCATTGGACTTGTATGAGTATCAAGTTGAGTACCTTGCTTAGTTGGTGTCTTAGGAGAAGTAGCAGCAATGCTTGCTTGAGCCTTTGATTTTTCCTACAGTTCAAAACAATATTGTTAGTAATTAACATTCAAGGCATTTTGGTAACAATGTGAGGAGTGGCATCATGAAATAAATACACAATTGAAAAATTAGACTCTTGAAAGAAACACCATGGAGGAGTACTACAAAATTAGTATATATGTGAAATAAATTAGACTCGTGAAGACATACCGCGGAGGAGGAGTAGCATCTCGGTCCGCGTCACTTTCCATCTTTGGCTCCTTGCAAGTCTTTTGAAGATGGCCTAATGCTCCACACCTTTTGCATTTATGTTTTCTGTCGGTTCCACCTTCGGCGTAATTTTTTATCCTCCTAGTTCTTGGACGTCCAGCACTCTTAGTAAGTTTGGGAGGGATCATATCAAATCCAGGATTTACCTTGGGCCATTGGAACCTTCCCCTAATTGGCATGAGAATTCCCTCATATGTTGCTCAAAATCTTGCCATCGAGAAGCACTCATCAACATAATTGTAACACCCCGAGAATCATGCTATAGTAACTCCACGCTAATGATGCCAAGTCATCATCATTTTGCCCTAGGAAAACAATTAGGAAATATTTCAATCCCAAATTCAAATTTAGATTGAAAGTCAAATTTCAGTTTCTTCAAGTTGTCCACCAAAAATGTTCGATGGGTTGAAAATATTCATTAGATAATTTTCATGCATTAACAAACATTTTTATAGATGTTTAAAATGCCCCTAGCACATAAAACAGTACCCAAACAGCCCCATAAATCCATTTTTCAATTATATAAAATTTAAATGAAATCTTCTTGCCTCCAAACTAATTGTGGCAGTACTACATAATGCCTAATTTTTGGTTTGTCAAGTGGCACTTTTTTGTACTAAATCCAATTGGTGGCTCAACTTAACACAAACAGAAACTATAAAAAAACAGAAAATGAATTTAGAAACAAAACGAAATCAAAGAAAAGGTAGAAAGCACCTTTCACTTGCGGCCCGCTCAGTACACACGCAGGCCCAGCCACCTGGGTCATCCCCATCGTCTCGCTACAGGAGGCAGGGAGGCCGTGGCGAGCATCCAGCCGCCGTGGCCATGGATGGGCACCACGTGCCCCCTCCTCGGCCTATAAGGCGCTCTCGCGAAACCCTAGCGCGCCCTCGCCCGATCCCATCCTTTTCCCCATCGCGCCCCCTCCTCCTCTGCTCAAAAACGAGCTGAAGAACTCGCGCGGTCACCATGCCCGTCCTCGCGTTGCCACGGCCTACGTGCTCCCTGGCACCCAGGGTGATGTCCATGAGCTCCGGCGTCGACGCCTCCATCAAGTAGTACAATTGGTTCGAGCAGGGGAGCACCACATCGTCGCCTTCATCGTCGTTTCTCCTCCATGGCCGCGGGATCTCGTCGTTGATTGCGGTACCGACAAGCCGTCCCCGGCTTCCCCGACCACGTCCCCGGCTTCGCTGTGAGCTCCTCTCCCGAATCCCTCTTGTTGCCGCTTCGATCCGTCGTCGTAGTCGCATGTATGAGCCGGTGGCCGCCATGACCAAAGCTCGGTGTTCGCGTACGCAAACATGCAGCTCCTTGTGCTACGTTGCTGCTCTTGCCTCTGTTCTGCTTTGCTTGCTAGCTGCTGCTTTGCTAGCTCCGCTTGCTGTTGCTCTTGATGCTTATGCCGCTGCTTAGCTACTGCTCTTGCGCCGCCGCCGCCGCTTGCTGCTCCGCTCACCTCGCCTGTTGCTCCGCCCGGCTGCGCCTAGCCACGCCGGCCCGCACGGCCCGCAACCGCCGCCGCACCCTGCTCCCGCCACTAGCTGTCGCACTGCGCGTCGCCTCCCCCCAATGCACGCTAGTGTAGTTGATTCAGCCGCCGGCGTCGTGCGTGCGTGCGTGCGTGCACACCAGCTGGGCCACTTCAACTTGGGCCCAGCCTCTGTTAATTAGGATTAGGCCTAATTAGCTTAGCCCAAATCCCCCACTAAAAAAACAACAAGACAAGCTTTGATATGACATGTCGGCCCTGCCAGATTAATTAGTTGGTCAATTGTTTTAATTAAGTTAAATAACCCTCCTGTCTAGTTTGACCCAGTCAAATTGCTGACTGGGGTAGACTCTATCAATGACATCTGGGTCCCGCTGGACCCAGTTGACTAGTCAACTTGACCAGTAAACTTCTGACTGGGCAGTTGACCTGGCCCACTAGTCAGCCCCTCTGGTGGGTACACATCTGGGTGTACATATACGTTAGTCTTTTAGTTTTTTTATTAATTGATAATAAATTCCAAAAAATAAATAAATTTTAGAAAATCATATAAGATAAACCGTAACTTGGATGGAAATGTTTTATATATGAAAGTTGCTTAGAATTGCGAGACGAATCCGAATATGCGGTCAGTTCGTCCGCCACACATCCCTATCATACCGTGTTGGAAATATGCCCTAGAGGCAATAATAAAAGTATTATTATTATATTTCCTTGTTCATGATAATCGTCTGTTATTCATGCTTGAATTGTATTGTACGGAAACAGCGATACATGTGTGAATACATAGACCACAATGAGTCCCTGGTAGGCCTCTAGTTACCAGCTCGTTGATCAACAGATGGTCACGGTTTCCTGACCATGGACATGGGATGTCAGTGATAGCGGGATCACATCATTAGGAGAATGATGTGATGGACAAGACCCAATTCTGAGCATAGCACGAGATCGTATAGTTCGTAATGCATAAGCTTTTCAGTGTCAACTATTTATTCCTTAGACCATGAGGTTGTACAACTCCCGGATGCCGTAAGAATACTTTGGGTGTGCCAAACGTCACAACGTAACTGGGTGGCTATAAAGGTATGCATCGGGTATTTCCGAAAGTGTCTTTTGAGTCGGTACGAACCGAGACTGGGATGTTGTCACTCCGTATGACGGAGAGGTACCTCTGGGCCTACTCGGTAAGACATCATCATAATGAGCTCAATGTGACTAAGTAGTTAGTCACGGGATGATGGATTACGGATCGAGTAAAGAGACTTGCCATGACGAGATTGAACAAGGTATTGGGAATACCGACGATCGAATCTCGGGCAAGTACCGTACCGATGGACAAAGGGAATAACATACGGGATTGAGTGAATCATTGACACGGTGGTTCATCCGATGAAGATCATCGAGGAACACGTGGGAACCAACATGGGTATCCAGATTCCGCTGTTGGTTATTGATCGGAGAGTGGTCTCGGTCATGTCTACGTGTCTCCCGAACCCGTAGGGTCTACACACTTAAGGTTCGGTAACGCTAGGGTCGTAGAGATAAATGCACGTGGATACCCGAAAGTTGTTCGGAGTCCCGGATGAGATCCCGGACGTCACGAGGAGTTCCGGAATGGTCCGGAGGTAAAGATTAGTATATAATAAGTCAGGTTTCGGCCATCGGGTGATCTCCGGGGGTCACCGGGAGCGTCCCGGGACCACCGGAGGGGCCCCGGGGGTCCACCGGGTGGGGCCAGCCATCCCGGTGGGGCCCCTAGGCCGCAAAGGGGAAGTATCCAGCCCTAATGGGCTGGCGCACCACTTGGGCCCACCTCCCCATGCGCCTAGGGTTGAAACCCTAGGGGGGAGGGGGCGCCACTTGCCTTGGGGGGCAAGGACTCCCCCCTGGCCGCCGCCCCCCCCCCTTGCAGATTGGATCTGCAGGGGGCTGGCGCACCCCCTGGCCCCCTATATATATGTGGGGGGGAGAGGGCAGCCGCACCCTTGCCCTGGCGCCTCTCCCCCTCCCGTCACACCTCCATACTCCCAAGGCAGGGCGCCCGGCGAAGCCCTCCTGTGATCTCCACTACATCCACCACCACGCCGTTGTGCTGCTGGATCTCTGACGACTTCTCCTCCCCCCTTGCTAGATCAAGAAGGAGGTGACGTTGCTGTACCGGACGTGTGTTGAACGCGGAGGTGCCGTCCGTTCGGCGCTAGATCATCGGTGACGAAGAATGCGAAGAGTACGACTACTTCATCCACGCTTCTTCGAAAGCTTCCGCACGCGATCTACATAACGGTATGTAGATGCACTCTTACTTGCTCGTTGCTAGATGTCTCCTTAGTTGGATCTTGGTGAAAGCGTAGAAATTTTTTGAATTCTGCTACGTTCCCCAACAGTGGCATCTGAGCTAGGTTTTATGCGTAGCATCTTGCACGAGTAGAACACAAAGCAGTTGTGGGCGTTTGAGTTTGTTCAACTTTCTTACCGTTACTAGTCAATCTTGATTCGGCGGTATTGTGGGATGAAGCGGCCCGGACCGACTTTACACGTACGCTTACGTGAGACTGGTTCCACCGACAGACATGCACTTGTTGCATAAGGTGGCTGGCGGGTGTCTGTCTCTCCTACTTTAGTCGGATCGGATTCGATGAAAAGGGTCCTTATGAAGGGTAAATAGAAGTTGACAAATCACGTTGTGGTTTTGGCGTAGGTAAGAAACGTTCTTGCTAGAAATCCTATATATGCCACGTAAAAATTTGCAACAACAATTAGAGGACGTCTAACTTGTTTTTGCAGCATGTGCTATGTGACGTGGTATGGCCAAAACGAAGATGTGATGAATGCTATATGTGATGTATGAGATTGATCATGTTCTTGTAATAGGGAATCACGACTTGCATGTCGATGAACTTGACAACCGGCAGGAGCCATAGGAGTTGTCTTAATTATTGTATGACCTGCGTGTCACTGAATAACGCCATGTAATTACTTTACTTCATTGCTAAACGTTAGCTATAGTAGTAGAAGTAATAGTTGGCGTGACGACTTCTTCAAGACACGATGATGAAGATCATGATGATGAAGATCATGGTGTCGAGCCGGTGACAAGATGATCATGGTGCCCCGAAGATGGAGATCCAAGGAGCAAGATGATATTGGCCATATCATGTCACTTTAATTGATTGCATGTGATGTTTATCATGTTTATGCATCTTGTTTACTTAGAACGACGGTAGTAAATAAGATGATCTCTCACTAAAAAATTCAAGAATTGTGTTCCCCCTAACTGTGCACCGTTGCTAAAGTTCGTTGCTCCGAAGCACCACGTGATGATCGGGTGTGATAGGTTCTAACGTTCGCATACAACGGGTGTAAGACAGATTTACACACGTGATACACTTAGGGTTCACTTGACGAGCCTAGCATGTACAGACATGGCCTCGGAACACGGAAGACTGAAAGGTCGAACACGAGTCGTATAGAAGATACGATCAACATGAAGATGTTCACCGTTGATGACTAGTCCGTCTCACATGATGATCGGACACGGGCTAGTCGATTCGGATCGTGTATCACTTAGATGACTAGAGAGATGTCATTCTGAGTGGGAGTTCATTAAAATTTGATTAAGATGAACTTAATTATCATGAACTTAGTCTAAATTCTTTACAATATCTCTTGTAGATCAAATGGCCCACGCTCAGGTTTCCCTCAACTTCAACGCGTTCCTAGAGAAAACCAAGCTGAAAGACGATGGTAGCAACTATACGGATTGGGTCCGTAACCTGAGGATTATCCTCATAGCTGCCAAGAGAACTTATGTCCTAGAAGCACCGCTAGGTGACTGATGGGCCTCTAACCCCTCGTTGGTTACCCCAAGTGGAAGGTGTAAGATGCAGTGTTGAGGAAGTTTTTCCCTTAGCAAAGATGCCAAGGATCGAATCCCCAGAGACTCCTAGGTTCAACAAGTAGGTGTCAACTGCTAACGGCGCCAGATATTAGCAATCAACGTGGACCTGCACACAGATACAAATAACTTTGCTCCCAACGAGTACAGAGAGGTTGTCAATCCCTCCGGCCTTGTAGTTCACAAAGGATTAAACGCAAATGATAGTAGTGATAGATAGTGTTTGCAATAGTAAATAATAGCGAAAAGTAAATAGCGGATGTGATCAATGATGGTAATATGGACCGGAGTCTCATGATGTTCACTAGTGATGTCTCTCTCCCAAAAGACGATAAAACAGCTATGTGAGGTAAACGAATTACAGCTGGGCAATTGACAGGACCACGAACGCAAACCAATGCTGACTACATTGCAAGAAAGGTTGAGGTTCAAAGCATGGGCGGTACGCCAAAGTAAGTAGACCGAAATCCATCAATATCTACTACTAATCATCCACCTTGAGATATCTATCCAGAACATCTCGCTGGTATTAAGTTGCGAGCCCCACCCATAGTGTAAACTCAAAGCAACAGACAACTGCATTAAAAGAACTTTGCGTAAAGTAAACAATCCTTGCACCCGCGGGCACAAGTACCGTTGTTTTCCCCCTTGTGGCAACAGCACATCCCCTAGACTCATGTTTCTGTCACTCAAGCTAGTCATCAAGGGGCATGAACCCACAATCAAGCATAACGTTCCCTCTTGGAGTCACTACCTACTACTCGGCCAAAGCAATAAATAACAACGGAGAACATGCAAGAATTACTTATGAACATAAATATAAAAGAGGTGAATCAAATATATTACTCAAGATCAATCTGAACATAATCTCATAATCCATCGGATCCCAGCAAACTCATCATAGCAACAGCATAAGGATTACATATGTGCCTCGATCATGTAGGGCAGCTCACGAGGACTAATTAGTGAAGCACAAGAACGGGAGGAGAACATCACATAGCTACTGGTCATGGACTCATGGTCCAAGGGAGACTACTCACGACTCATCCGGGAGGCGTCCATGGTGGTGGAGAAGCTCCCGATGGTGATCCTCCCCTCCGGCAGGGTGCCGGGAAAAGTTCTCCTGGTGCTCCCGATCTTGGAAGCGGCGGGGGCGGCGGAACAGAGATGGGATCGCGAAAAGAGTTTCTGTTCTGAGGGTTTCAGAGGACGCTTTAAATATATGCCAAAGGGGGGCATCGGGAAAGCTTCGGGGGGCCCAGGCGACCCCCCAGCGCGGCCCAGGGGGGCGCCGCCAGGGCGCCTGGAGCCCTGGTGCCCCCCCCCCCCCCCCCCCCCCCCCC
>LR738712.1:801633132-801651179 GCA_902687465.1 Secale cereale | reverse complement strand
ATGATCAAAAGTGTATGGAAGTGTATAAATATCATAGCAATATCACCCAAAAGTGGCATGGAGCAAGCAGAAATTATAGATACGTTTTGGACGTATCAACATCCCCAAGCTTAATTCCTGCTCGTCCTCGAGTAGGTAAATGATAACAAGAATAATTTCTGTGGTGACATGCTATTAACCATATAGGACTTTTTATAGTCATATGACAAAAGCTTACTGAGACAATGAATCTATAGTAATTAAGTTGCCTCATGAGAAAATCACAAATGACTGAAAGTTTTACAATATGAAATTGAAACATCAAAAAGATTTGCAATGAACATGATGTGCAAATATGATAAAGTGATATCTAGCTTGCCCCCTTTAGTGAAGCAAAACATAAATGCAGGGGCACCTTCAAGGTTTAAGTGATGACTAGATACAATGATTTCAAAATAAACGATATCACAATCATGCAAAATACAATGCTACTTTGGGACAATGCACATTACACTCAGAATGACAATCATGCTCTCAGTAGTTGGTGCTTGAAGAAGGTGGAGACTCAACATAAAAGTAAAAGAATGGTTATGTGCTAGAACTTTTTATTTTGAAAACATGGAAGCAATTTTGTCAACGTTAGTAGTACTTCATATGTGTCATGCATAAGACATCCTATAAGTTGCAAGCCTCATGCATCGAATACCATTAGTGCTCGCACCTTGTCCTAATTAGCTCGGATTTCCATGGGTTATCATTGCATTACATATGTTTCAACCAAGTGTCACAAAGGGGTACCTCTATGTCACCTGTACAAAGGTCCAAGGAGATAAATCGCATTTGATTTCTCATTTTTGATAGATCTCAACTTGAGGACATCCATACCGGGACAACATAGAAAATAGATGATGGACTCTTCTTTAATGCATAAGCATATTCTCATAAGAGATTGAGGATTAATGTCCAAGCTAAAACTTCCACCATGATACATGGCTTTGGTTGGTGGCCCAATGTTCTTCTCTAACAATATGCATACTCATTCAACCCAGGGCAAATCACCCTTACTTCAGACAAGACGAACATGCATAGCTACTCACATGATATTCAACAAAAGTGTGACAGTTGATGGCGTCCCCAAAAACATGGTTACCGCTCAGCAAGCAACTTATAAGAAATAAGATACATAAGCAACATATTCTTTACCACAGTAGTTTTTAAGCTACTTTCCCATGAGCTATGTATTGCAAAGTTAGTCTGCTTAGTACAGGTGGAGGTTAGCAAAAGACTGGGAGCGACCAACTAAGAGAGCAATGACGGTCATAATCATGCAGAGCGACAAAGCAACATTGAATCAGGCATGGTAGTTATATCGCTACTCAGAAATAAAAGATCATCAAGGCTTGACAGACTTTCTTTACAGTCTTAAATATGCGTGAGCATACGCCAAGTCAATCAAAATAAATTCTCGAAGGAAGATATTACTAAACCATACCATATCATAGGCAAACAAATCATGTTGGTACTCCAATAACACATTGGGAATCCCCCAGCTATTTGAGATTAACCATAAGAAAACCTGAACTACTAAGCACCATTATGCAAGTAGCATCTTTATCATAGACACATTAACCAATGCAACGGGAGCAAACTCTCTTAATAAGGTGAGCATGATAATTAAAGAGAGTTCAAGCAACCAACTAAACAAAAGTTCTTTGAAAAGATAAGCATGAATACTAAGAGCAGAGCATGATAGTAGCTATTAAAAGACAAAGAACACACACAGCGAAGATAGACATGAAAATTCTATGTTATGTTCTAGGTAGAAGTGGAGCGTGTTTCTCTCCCACATAAAGAATGCTGAGTTCCGACTCGTTATGAAAAACTAAAAAGAAAACTAAAAGCAAGACGCTCCAAGCATAGCACATAACACATGAAGTGATAAAAATATAGTGGAACGAAAGACGAACTGATAATGTTGATGGAGAAGGGGATGCACGGGGGCATACCCAAGCTTAGATGCTTGAGTCTCCTTGAATATTTCTTGGGGGTGCACGGGGGCATCCCCAAGCTTGAGCGCTTGACACTCCTGAATCTTTTTATCATCTTCCCTCGCACACTTGAAAACTCCCTTCATACATAACTCATCATAATCTGATAAGCGAGGTTAGTACCCTTAATAAAATAATTATACCTTGCTGGAAATAAAGATATTCTTGAAGTTCTACTGTTTATCAAGATTGCCAAAAGGTTTTTGCAAAGAAAAAGCAAGCTCTTGATTTGCAAAGTGAAGGAAAGGCAAAACAGGACAGAATCTGTGAAAAACAGAACAGCAGGTAGTAATTGATCTGTTCGGGATACTTCTGCAACTCAAATCAAAAAACTCAGAACAGACGCACGAAAGACAATTTTATAGAGAACGCTGTCGAAAAAATTCAGACCAAAAAGATGATCTGGTGATTTTATACGAATTTTTCTATCCAAGGACAGAATCTGTTTCCTGGACAGCACCTCACAACTTTTGAACTTTCTAGCAATCAGAGGCTATACTTGGCACAAATATGAAAAGCAAAGATACAATGATGATGCTACAGCAGTAAACAACATCAAGACACAACAAAAGCAAAAATAAAAATTTTATTCATGTGGGCTGCCTCCCAAAAGCGCTTTCTTTTATGCCTTTAAGCTAGGCATAAGACTTTAATGATGCTCTCGTAGGAATAAGAGTTGAAGAACAAAAAAGAGCATCAAGAAGCAAACACCAAACACATTTAAGCCTAACATGCTTCCTATGCATAGGAATATTGCAATACAATAATTCATTGAAGCACAAAGCAATAGGCATAGGAAGACAAAACAAGTGCAGCTTCAAAACCTTCAACATAAAGAGAGGGAACTTGATATTATTGAAATATCTATAAGCATATGTTCCCTTCTCATAATAATTTTCAGTGGGATCACGAATAAACTCAACAATATAAGCATCACATAAAGCATTGTTACCATGATCCACATGCAAAAAGGTACTCTTACTCTCCACATAAGCATCATGAAGAGGATAAAACTTAGTATAAAAGAGAGACATAAGCTCTTGCCAATCAAGCAAGTGCGAGTTATCGAGAAGCTTATACCAATCTGAAGCTTTATCTATAAGTGATACGGCGAACAATTTCCTCATGACAAACTCCCTTGATACACCTGCAAGCTTAAATAATGAACATAGTTGTGACAGATATAGCAAGTGTTCACCGGGATGTCTGTCTCCTGCATAACGATTAGCCAAAACATAATCGATAATACCAGCTGGTATTTTATAGGGAACAATTTCAGTAGGGGGAGGAGCAACCACCACAGGTGTGGGGCGTCTTCCCGCAAGCAACGATCCAATAGCAAGGTTGTCCATAAGCATAACTGTGAAAAGACATAGAGAAAACTGAAAGGTAAACTAACAAGACTAAAAAGCAAAGGTAAAAGATAGCGTGCAACTCCCCTATCCTGAAGAGTGGAGTCCCCGGCAACGGCGCCAGAAAAACTCCTTGATGGGCCTCTAACCCCTCGTTGGTTACCCCAAGTGGAAGGTGTAAGATGCAGTGTTGTGGAAGTTTTTCCCTTAGCAAAGATGCCAAGGATCGAATCCCCAGAGACTCCTAGGTTCAACAAGTAGGTGTCAACTGCTAACGGCGCCAGATATTAGCAATCAACGTGGACCTGCACACAGATACAAATAACTTTGCTCCCAACGAGTACAGAGAGGTTGTCAATCCCTCCGGCCTTGTAGTTCACAAAGGATTAAACGCAAATGATAGTAGTGATAGATAGTGTTTGCAATAGTAAATAATAGCGAAAAGTAAATAGCGGATGTGATCAATGATGGTAATATGGATCGGAGTCTCATGATGTTCACTAGTGATGTCTCTCTCCCAAAAGACGATAAAACAGCTATGTGAGGTAAACGAATTACAGCTGGGCAATTGACAGGACCACGAACGCAAACCAATGCTGACTACATTGCAAGAAAGGTTGAGGTTCAAAGCATGGGCGGTACGCCAAAGTAAGTAGACCGAAATCCATCGATATCTACTACTAATCATCCACCTTGAGATATCTATCCAGAATATCTCGCTGGTATTAAGTTGCGAGCCCCACCCATAGTGTAAACTCAAAGCAACAGACAACTGCATTAAAAGAACTTTGCGTAAAGTAAACAATCCTTGCACCCGCGGGCACAAGTACCGTTGTTTTCCCCCTTGTGGCAACAGCACATCCCCTAGACTCATGTTTTTGTCACTCAAGCTAGTCATCGAGGGGCATGAACCCACAATCAAGCATAACGTTCCCTCTTGGAGTCACTACCTACTACTCGGCCAAAGCAATAAATAACAACGGAGAACATGCAAGAATTACTTATGAACATAAATATAAAAGAGGTGAATCAAATATATTACTCAAGATCAATCTGAACATAATCTCATAATCCATCGGATCCCAGCAAACTCATCATAGCAACAGCATAATGATTACATATGTGCCTCGATCATGTAGGGCAGCTCATGAGGACTAATTAGTGAAGCACAAGAACGGGAGGAGAACATCACATAGCTACTGGTCATGGACTCATGGTCCAAGGGAGACTACTCACGACTCATCCGGGAGGCGTCCATGGTGGTGGAGAAGCTCCCGGTGGTGATCCTCCCCTCCGGCAGGGTGCCGGGAAGAGTTCTCCTGGTTCTCCCGATCTTGGAAGCGGCGGCGGCGGCGGAACAGAGATGGGATCGCGAAAAGAGTTTCTGTTCTGAGGGTTTCGGAGGACGCTTTAAATATATGCCAAAGGGGGGCATCGGGGAAGCTTCGGGGGGCCCAGGCGCCCCCCGGCGCGGCCCAGGGGGGGCGCGCTGCCAGGGCGCCTGGAGCCCTGGTGCCCCCCCCCCCGGCTGTCCTTCGAACGCACGGTAGTTTCCGAAACGCTGATTTTTTATATAATTTTTCTGGATTTTTCCTGGCAGTTCTCGTAGCGTGAAAACCTGAAATACAAAAACAGCCGAAAACAGAAACTGGCACTGGGGTGCACTGGATTAGTAGGTTAGTCCAAATATGATCAAAAGTGTATGGAAGTGTATAAATATCATAGCAATATCACCCAAAAGTGGCATGGAGCAAGCAGAAATTATAGATACGTTTTGGACGTATCAGTGACGCTCCCGTCCCGGCAAACCAAGACGTTTTGAACGCTTGGCAGTCGCGTTGTGATGATTACTCCCTAGTTCAGTGCAGCATGCTTTACAGCTTAGAGTCGGGGCTCCAAAAATGTTTTGAGCACCACGGAGCATATGAGATGTTCGAAGAGCTGAAAATGGTTTTCCAAGCTCATGCTCGAGTCGAGAGATATGATGTCTCCGACGCATTCTACAGCTGTAAGATGGAGGAGAACAGTTCTGTCAGTGAGCACATCCTCAAGATTTCAGGATTGCACAACCGCTTGTCTCAGCTAGGAATGAATCTCCAAGATGAAGCGGTCGTTGACAGAATCCTCCAGTCGCTCCCACCAAGCTTCAAGAGCTTCGTGTTGAACTTCAATATGCAGGGGATGGAGAAGTCCATTCCCGAGGTGTATTCGATGCTGAAATCAGCGGAGGTGGACATCAAGAAAGAACATCAAGTGTTGATGGTCAATAAAACCACTAAGTTCAAGAAAGGCAAGGGTAAGAAGAAATTCAAGAAGGACGGCAAGGGAGTTGCCGCGCCTGGCAAGCCGGTTGCCGGGAAGAAGCCAAAGTATGGACCCAAGCCTGAGACAGAGTGCTTTAATTGCGAGGGAACGGGTCACTGGAAGCGGAACTGCCCCAAATACTTAGCAGACAAGAAGGCCGGCAACGTCAAAGGTATATATGATATACATGTTATTGATGTGTACCTTACCAGCACTCGTAGTAGCTCCTGGGTATTTGATACCGGTGCAGTTGCTCACATTTGTAACTCAAAACAGGAGCTGTGGAATAAACGGAGACTGGCGAAGGATGAGGTGACGATGCGCGTCAGGAATGGTTCCAAGGTCGATGTGATCGCCGTCGGCACGCTGCCTCTACATCTACCCTCGGGATTAGTTTTAAACCTCAATAATTATTATTTAGTACCAGCTTTGAGCATGAACATTGTTTCTGGATCTCGTCTTATGCGAGATGGCTACTCTTTCAAATCGGAGAATAATGGTTGTTCTATTTATTTGAGAGATATGTTTTATGGTCATGCCCCGCTGGTCAATGGTTTATTTTTGATGAATCTCGAACGTGATGATACACATATTCATAGTGTAGATGCCAAAAGATGTAAAGTTGATAATGATAGTCCCACATACTTGTGGCATTGCCACCTTGGCCATATTGGTGTCAAACGTATGAAGAAGCTCCATTAGGATGGACTTCTAGAGTCTCTTGATTATGAATCATTTGACACGTGCGAACCATGCCTCTTGGGCAAGATGACCAAGACTCCGTTCTCCGGAACAATGGAGCGAGCAACCAACTTATTGGAAATCATACATACCGATGTGTGCGGTCCAATGAGTGTTGAGGCTCGCGGAGGCTATCGTTATGTTCTCACCCTCACGGATGACTTGAGTAGATACGGGTATATCTATTTGATGAAACACAAGTCTGAGACCTTTGAAAAGTTCAAGGAATTTCAGAATGAGGTTGAGAATCAACGTGACAGAAAAATAAAGTTCTTGCGATCAGATCGTGGGGGTGAATATTTAAGTCATGAATTTGGCACACACCTTAGGAGCTGTGGAATTGTTTCACAATTGACACCGCCTGGAACACCTCAACGTAATGGTGTGTCCGAACGTCGAAATCGTACTCTGTTGGACATGGTGCGATCTATGATGTCCCTCACCGATTTACCGCTATCTTTTTGGGGTTATGCTTTAGAGACTGCCGCATTCACTTTAAATAGGGCTCCGTCAAAATCCGTTGAGACGACTCCGTATGAACTTTGGTTTGGCAAGAAACCGAAGCTGTCGTTTCTAAAAGTTTGGGGTTGCGATGCTTATGTCAAGAAACTTCAACCTGAAAAGCTCGAACCCAAATCGGAAAAATGCGTCTTCATAGGATACCCAAAGGAAACAATTGGGTACACCTTCTACCACAGATCCGAAGGCAAAATCTTTGTTGCCAAGAATGGATGCTTTCTGGAGAAAGAGTTTCTCTCGAAAGAAGTGAGTGGGAGGAAAGTAGAACTTGACGAGGTGACAGTCACCCCTCCTAAACCGGAAAGTAGCGCAGTGCAGGAAACTGTCCTGAGGTGCCTGCACCGACAAGGGAGGAAGTTAATGATAATGATCATGAAGAAACAGATCAAGTTACTAATGAACTTCGAAGGTCCACAAGGGCACGTTCCGCACCAGAGTGGTACGGCAACCCTGTCCTGGAAATCATGTTGTTAGACAATGGTGAACCTTCGAACTATGAAGAAGCGATGGCGGGTCTGATGGCTTCTCGCCCCTCGTTGGTTACCCCAAGTGGAAGGTTTGAGATGCAGTGTAGCGGAAGTTTTCCCTTGGCAAAGATACCAAGGATCGATTTCCCTGAGACTCCCAGTTCCAACAAGAAGGTGTCAACTGCTAACGGCGCCAGATATTAGTAATCAACGTGGGCCTGCACACAGATACAAATAACTTTGCTCCCAACGAGTACAGAGAGGTTGTCAATCCCTCCGGCCTTGTTTACAAAGGATTAAACGCAAGTGATAATAGTGATAGGTTTTGCTGCAAGTAATAAGTAAAAAGCGGAAAGTAAATAGCGGATGTGATCAATGATGGTAATATGGACCGGAGTCCCATGATGTTCACTAGTGATGTCTCTCTCCCAAAAGACGATAAAACAGCTATGTGAGGTAAACGAATTACAGCTGGGCAATTGACAGAATTATGTGCGCAAACCAATGCTAACTATGTTGCAAGAAAGGTAGAGGTTCAAAGCATGGGCGGTACGCCAAGGCAAGTAGACCGAAATCCATCTGCATCTACTACTAATCATCCACCTTGAGATATCTATCGAGAACATCTCGTTGGTATTAAGTTGCGAGTCCCACCCATAGTGTAAACTCAAAGCAACAGACAAGTGCATTAAAAGAACTTTGCGTAAAGTAAACAATCCTTGCACCCGCGGGCACAAGCACCGTTGTTTTCCCCCTTGTGGCAACAGCACATCCCCTAGACTCATGTTTCTGTCACTCAAGCTAGTCATCGAGGGGCATGAACCCACAATCAAGCATAACGTTCCCTCTTGGAGTCACTACCTACTACTTGGCCAAAGCAATAAATAACAAAGGAGAACATGCAAGAATTACTTACGAACATAAATATAAAAGAGGTAGATCAAATATATTACTCAAACACAATCTGAACATAATCTCACAATCCATCGGATCCCAGCAAACTCATCATAGCAACAGCATAAGGATTACATATGTGCCTCGATCATGTAGGGCAGCTCACGAGGACTAATTAGTGAAGCACAAGAACGGGAGGAGAACATCACATAGCTACTGGTCATGGACCCATGGTCCCAAGGGAGACTACTCACAACTCATCCGGGAGGCGTCCGTGGTGGTGGAGAAGCTCCCGGTGGTGATCCTCCCCTTCGGCAGGGTGCCGGGAAGAGTTCTCCTGGTGCTCCCGATCTTGGAAGTGCGGCGGCGGCGGAACAGAGATGAGATCGCGAAAAAGGGTTCCCGTCTCGAGGGTTTCGGGACACGATATAAATATATGCCAAAGGGGGGCATCAGCGGAGGCTCGGGGGGCCCAGGCGCCCCCCCGGCGCGGCCAGGGGGGCCGCGCCACCAGGGCGCCTGGAGCCCTGGTGGCCCCCCTCCGGCTGTACTTCGGGTGCCGGGAAGCTTCTGGAACGCTGATTTTTTATATAATTTTTCCGGGATTTTTCTGGCAGTTCTCGTAATGGGAAAACCTGAAATACAAAAATAGCCGAAACCAGAAACTGGCACTGGGGTGCACTGAGTTAATAGGTTAGTCCAAATATGATCAAAAGTGTATGGAAGTGTATAAATAACATAGCAATATCACCCAAAAGAGGCATGAAGCAAGCAGAAATTATAGATACGTTTTGGACGTATCAACATCCCCAAGCTTAATTCCTGCTCGTCCTCGAGTAGGTAAATGATAACAAGAATAATTTCTGTGGTGACATGCTATTAACCATATAGGACTTTTCATAGTCACATGACAAAAGCTTACTGAGACAATGAATCTGTAGTAATTAAGTTGCCTCATGAGAAAATCACAAAGAACTGAAAGTTTTACAACATGATACTGAAACATCAAATAGATTTGTAATGAGCATGGTGTGCAAATATGATAAAGTGATATCTCGCTTGCCCCCTTTAGTGAAGCAAAACATAAATGCAGGGGCACCTCCAAGGTTTAAGTGATGACTAGATACAATGATTTCAAAATAAACGATATCACAATCATGCAAAAGACAATGCTACTTTGGGACAATGCACATTACACTCAGAATGACAATCATGCTCTCAGTAGTTGGTGCTTTAAAAGAAGGTGGAGACTCTCGAACCGTGGCTTTTGTTGGCAAGGTTGAAAACCCGTAGTCGGAAACAAAGACAAAGCATGTACCAGAGCTCTTGGTTTTAAAAACAGAGGTAATAATTATTTTTTAGATCATGCATGTTCCGTCAACGAATTCTAGCGGACAACCCAATCACTTCTTGAGATGGACAAGTTTCGAGGAACGGCTCCCGAATGAGGACGATCACATCCTCTTAATCTCCTTTGTTTATCACTGCCAAAGTTTTCTGATTTCTCATGAACAAAGCGTGAAGGAGGGTTTGTTTGTTATATTAATTTTTGAGCCGGGCGCACTCAATTCTAGTTCCTTCTCGTATTATGGGTTTGCACATTATACATGCAATCCCGGGGTGAAGCTTGTCCAACTTAAAAAGATCATGAATTAACTACTACTTCCTCATGAACTTAAAACAGAGGCACAAAACAGAAATGCTTTTCTTTGAATAATTTCGAGATGGTACATGCAAGTCTCCGTTAGGAATGGCAGGTAAATACCATGTAGGAAGGTATGGTGGACTCATATGGCATAACTGGTTTAAAAGAATTTGGATGCACAAGCAGTCAGTCCGCTTAGTACAGGTGGAGGTTAGCAAAAGACTGGGAGCGACCAACTAAGAGAGCAATGACGGTCATAATCATGCAGAGCGACAAAGCAACATTGAATCAGGCATGGAAGTTATATCGCTACTCAGAAACAAAAGATCATCAAGGCTTGACAGACTTTCTTTATGGTCTTAAATATGCGTGAGCATACGCCAAGTCAATCAAAATAAATTCTTGAAGGAAGATATTACTAAACCATATCACATCATAGGCAAACAAATCATGTTGGTACTCCAATAACACATTGGGAACCCCCCAGCTATTTGAGACTAACCATAAGAAAACATGAACTACTAAGCACCATTATGCACGTAGCATCTTTATCATAGACATATCAACCAACGCAACGGAAGAAAACTCTCTTAATAAGATAATCATGATAAATAAAGAGAGTTCAAGCAACCAACTAAACAAAAGCTCTTTAGAAAGATAAGCATGAATACTAAGAGCTGAACATGATAGTAGCTATTAAAAGACAAAGAACACACACAACAAAGATAGACATGAAAATTCTATGTTATGTTCTAGGTAGAAGTGGAGCGTGTTTCTCTCCCACATAAAGAAAGCTGAGTTCCGACTCGTTATGAAAAGCTAAGGAAAACTAAAAGGAAAACTAAAAGCAAGACGCTCCAAGCATAGCACATAACACATGAAGTGATAAAAATATAGTGGAACGAAAGACGAACTGATAATGTTGATGGGGAAGGGGATGCACGGGGGCATCCCCAAGCTTAGACGCTTGAGTCTCCTTGAATATTTCTTGGGGGTGCATGGGGGCATCCCCAAGCTTGAGTGTTTGACACTCCTGAATCTTTTTATCATATTCCCTCGCACACTTGAAAACTCCCTTCATACATAACTCATCATAATCTGATTAGCGAGGTTAGTACCCATAATAAAATAATTGTTCCTTGCTGGAAATAAGGATATTCTTGAAGGTCTACAGTTTCTCAAGATTGCCAAAAGGTTTTTGCAAAGAAAAAGCAAGCTCAAGGTTTGCAAAATGAAGGAAAGGCAAAACAGGACAGAATCTGTGAAAAACAGAACAGCAGGTAGTAAATGATTTTTTCGGGGCACTTCTGCAACTCTAATCAAAAAACTCAGAACAGATGCACGAAAGACAATTATATAGAGCACGCTGTCGAAAATATTCAGACCAAAAAGATGATCTGGTGATTTTATACGAATTTTTCTATCCAAGGACAGAATCTGTTTCCTGGACAGCACGTCACAACTTTTGAACTTTCTTGCAATCAGGGGCTACACTTGGCACAAAATTGAAAAGTAAAGATACAATGATGATGCTACTGTAGTAACAACATCAAGACACAACAAAAGCAAAATAAAATTTATTCATGTGGGCTGCCTCCCAAAAGCGCTTTCTTTTATGCCTTTAAGCTAGGCATAATGCAAAGAGATCAAGTCTTATCAAGAGTAAAAGAATAGCTAGCCCGTATAACGGACTCAAAAGGTAACTTAATCTTCTTTCTAGGGAAGTGTTCCATCCCTTTCTTGAGAGGAAACTGAAATTTTATATTCCCCTCTTTCATGTCAATGATTGCACCGACGGTGCGTAGAAAAGGACGTCCCAAAATAATTGGACAAGAAGGTTCACATTCAATATCCATAATAGAAAAATCAGCAGGAACGTAATTGTCATTGACAATGATAAGAACATCGTCAATCCTCCCTAAAGGTTTCTTTATGGAAGAATCAACGAGACGAACACCAAAAGAACAAGAATCAAAAGGTTTCAATTTAAGCATATCATATAGTCTTTTGGGCATAACGGAGGTACTAGCTACAATATCACATAAAGCATAGCAAGAGAAGTTGTTTATCTTAATTTTAATCATAGGATCCCAACCATCTTCTAGCTTTCTAGGTATGGAGGCTTCTACTCTAAGTTTCTCCTCCCTAGCTTTGATAAGAGCATTAGTGATATGCTCTGTGAAGGCAAGATTAAGTGTGCTAGTGTGGGGATCTTTAGCCATTCTTTGTAGAAAGGTGACAACTTCTGAGATACTACAATTATCAAAATTAATTTTATCATTATTGGGCAGAATTGTAGTGTCATCTTCTTTGTTTGAATTGCTCTCTATTATAAGAGTTTGAACGTCTTCCCAAGTTTGGGGAAGCATAGGAGCAACTTTAAACTGAGGCTCATACTCTTTTCCTGGAAGACCATGCCATGGGCATAACTCTCCATCAAGACTAACATAATCACAAGGTTTATTACTTTTGTAGATCCCGACAGTGGTGATTGGCGTAATGGAAGAAGGGGTGTACTCCTCCCATCTAGTGTTTTTGGTGGAACCCATAGTAGTAAGCAAGCAAGATAACTATTTTTGTGATTTTCGATAAAAGATACTAAAGCAAAAACTGAAAGGTAAACTAACAAGACTAAAAAGCAAAGGTAAAAGATAGCGTGCAACTCCCCTATCCTGAAGAGTGGAGTCCCCGGCAGCGGCGCCAGAAAACTTTGCTTGATGGCTTCTCGCCCCTCGATGGTTACCCCAAGTGGAAGGTTTGAGATGCAGTGTAGCGGAAGTTTTCCCTTGGCAAAGATACCAAGGATCGATTTCCCTGAGACTCCCAGTTTCAACAAGAAGGTGTCAACTGCTAACGGCGCCAGATATTAGCAATCAACGTGGACCTGCACACAGATACAAATAACTTTGCTCCCAACGAGTACAGAGAGGTTGTCAATCCCTCTGGCCTTGTCGTTTACAAAGGATTAAACGCAAGTGATAATAGTGATAGGTTTTGCTGCAAGTAATAAGTAAAAAGCGGAAAGTAAATAGCGGATGTGATCAATGATGGTAATATGGACCGGAGTCCCATGATGTTCACTAGTGATGTCTCTCTCCCAAAAGACGATAAAACAGCTATGTGAGGTAAACGAATTACAGCTGGGCAATTGACAGAATTATGTGCGCAAACCAATGCTAACTATGTTGCAAGAAAGGTAGAGGTTCAAAGCATGGGCGGTACGCCAAGGCAAGTAGACCGAAATCCATCTGCATCTACTACTAATCATCCACCTTGAGATATCTATCCAGAACATCTCGCTGGTATTAAGTTGCGAGTCCCCCCCATAGTGTAAACTCAAAGCAACAGACAACTGCATTAAAAGAACTTTGCGTAAAGTAAACAATCCTTGCACCCGCGGGCACAAGCACCGTTGTTTTCCCCCTTGTGGCAACAGCACATCCCCTAGACTAAGGTTTCTGTCACTCAAGCTAGTCATCGAGGGGCATGAACCCACAATCAAGCATAACGTTCCCTCTTGGAGTCACTACCTACTACTTGGCCAAAGCAATAAATAACAACGGAGAACATGCAAGAATTACTTACGAACATAAATATAAAAGAGGTAGATCAAATATATTACTCAAACACAATTTGAACATAATCTCGCAATCCATCGGATCCCAGCAAACTCATCATAGCAACAGCATAAGGATTACATATGTGCCTCGATCATGTAGGGAAGCTCACGAGGACTAATTAGTGAAGCACAAGAACGGGAGGAGAACATCACATAGCTATTGGTCATGGACCAATGGTCCAAGGGAGACTACTCACAACTCATCCGGGAGGCGTCCATGGTGGTGGAGAAGCTCCCGGTGGTGATCCTCCCCTCCGGCAGGGTGCCGGGAAGAGTTCTCCTGGTGCTCCCGATCTTGGAAGCGCGGCGGCGGCGGAACAGAGATGAGATCGCGAAAAAGGGTTCCCGTCTCGAGGGTTTCGGGACACGATATAAATATATGCCAAAGGGGGGCATCAGCGGAGGCTCGGGGGGGCCCAGGCGCCCCCCCGGCGCGGCCAGGGGGGCCGCGCCACCAGGGCGCCTGGAGCCCTCGTGGCCCCCCCCCGGCTGTACTTCGGGTGCCGGGAAGCTTCTCGAACGCTGATTTTTTATATAATTTTTCCGGGATTTTTCTGGCAGTTCTCGTAATGGGAAAACCTGAAATACAAAAACAGCCGAAAACAGAAACTGGCACTGGGGTGCACTGAGTTAATAGGTTAGTCCAAATATGATCAAAAGTGTATGAAAGTGTATAAATAACATAGCAATATCACCCAAAAGAGGCATGGAGCAAGCAGAAATTATAGATACGTTTTGGACGTATCAGGGCCCGGATTCCAATAAATGGCTTGGAGCCATGAAATCCGAGATAGAATCCATGTATGAAAACAAAGTATGGACTTTGGTGGACTTGCCTGATGATAGGCACGCCATAGAAAACAAATGGATATTTAAGAAGAAGACAGACGCGGATGGCAATGTGACCATCTATAAGGCTCGGCTTGTCACTAAGGGTTATCGACAAGTTCAAGGGATTTACTACGACGAGACATTCTCTCCCGTAGCGATGCTGAAGTCAGTCAGAATCATGTTAGCTATTGCCGCATTCTATGATTATGAAATATGGCAAATGGACGTCAAAACAGCATTCCTTAACGGCTTCCTCAAGGAAGAGTTGTATATGATGCAACCGGAAGGTTTTGTCGATCCAGAGAACGCTAACAAGGTATGCAAGCTCCAGCGCTCGATTTACGGGCTGGTGCAAGCATCTCAGAGTTGGAATATTCACTTTGATGAAGTGATCAAAGCGTTTGGATTTATACAGACTTATGGAGAAGCCTGTATTTACAAGAAAGTGAGTGGGAGCTCTGTGGCATTTCTCATATTATATGTGGATGACATATTGCTGATGGGAAATGATATAGAATTCTTGGAAAATGTAAAGGCCTACTTGAATAAAAGTTTTTCAATGAAGGACCTTGGAGAAGCTGCTTACATATTAGGCATCAAAATCTATAGAGATAGATCAAGACGCCTCATTGGTCTTTCACAAAGTACATAACTTGACAAAATATTGAAGAAGTTCAATATGGATCAGTCAAAGAAAGGATTCTTGCCTGTTTTGCAAGGTATGAGATTGAGCAAGGCTCAGTCGCCGACCACGGCAGAAGATAGAGAAAAGATGAGTGTCATTCCCTATGCCTCGGCCATAGGTTCTATCATGTATGCCATGCTGTGTACCAGACCTGATGTGAACCTTGCCATAAGTTTGGTAGGGAGGTACCAAAGTGATCCCGGTACGGAACACTGGACAGTGGTCAAGAACATCCTGAAGTACCTGAAAAGGACTAAGGATATGTTTCTCGTTTATGGAGGTGACGAAGAGCTCGTCGTAAAGGGTTACGTCGATGCTAGCTTCGACACAGATCTGGATGACTCTAAGTCTCAAACCGGATACGTGTATATTTTGAATGGAGGGGCAGTCAGCTGGTGCAGTTGCAAACAGAGCATGGTGGCAGCGTCTACATGTGAAGCGGAGTACATAGTTGCTTCCGAAGCAGCGCATGAAGGAGTCTGGATGAAGGAGTTCATCACCGACCTAGGAGTCATTCCAAGCGCGTCAAACCCGATGACTCTCTTCTGTGACAACACTGGTGCTATTGCCATTACCAAGGAGCCCAGGTTTCACAAGAAGACCAAGCACATCAAGCGCCATTTCAACTCCATCCGGAATTATGTTCAGGATGGAGACATAGATATTTGTAAAGTGCATACGGATCTGAATGTAGCAGACCCGTTGACTAAACCTCTTTCACGGGCAAAACATGATCAACACCAGAATTCTATGGGTGTTCGATTCATCACAATGTAACTAGATTATTGACTCTAGTGCAAGTGGGAGACTGTTGGAAATATGCCCTAGAGGCAATAATAAATGTATTATTATTATATTTCCTTGTTCATGATAATCGTCTGTTATTCATGCTTGAATTGTATTGTACGGAAACAGCGATACATGTGTGAATACATAGACCACAATGAGTCCCTGGTAGGCCTCTAGTTACCAGCTCGTTGATCAACAGATGGTCACGGTTTCCTGACCATGGACATGGGATGTCAGTGATAACGGGATCACATCATTAGGAGAATGATGTGATGGACAAGACCCAATTCTGAGCATAGCACGAGATCGTATAGTTCGTAATGCATAAGCTTTTCAGTGTCAAGTATTTATTCCTTAGACCATGAGGTTGTACAACTCCCGGATGCCGTAGGAATACTTTGGGTGTGCCAAATGTCACAACGTAACTGGGTGGCTATAAAGGTACGCATCGGGTATTTCCGAAAGTGTCTGTTGAGTCGGTACGAACCGAGACTGGGATGTTGTCACTCCATATGACGGAGAGGTACCTCTGGGGCCACTCGGTAAGACATCATCATAATGAGCTCAATGTGACTAAGTAGTTAGTCACGGGATGATGGATTACGGATCGAGTAAAGAGACTTGCCATGACGAGATTGAACAAGGTATTGGGAATACCGACGATCGAATCTCGGGCAAGTACCGTACCGATGGACAAAGGGAATAACATACGGGATTGAGTGAATCCTTGACACGGTGGTTCATCCGATGAAGATCATCGAGGAACACATGGGAACCAACATGGGTATCCAGATTCCGCTGTTGGTTATTGACCGGAGAGTGGTCTCGGTCATGTCTACGTGTCTCCCGAACCCGTAGGGTCTACACACTTAAGGTTCGGTAACGCTAGGGTCGTAGAGATAAATGCGCGTGGATACCCGAAAGTTGTTCGGAGTCCCGGATGAGATCCCAGACATCACGAGGAGGTCCGGAATGGTCCGGAGGTAAAGATTGGTATATAGGAAGTCAGGTTTCGGCCATCGGGTGATCTCCGGGGGTCACCGGGAGCGTCCCGGGACCACCGGAGGGGCCCCGGGGGTCCACCTGGTGGGGCCACCCATCCCGGTGGGGCCCCTAGGCCGCAAAGGGGAAGTGTCCATCCCTAATGGGCTGGCGCACCACTTGGGCCCACCTCCCCATGCGCCTAGGGTTGAAACCCTAGGGGGGAGGGGGCGCCACTTGCCTTGGGGGGCAAGGACTCCCCCCTGGCCGCCCCCCCCCCCCTTGCAGATTGGATCTGCAGGGGGCTGGCGCACCCCCTGGCCCCCTATATATATGTGGGGGGAGAGGGCAGCCGCACCCTTGCCCTGGCGCCTCTCCCACTCCCGTCACACCTCCATACTCCCAACGCAGGGCGCCCGGCGAAGCCCTGCTGCGATCTCCACTGCATCCACCACCACGCCGTTGTGCTGCTGGATCTCTGACGACTTCTCCTCCCCCCTTGCTGGATCAAGAAGGAGGTGACGTTGCTGTACCGGACGTGTGTTGAACGCAGAGGTGCCGTCCGTTCGGCGCTAGATCATCGGTGACGAAGAACGCGAAGAGTACGACCACTTCATCCACGCTTCTTCGAAAGCTTCCGCACGCGATCTACGTAACGATGTGTAGATGCACTCTTACTTGCTCGTTGCTAGATGTCTCCTTAGTTGGATCTTGGTGAAAGCGTAGAATTTTTTTGAATTCTGCTACGTTCCCCAACATACCAAACATGGAACAATCCCCCTCCGGTTTGCCTGTCCGAAAATGCCTAACACTTGGAAAACATTCCCGGATGTTATCCCTCTTTGCCAGTACCGTGTAGCACCGCGTTAGAACACCCTAGCACTGCGTATTGACTTATCGTGCTGTTTGTTGCATCTGTATGCTTTGTATTTATTGTTTCTTACCCCTCTTCTCTCTGGTAGACCGCGAGACTGATGCTACCTCGGTGATCAACTGCATCGACGGCGACCCCTCCTTCTTGCCAGAGCAACCGCCCACTCTCTTCTCTCTTATGCTTGCATTAGAACTGCTACTGCTTTTTGTATGATCCTATTCTAATGCATAGCCTGTTGTTGATACCTGCTTTCATACCTTACTTGTTTATACTAAACTGCTTAGTATAGGCTGGTTAGAGATCCACCAGTGACCCCCCC
>LR738712.1:801605396-801633014 GCA_902687465.1 Secale cereale | reverse complement strand
CCATATTGTCCCGACTGCCCCGCTGGATTATCAGAAGGCCCGATCAACGGGATCGAAGACCAGGAACCGGCACCGCACATCACTTTCCCCTTAGTTGCTCGACACTACTGGGTTACTATCGAGTGCCGAGGGTGAGACCTCATCAGCACTTTTGATGTTAACCTTGTAGGTTAGTTCATCGGTTGTGGTCATCGAGGGTGATTCCTCTTTCTCCAATCCCTATAACGACACTGTCATGCAACTCCTCAAGAGTGGACCTCGAGGGTGACTCCTCTTTCGTTCACCTTGACGATAAACATCAGGTGGAATTCCATCGAGGGTGATTTCCTCAGGTTTTCCCTTTGGTGTTAGACACACAATTACTATGGTTACTAAGACTTTACACCGAACCTTGTTACTAAAGACGGGTCGACCCTGAGGGGTACCCGCGCGAGCTTAATTGCGAGTGATGTGTAGCCGGGTTGACCTGGAAGGTGCCCGTGAGATAAATACGAGGCGTGGCAGGGCACTCGCCCTTGCCGCAAGTCCTCGAGACGGGGCGATGGGGTCACATGTTCGTGAGTCTCTGCTCGTTACCGCGCGTTCCCAAGACACTAAACGGTTTGGATATTTGATCCGAGGGGCCTCTGGCCTGATAGCACTAACCATCACGTGGGCATAGTATGGGCGTTCTGCGTCGTATGCATCAGCCGAAGCTTAACTGACATCATTGCGACTGAGCGGCGCGCGCCGGGTTGGACTTGTTAGACTCCTACCTTTTTAAAGGAGGTTGCTAGGTCTGCTCACCGGCCGCGTACGCAACGTGCAGGAGTTCCCGGGGCGATTGGCCCATGACCCCTGGGGGCATAGGGTTTAGTCTGGCGTGCATGACCTCTCTATTAAGCCTAGGTCGGGTTGCGGCGTATTGTTTGGCCGAGGGCGGGCATGACCTGATGGTGTGTCCGGCCGGAGTTAAGCAAGCGTGTTGGGTAAGTTGGTGCACCCCTACAGGGAAGAAAACATCTATCGATAGCCTGTCCTACGGTAACGGACACTTGGAGTTGTATCCCGATCGCTACAACTAGAACTGGATGGTGAGGCATGATTTGGATATGTTGCTTCGGGAGTCGAGAAAGGATCCCGGAGCGTTGGAACAACAACATAAATATGACTTATGGTATACTACTCTACTCCCCCTGTTGCTGCAAGACGGTGGTTTCCAGAAGATGCTAGTCTTCGATAGGGCTAGCTTCTCCCCCTCTTATTCTGGCATTCTGCAGCTTAGTCCACAGATACTACCCTTTTCATTGATACCGATGCATATGTAGTGTAGATCCTTGCTTGCGAGTACTTTGGATGAGTACTCGCGGTTGCTTTGCTCCCCCTTTCCCCCTTCTTTCTTCTTGCTGGTTGATGCAACCAGATGGTGGAGTCCAGGAGCCAGATGCCACACTTGACGACTGCTACTAACCCCGACAGAGCCTACTACTACGTGGAGACAGCTGACGACCAGGAGTAGTTAGGAGGTCCCAGGCAGGAGGCCTTGCCTTTTCGATCGTGTTGTTTTTGTGCTAGCCTTCTTAAGGCAAACTTGTTTAACTTATGTCTGTACTCAGATATTATTGCTTCCACTGACTCTTGTGTGTCTGAGCTTATGTATTCGAGCCCTCGAGGCCCCTGGCTTGTAATATGAAGCTTGTATTATTTTATTTGTGTCTAGAGTTGTGTTGTGATATCTTCCAGTGAGTCCTTGATCTTGATCGTACACATTTGCGTGCATGATTAGTGTACGGTCAAATCGGGGGCGTCACAATAATCCTCTAGTTTGGCTTTTTCGAGAATATGAACCGGAGAGCATGTGTGCATGGTTTACCACAAATCTGCCATCTCCTACAAGAGCACTCTTTTTTCTCCAAGTTAACGGTGTGCCCCCATCCATTTCCTGAAATCTCAGCTATATTTGGCGACCCTCTTGGTTCCAAATAATGCACCCCCTTACTTTTCAAACTAGAGGGATGTCCCACGTGTTGCTGTGGGAATTTGTATAAAATAAAAGATGCACTAAACCCGCATTTCAATACCTTAAAGAACACTACCATCTAGACAACCTTTTTCGTACTATCCATGTACGACGATGCACGTCCACAATGAACCCTTCATATTTCAAAAGAACAACACGACACATCACTGGGTCGGTTATTGTACAGGAATTAGACACCAAAGTGTCACAGATCCCGTACCTTAAGGGAAAAAAGAAATGGCACAATTACTAGTATATCTTAAAATAAATGGTTCATTTAACAGCACTTTCCGTCCTAAGCTAGTACTCCCTCCGTTTCAGTTTACAAGTCCTATGCATATACCTAGGTTACCAATTTTATCACTGTAATATAAACTATATAACACAAAAATTATACCGTTTGAAAATAGAACATCTAAAGTTTGTAATGGTATGTTTTTGTAATATATGACTTATATTAGGTTGGTCTAGCTGACGAACTAGGGGTACGTGCACGCCTTGTAAACTGAGAGAGAGGAAGTATCTTGCTTCCAGTCAATCATTGCATTTCTAGCACAGGCCATCGTTGCCTTCCCTGCATGCATTTCTTGCTCCCAGTCAACCCTGCACATATATTACTTTAAACACACTTAAGTGTCCCGCATGCAAGCGCCGGTTACTGCATCCTTGCATGCTTCTTAATGCGGATAGACTCATCTAGTTTATCCAATTGTCAAATTAATTTTGATGATGTGGCTTAAGGAGAAGGCGGAGAATTATTGATTAGCGGGGGCTAGATATTTGTGGCTTAATTTTGATGCTTGTCTTTGTGAATATACATCATCTCGATAAAGAACCCTCCTTGTAAATGTTTGCCTTTGAGAATGTTCATCATCTTCATCTTGAGAAAGACTCCTCCAAAAACCCTGTGGGAAAAATATGAGGAGAATAGTATTTGATATGTTGTTAAAACTCCTTTAAACCCTATGGGAAAATAAGGAGAAAATGATACAACATATAATGGTTATTGTCTCATGACAACTCAATTGAGAAAAACCTTTGTAGAAGGAGAAAAATCATCTTTGAGTTTAGAGAACAATAAATATGTCTTGAGTACTTCCTTTACAACCCCCGATAGGGAAAATAGAAAGTATGACATATGATCTTTGAGAAGATATTGCCTCATTAAAAACCATTATGAGAAACTTTGAGAAAAAAAACTCATAAGGGAAAAGAGTGCGATTATATATGCCATTGAAAACTCCTTTAAAACCCAGTGGAAAAAATATAAGGAGAAAATGATATGACATATACAGGCACTTGTGTTCATATTGTCTCATTAAAAACCTTTAATGAGAAACCATTAGGGAAAAACTCATGAAGGGAAAAAGAGTACAATATATGCAATCTGATGATTGTAAAGAGGTTATAGTTTTGGAGATTACTCCCCCTGAACTTTAGAAATCCGAAGGATGTCTCATACCAATTTCATTGATATGATCATGACATTGTGAATAATCTGTTGGATTTTCATAGTATTTCGTTTGATATTGTTTCCTCACTTTCTATAATTTGTGAGGATAAGTAATTTTTGAGCAATGTGCTTTATGATATTGCTCTTCATATAACCTGTAGGTATTGAGTAACACAAGCGATAGCGTCTTGATAAATCAAGTTATGTGATTCTGATGAATCTCAACTACATGATTTTGAGTGTGGTTAATCATTCCACTGAGCCATGCATATTTGTAACGCTTTTACATAAAGCAATTATGTCAGAATGATAACTAGAAATAGCCATTAAAGCCCATTTAGATGACTTCCATATGAAGGCTATTCCCGCAAATTCAGTCATTGATATGGCACTATTGGGACCAAAGAAAGAGCCAATATCATTATATCATATCATGATCATATCTTGTACTTCCTGATGGAAATATCCAAGATTTATTGTGAGCTTGTGATATAAGCTAATATTTCTTATATCGGCCATATACCTTTTGTTGGGGGTTGCACTCTGAACAAAGATAGCAAATATAGTGTCAGGCCTAACATACTTTGCAATTATATGAGTGCTTTGACATTAATGAGATATAGAACTTCAGGTCCTGGTATCACTTCATTATCACCCCTAGGTATGAATTGATTTGTACCCTATCAGGGGTACTTTGACCATATTACATGTCTTTTATTGGTATGATATATCCACATTGAACTTCTCGTATATGTCTTGGATATATTTAGACTGATATGTATTCTTGAGAGAATGCTCAAGTTGTAAGCTTAAGCTAAATTAGGTTGAATCCAAATTTTCCGTCTTGAGATGATTATGTGTATGTTTAGGTCTTGTATAGACATTGATGATGAGGTCATCAATATACACTGAGGTGATGAAAGGAAGTCAAATTTGGGATTCCTTTATTAAACATCTAAATAATCATCATCATTCGAGTAATCCTTTTGAAGAAGGAACTCATTTAGTCGGTAGTACCATATGATATCCGACTATTTCAAGTCATAGAGTAACTTATGAAGTTTTACACAAAAATTGTTGCGATTTGTTTTTGGATTCGGAAGTATAAGCCCTTCAGGGACTTCAATAGAGATTTCCGAAATGAGTGACTCATATGAGTATGTAGCCACTTCATCCATCAACTGCATGGATAATATTATTATTTTTATTGCCAATGATATTTAGTATCGAAACATAATTCCACTCATACCAAGCGGGTATGTTACATCGTAATCGATGTCGGGTCTCTGCGTGAACCCTTTTGCTACAAGTCTCGCTTTCTCACCACCTCATTGAATTTGTCTATGAATGAGAAGTTTTTAGTATTACGTAGGATGATACTTATGAGGAGTATTACTGCGGTAAATACTACTCATTTGCAAAGCGAGTACTATTCTTCATTACTTGCTTCCTTTTATGTGAACCAATATGAGTGCAAGAGGCACTCTACCATGGATTTTGGTTCAGGGCCCAAAAGGTTTTAGCAATTTGAGAAGAAATATATGTCGACAAATGTAGTCTTTAGTTTATATGATTCCTGATGGAATCATTGAAGTTTGTGGATAAAATATTTATTCCTTTTTAACTCCTTGTGATTTCCTACAACAAATGGAGTCAAGGTGTTTCGATGTCCCGGCACCAAAACATTTGTGCACATTTATGCCGGGCTTTGGATGATGAGCATCCAGTGAGGTGTCTTTCAACTTGATGTTGGATTACATTTACTGGTTGAGGATTTGATTTCCTCTGTTTCCGCGGAAGCATATGAGAACTTATATCTCGTCTTGTCAGATTTTCTCCCCCTCTTGCTCTCATTTGGGGAGAAGAGTGGTTTATCAGGTACCTCCACTCTTTCTGATACTTTACTGCAGGAATATATAATTTAGTGACACCTTGTTATCAGTAAATGTATGTGGCAGATTTGCAATGTGTTGCAAATATATGATTCTCTAAACTTTTAGTTCAGATTCTTTGAGTATGTGGATATAAGGATAGAATGTCAATAACATTTCTAATTTATTTCTCGGCATTCTTTGTGGTACTTATCTCCCCCTAATGCCGGAAAATATCCTTATTGCTGATGCAATCAGCATACGGGCTATGAATAATTTTGATTGACGGATAAATTGTTATTCCTCACATAGATCCCAAATTTTCGTGAGTGCCCATTGATGTACGCTGGAGTGGTGATATCGGCATGTAACCGAATTATCGCAGATAAGAAATACTTTGTTGATTTCCACGTAGTAACTACAAGGGGAAAGTAGTATGATATGCAGTTGGTATGATTTAGATCATACTTACGGTGTGTAAGGCCGTATGTGTCCAGCAAGAGGCTGATAAATTTACAATTCTTTAAAAGTGGTCATGTAATTCATTTAACTCTCTTTGATAAGAAATTTAGCTAAACCATTCTGGCTATATACATAAAGTACTTAATGCAAAAAAAATGCCCATTGAATGAGTTCAACAACATTGTTCATTTGAATGGGTTTATAGATCCTGTTTTCAGGAGAATTTGCTCTTACTTTGATAAGTTGAGCAATTGTTTTTAGTAAGATCATGCATGGTTGTGTGTGATAAGAGACACACTTAAAAACATTTTATGAATGTGTATATGAGTACCATGAAGTATCTAAATTACCCCAGATAATGGTTAAGCAACCCACATATATATTTTGAATGTGTTCAAGGAAGAATAAGTGGCCTGCTTAGAATTTTAAGGTGAGAGTGCCTTAAAACTGATTTCCCTATGGCACATGCGGTGCACATAAAATCTGATGATTTGGGAAAAAAATGCAACTTGGTAAGTTGTGACCAATAGAATTGTCAATAATTTTCTAATCATCTCCAAAACAGGATGGCTAAGGCTATCAAGCCTAATTTAATTTATTAATACTTAGAAAATTATTGTGTACGCAACAATATTGAGTATGAATTGAAACATACATTCAAATTTATCAAATATTATATCCAAGGGATATGATATTGGACATTTTACTACTTGTACTAGTACGAGTATAAAGTGAAAGAAATTTTGGGATAATTAGGATATTCCATAAGGTCTCCAACATTAATGAAAATGTATTATGCAAACATATCATTTGTGCAAAGTAATTCACCATCTTTTATTGCACTGGATTTTTGGTTCTCTCCTTGTGATGAAGAATTGAGAACAATCATTTACCAAAATATTTTCTAGTAGTAAGTTTGCAAATTCTCAAATTTATCCCAATTTTGTGGTGTGATTTGACCATATGTTGAGGGTTTGGTAATAGTAGATACGATATTTCTATCACCACACATTAGACAAACTTGAGAGTTGTCGTTGTAATCATTTGAAAATGATATATTCCCTATGAATAAGTAATTTTGTCTTTTAGCCTACACTTTACTTTGAATTCCTCGTGGTTCATTTTTGTGACCACTCACTTGCATAGTATTCTCGGTACTAGCAAATATCTCAAATAATGGTATAGCACCCGTTGGGTGAATCTGATAATTTTAAGAAATTCCATGTTCCTCATCAGGGAAAATGGTAGTATCATCATAAGAGGATGTAAAATGTATTGAGAGCCTTTCAACTAGATCCACATATGAAAATATCTGATCACGGGATCTCAACTTGAATTTTACTAAGTGATAGAATTGTGAGATGCAATGGACTTGAGGTCTTGAAAAACGAATGGGTGATCATTCGCGATGTGCTCATGGCAGCATGTTTCTCTTAAGGAAAATATTCGAAGTGAATAAATACTCATGCTTAATGTACCTAGTTTGAGAACTAAGTGAAGTAATGTGCATTTGAAAATCTCAGCCATGTGTTACATGAAATGCTCACGGATTATTTAATATCCTTATTGGAGTACAAGATGTGTATGGATGAAATGATTTGCTTGAGCACATTCATGGTCAAGGTGATCTTTGGTGAACCTGGGTGTATCCTTCAATACAACACATGTGATGAAATTGTTGCTAATGTTTTGGACTTCATTCTTCAGGAAATGTGTGACTTTAGAGTCACCGCCAAAACGTATAGACTTTGCATGTTTGACATTGGTTAGTCACAATGAAAGTATAACCACAGTGTGTTGTGGACATTGCAACAGTGTTTGAGAGACTTGCTATAAATTATGGTATCCTTCTTGATGGATGGAGGACATTATAATTAGAAATAGTGACAGGCTCTTCGGCCATGTATTTTACCAATGTAGTAGAAGGTAATAACCGGTATATGCAAATATTTGCATAGTTTTCCATCACATATTCAAGCAAAAAGTGAGGCTTGAATAGTTTATGTTAGCACAAAATAGCATTTCGGCATATAACAAGTGTGCAAGAACAATATTTACTGTGAGAGTAAAATATTTTAGTGAACAACAATAATAAATGCTTCGGAGGAGCAAGTTTTAATTTGGCAGATACCTTATAGCCATATGTGTAGACCTCAATATATATAGGATAACACTTTGAAGATAGTCACCAGATGCGGTGTAGATCTCGCAGTAATAGAAAACATAGTCTGACTTTTGTCAGTAGATGTTCATATCTCTATTACCTTATGTTATGTTATATTTAAGAAAATCACTTTGAAGGTAATCATCTGTCAAAGTGACATGATGTAGACCTTGCAGTAATAGTGGATAGTCTGTACAATTTTTTTTACAGTAGATGCCACTATTACCTTATGATATCTTGAGGTAGTCACATATAATATTAATATTTGAAAGAGCACTATGAAGGTAGTCATCTTATCAAAATGGTAAGACGTAGACCTCACAGTATTGGTGGATAATCTGCAAATTGTGCAGTAGATGCCACCAGTACCTTGTGATTCACAAATAAATGCGGGTGGTCATATTGAGTATGCCACTTCATAATCCATGTTTGAATTACATTAAGATTTGCAAGAGAAAAAAATCAATTGCAAAAATATAGTTGTTGTATTAAAATGGCATAGTATAGAGAATGTTGATGGAAATATATAGAGCATGCAATAAATTTCAGTGGAACCGTGTCTAAAATGTAAGCAAAACATTCATCTTGGCATAGTACTTCTGCGGAAATACATGCAAATGAAGAATACACAGTCTACTGCAATATGTGAAGGCGTTGGGCTTCCCTGCATACTTAACCAAGTATGAGGACTTGAGTGCGTGATTAGGAAGTACTTTGCATATGGTGAAAAACATGAGTACTAAATCACAAACAACCGAAAGGATAAGGTTCTCAATTGCTTCCTTCCTGTGCGTGCCTGGAGAGGAATGGATTGATTCTTTCCGTCACTTCCATTATGCATTGATACGGCCGCGGTTCGGGAGGATGATTCTGACGCGGTTGTGGAGCATGTCCAAGCCGTGGGACAGATGTTGGTCGCCGCCACCGCCGGCCGCCGCGCCGTTGCGCTGCATCGAGAGAAGCGGCGTCGGAGCCGAAGGCCGCTGCGCCCGGGAAAGAAGCGACGGGGCCGAGGGCCACCACACATTCCGTGATGGGGCCCGCCGTCCCTGGGTTGGACACGCCTCCGCGTAGGGGCCGAAGGCCGTGTTCGAGGGAGGTCTGCGCGCCGCGCCATGGTCGTGCTCCGTCTGAGGGATGAGCGCCGCGTCGGATGCTGCATCGAGAGGTGGAGGACGCCGTCGTCGCCAAACGCCGAGGTACTCTCATTGGGACATCTTCCCTTCTTTTTCTCTGGATGTTTTGTTGGAGTTTGTTCCTCATCTTCTAGTCTTGTTCTAGATGCTGATTCTTCTTTTCTTCTTGATCGAGAATTTCTTCCTCCTTCTGTTTGAGTAGTGATCAATACATTCTCACCACAAGCATATGCCGGATGAAGCGATTTACAAAACAGAACTAGTTATTAGTTCTTTTATTATTGATTGCAAGAAGATAAAAACAAAGTGAAGAATGTCCTGATCCAGTTTTCCTCTTTTACAGATGCATCTCCATCGATTCCTGCCGTGGACGGGAATATGGCTAATCAATTCGGCGGCGACAGGCATTCTTCTCTTCTCCAGTGGCCATTTCTCAGCGGAGAGCAAAAGTGCGTGATAATGTGTGAAGAGAAAAGAGAGAGCGAGAGAATGATAGAATGAACAGTCACTTTCATTGATGAAGTTTGGGGTATATATACCCTTGATACAAAGGCGGTTACAAAGAGGTGGTTGCCAAAAGTGGGAACTGACATAGCAGGGATTAACCCTTAATTGATGTATTTAATTAATTCCTAACAGATTCAACCCCTTTATCATACTAGGTAGTATGTAACGTAGCAGGGCTTCAGCAACAGCTCTCCTTTTCTCAAACAAAATCATTATCATTTCCCTAAGGTTGTTCACAAGCTCAACAAGTGCAAGTTGCTTCACGTCCTTAATCCAATTGTTGAAAACCTCTGCCAAATTATTGCTAACATACTCTGTTGGGGAACGTAAAAAAAATTCCTACGATCACTCAAGATCTATCTACTAGATGCATAGCAACGAGAGGGGAGAGTGTGTCTACGTACCCTCGTAGACCCGGAGCGGAAGCGTCTAGTGACGCGGTTGATGTAGTCGAACTTCTTCGTGATCCAACCGATCAAGCACCGAACGTACGGAGCCTCCGCGTTCAGCACACGTTCAGCTTGATGACGTCCCATGAGCTCTTGATCCAGTAGAACCTCGCGGGAGGGTTTCGTCAGCACGACGTACGGCGTGGTGACGGAGATGATGAAGCTACCGGCACAGGGCTTCGCCTAAGCACTGCAACGATATGACCGATGTGTGTTTCTGTGGAGGGGGGCACCGCACACGGTTGGGAGAGATCAACTTGATCAACTTGTGTGTCTAGAGGTGCCCCCTGCCCCCGTATATAAGGGAGCAAGGGGGAAGGCCGGCCGGCCCCTATGGCGCGCCCTAGAGGGCCAATCCTACTAGGAATAGGATTCCAATCCTATTCCTAGTAGGAGTCCACCAAGTGGGAGAGGGGGAAAGAAGGAGAGGGAGAGGGAGAAGGAAAGGGGCGCCGCCCCCCTCCTTTCCTTGTCCAATTCGGACCAAGGGTGAGGGGCGCGTGGCCCAGCCCTGGCCGGCCCTCTCTCTCTCCACTAAGGGCCCAAGTGGCCCAATAGTTCCCCGAGGGGATACCGATACCCCTCCGGCACTTCGGTTTAATCCGAAACTTTTCCAGAACACTTCCGGTGTCCGAATATAGTCGTCCAATATATCAATCTTTACGTCTCGAACATTCCGAGACTCCTCGTCATGTCCGTGATATCATCCGGGACTCCGAACTACCTTCGGTACATCAAAACTCATAAACTCATAATATCGATCGTCATCAAACGTTAAGCGCGCGGACCCTACGGATTCGAGAACTATGTAGACATGACTGAGACTCATCTCCAGTCAATAACCAATAGCGGAACCTGGATGCTCATATTGGCTCCTACATATTCTACGAAGATCTTTATCTGTCAAACCGCATAACAACATACGTTGTTCCCTTTGTCATCGGTATGTTACTTGCCCGAGATTCGATCGTCGGTATCACCATACCTAGTTAATCTCGTTACCGTCAAGTGATACGTCGCTGACGTATCTATAATTTTTTATTATTCCATGCTATTATTTATGAAGTCTTGGATGTTTATTGGGCTTTATCATACACTTTTATATCATTTTTTGGACTAACCTACTAACCCAAAGGCCCAGTCCAGATTGCTGTTTTTTGGCCTATTTCAGGGTTTTGCAAAAAAGAATATCAAACGGAGTCCAAACGGAATGAAACCTTCGCGAGAGATATTTTTGGAGAAAATCACGCACGGAGAACTTGAGAACCACGTCAGAAGAGCCACGGGCTGCCCACGAGGGTGGGGGGCGCACCCCCTGCCTCGTGGGGCCCCCTGACTCCCACGGTGTTCTCCTTCCTCCTATATAAGTCTACGTACCCCGAAACCATCAGCAACAGAGAGAAAACCCTAATTCCACCGTCGTAACCTTCTGTTCCCGTGAGATCCCATCTTGGAGCCTGTTCCGGAGCTCCGCCGGAGGGGGGATCCATCACGGAGTGCTTCTACATCATCATCATTGCCCTCACCATGAGTTTGAGTAGTTTACCACAGACCTTCGGGTCCATAGCTAGTATCTAGATGGTTTCTTCTCTCTCTCTCTGGATCTCAATACAAAGTTTGCCTCGGTCTTCGAGGAGATCTATTCGATGTAATCTCTTTTTGTGGTGTGTTTGTCGAGATCCGATGAATTGTGAGTTTATAATCAAGATTATCTATGAGAAATATTTGGTTCTTCTCTAAACTCTTTATGTGTGCTCATAATATCCTTGCAAGTCTCTTCGAATTATTGGTTTGGTTTGGCCTACTAGATCTATAGTTCTTGCAATGGGAGAAGTGCTTGGCTTTGGGTTCAATCTTGCGGTGTCCTTTCCCAGTGACAGTAGGGGTAGCAAGGCACGTATTGTATTGTTCCCATCGAGGATAAAAAGATGGGGTTTATATCATATTGCTTGAGTTTATCCCTCTACATCATGTCTTCTTGCTTAAGGCGTTACTCTGTTCTTATGAACTCAATACACTAGATGCATGCTGGATAGCGGTCGATGTGTGGAGTAATAGTAGTAGATGCAGAATCGTTTCGGTCTACTTGTCTCGGACGTGATGCCTATATGCAATGATCATGCCTAGATAGTCTCATAATTATTCAATTTTCTATCAATTGCTCGACAGTAATTTGTTTACCCGCCTTAGAATATCGCTATCATGAGAGAAGCCACTAGAGAACACTATGGCCCCCGGGTCTATTCTCAACATATCAATCTACATCTACTTTACTTTTACCGCTTTTACTTTCTGTTCTTATAAACAAAAATACCAAAAATATAAACTATCATCTCTATCAGATCTCACTTTCGTAAGTGACCGTAAAGGGATTGACAACCCCTTATCGCGTTGGCTGCAAAGTTCTTATTTGTTTGTGCAGGTGCGAGGGACTTGCGTGTGGTCTCCTACTGGATTGATACCTTGGTTCTCAAAAACTGAGGGAAATACTTACGCTACTGTGCTGCATCTCCCTTTCCTCTTCGAGGGAATACAACGCAAGCTCGGGAAGTAGCAGTAAGTCTCTTTACTCGTTCCGTAATACATCATCTCGTGACTAACTCATTAGTCATTTGCTTGCAAGGCTTATTATGATGTGTATTACCGAGAGAGCCCAAAGATACCTCTCCGACACTCAGAGTGACAAATCCTATTCTTGATCTATGCCAACACCACGAACACCTTCGGAGACACCTGTAGAGCATCTTTATAATCACCCAGCTACGTTGTGACATTTGATAGCACACAAGGTGTTCCTTCGATATTCGGGAGTTGCATAATCTCATAGGCATGAGAACATCTATAAGTTATGAAGAAAGCAATAGCAATAAAACTAAACGATCATAGTGATAAGCTAATGGATGGATCTAGTCCATCATATCATTCTCCTAATGATGTGATCCCGTTGATTAAATGACAACTCATGTCTATGGCTAGGAAACATAACCATCTTTGATCAATGAGCTAGTCTAGTATAGGCATACTAGGGACACTCTGTTTTGTCTATGTATTCACACATGTATTAAGTTTCCTGTTAATACAATTCTAGCATGAATAATAAACATTTATCATGATATAAGGAAATAAATAATAATTTTATTATTGCCTCTAGGGCATATTTCCTTCATACTCAACTTTTGTCATTGCTGAAAATTTGCTTCTTGTCCACACACGATTGTGATGCATGTTCAAATAGGCTATTGCTTCAGCGTTTTGTGCTTGTATATCTGCCATTAGTGAATCATGCTTCTCTACTTAATATGTCCAAGCCGCAGGCCACATATTATCAAGTATGTCACCTTTGAACTTTTTCTTGAAGTTAAGCATTAGATGCATCATGCATTCTCTATGTTCACAGTTTGAGTAGACCTTAGAAATGGCGTTCTCCAACCCCTTACATGCATTTGTATGGGTTGCAAGCCCTTCTGGCTCTCCAATGGCCAATTTCAGCTGCTCCACGAACCATACTCAATTTTCTGCATTTTCTTTCTCAAATACTCCAAATGCTACCGGAAACATCCAACTATGTCCATCTACACCAATTGCGGCTGCCAATTGTCCAGTGTATTTCCCACTAAGAAAAGTTGCATCAACCCCCAAATATGGTCTACACCCTCCTAAAAACCCATCAATGCATGGCTTCAAGGCAATGAACAACCTCTCAAAAACATGCACACTTTCACCTTTCTTGTTGGTAGATTGTTTTTATGTCTATCTCAAAGGTACTTCCGGGATTGGCTGCCAACAATTCAACTTTAAAGTTCCACAACAACTCAAAATTCTACTTATATGTACCTTCTAATTGATCCTTTGCACGAGGTCTCCCTTTCCAAACATCAGTGTATTGAAGCTTAATATCATACTCCCTTTGCAAACGTTCTCTAAGCTGTTTTACACTCACCGTGGCATTCTCTTCAAGTGCAGCCTTTACTTTTTCTGCAAGCCAATCTCTATTTGCCATTCCTTTGCTGTAATTTTGCTCCCACAAGTATGTTCGAAGGGAAGTTTCTTTACCTACAATAACATCAAGGAACATAAATGTCAAATAAATAACAATAGAAAGAAACAAATCAACGATAACATGTACCAACGCAAGGAGGAAACAATTGTATTAATCGTACCATGAAAGTGTTAGTGTTCGGTAACTTGGAGGCATGTATCCTCCATGGACAATACTCATCGGTGCAATTAGCCCTGAATCTCTTATTGTCACTATATTGTGTGTTAAAGGACCAATCTTCTCTAATTGCTAGCTGTCTCAATGCAACTCTAAATGATTTGGAGTTAGGAAATGCGGCTCCTACTTCAAGACGAGGATTTTTTATCATGGATATAAGTATGAGCCACATTGTTCGCAGGTAAAGTCTCGTCATCCCCACGCACATGATGTGGAGCATAAGAGTTGTCAACATCCGGTGTTCCCAATGGTACTCTTGCAACCTTTGGCTGGCCATTTTTCCGTGGCTCGGCAATCTCCTTTGACTCTGCATTCTCCTCATGCAAATAGGTGTTCTCCTCATCCCATCCCACGGGCTCATCATCCTCGTACTCCCCTTCATAGGCTTGCTTCGGCCGAGCAAAGAATGGGGGCATGAACCGGTTGATCATCCATCTCCTTGGCCATGAAAGAAGCATGTTTATTGTGTTGTTGTTTGCTCTCAATGGTCACATCGAACCTTACTATTTTTGTCTTAGAACATCTATCAAACAACTCAGATATATCTGATTCAGAGATCAATGGGACGGTGTTATCTCCGGTTCCATACCAATTACCAAATGGTCATCCTCTGATCAGTAGACCACTTGAACTTCTCCTCAACAACCTCCTTTATCCGCGTCACAGACAAGTCCCGAACGACCATGAATTCCCATGTTTTTCCCCTTGTGTACACTCGTTTTCCGTCTACAATCGTCAAATAAGACTGAACGTCTATTTCTACTTTGCAATCGCCCATCGAATTGTCTTTGAAATACATAAACACATCACTAAATTTGTTGCACTTGCAATGAAAAAAATCATGGAAACGGGGAAAAACTGTACCATCTGCTGTTGTGGATGTAGTGGTAGAAATTTGGTGCAGGCAGAGGATCCGATCGAGGTTGAGGTTGAAGGAGAGTCGGGGGCGAGCAGAGGGGCGGACGAGGCAGAGGAGGGCCAAGCAGGGCCGTTTCGCACTGGATCTTAGGCTTCTGGCCGGATGGCGCCGAGCTGGGGAGTCGGTGGCCCAACCCTTGGATCGATGGGCGCCGGGCTGCCCAGCCACAAATCTCGGGTGACGGAGTGGGCGGCGAAGGGGGCTGGGGGGATGGATGCAGGAGAGGTTTAGACGGAGAGGGAAGCTGAAGCGTCGGCGGGGGCTGCTTCATCGCGCCGCCATGGGTGGGTGTTGCGTGCAGGTGGGCTGGAGAGGAAGATATCGTGGGTGGATAGGGTTAGGTCGTATGAAGGTAATTTTGAAATAATTAAAAAACTGACAGGATGCTAGCGGTTTGATTAACGGGAAAAGGTTGACAACTAACGGAAGCTATTTTGACAACAAAAAATGAGAAGGCAGTGCTATATTGGCAAGTTAATTTTTTATCGTGGTATTTTGGCAAGTCCGTTTTTTATAATGGCATTTTGGCTATTGTCTCTAGAATAATTAGCGATTTTTTTTCTTGTGGGGCTTAAAGTAATAAAAACTAGATAATACCCCGCGTGTTGCTGCGGAAATCTGTAGTATTGCATATGAAACTTTTATGGAATGATATGATAAGTCAATTTCCAAGCAAATCCAAGGAAAAATTGTGTATTATTAACTAATTATAATACATCGATAACACGAAATAGAAGGAAGGTATAGTTGAGATGCAACCTTATACCCATTAGAGAAAATAAACAAAGGTGTACAAAATAGCATGATTCCTGAGTAGAACAACAAATACACTCCTTTTAGTCACACCTTTTTAATAGGCTTTCAGCCAACATAGAACAATTAAACAAAATGATGGTTATAACAGACCATACTTGATCCTCTCAGGAAGGATGTACCTTTAGGCTATGAGTGTCATCAAACCAAAACAACCATATAATGATATTGTAACCACATAAAAGAATTATTCTTACATTTATCAAGAAATGCTATAGGTTTGAAGACTTAATATACCAAGTGATTAGCATTACAGAATATAATTAATTGTGATTATACATGCATATGCTTGAAACTTAACATCAGGTACTATTCCAGCATCTATCGACGAACAACACATCATCAGATAAAATAAAATTAGAGCTCCTTGCCTCCTTTTGGATGGAATGCATGTCCCTCGGGATGCCTAGTAACAATTAACCAAAACCTTCTGATTTGAACACCTACCGTAGAAGAATGACAATTGTACCTCTAAGATATTAGATCGATCTGAGGTGACTGTGGAATAATACTGCCATGAAAGAAAATATTGTAGATGAACTACAGTATGTCATACGCACTGATTCTACTCCCTCTGTTCCAAATTAGTTGACTCTCATTTCTCTAGACATGGATGTATTTAGACACTAAACAAGTATAGATACATCTATATCTAGACAAGTGAGGGTCAAGTATTTTGGAACGGAGGGAGTACAAATCAAAGGAAAGCAACAAAAATACCAATATGATTCATATTAATCAACGAAAAAAATAGCACGCTATTTCGCCGTTATAGCGCGGTTATAGCATATTCGCAAGGGAGACGTTACGTTTTGGCAAAATCGGCCGCTACGGCGCTATCCGCGTAAATAGCGCGCTACACACGCTATAACGTTGTAGCGTTCAACGTTTTAACGTGCAGATCATGCAAAACTAAAATAAGCCCAGCCCAACAAGCCCAGCAGGCCAAAACCAACCCACGACCACTACCTTTCTCGCTCCTTTTATCAGATTCTCCACGACCAAAGCTAACCCTAGTTCTCACTTCCCATCCCCTTCCCAGTTCCCAGCCCAGATGAGCAGTGGCGGCGGCGGCGGCAACATCTGGGCGTGAGTGCAGCCAGCGGTAGCATCTACTCATCAGTGCGGCGGCAACATCTTCACGTGAGCAGTGGCGACAGCATCACCTCGCGGCGGCGGCGGCCTCCATCTCGACTCCATCCTAGCACCGACGGGCGATGTCAACCACACCGTCGGCAAGTCAACCACCAGGTAATCAAGCATCCACACCGTCGCATACCCATTTTCCCTTGTGCCATCTCCATGCCCTTCCCGTCTCCTGCTATGCCGCCGGCAAGAGCACCACCAGATGAATGGCGGCAGGAACACCAACAAAGGGAAGTAGGATTCAGAAGGAGATCCCTGTATATTCATCCAAAGATGTTGATTTCCTCAATATGGTTTACGGTTGACTAATTAACTATGTATATTTGTGTGTATCTGAGTTGGTTATTGCGCCATGTAGTACTGAACTGAACTATAGTTCCAAGAGTAACTTGTTGGTGTTAATGCTTGGATTGGCCGATTTTATTTGCACCATGTGGTTCATTTTGCTGGTGTTTCCTCTCTACTAGTTCTGAATATTTAGTTATTTACTCTATACTAAATACATATTCTGAATATTTAGTAGAGCTCTGTTGGTGTTACAATTCTAAATATTTACCGATATATGAATTCTGAATATTTACTCTGTACTAAAGTTCTGTTGGTGTTACAATTTAGTAGAGCTATGTTGGTGTTACAATTCTGAATATTTACCGATATATGAATTCTGAATATTTACTCTGTACTAAAGTTCTGTTGGTGTTACAATTTAGTAGAGCTCTGTTGGTGTTACAATTCTGAAAGTTTAGTAGAGCTCTGTTGGTGTTACAATTCTGAATATTTACCGATATATGAATTCTGAATATTTACTCTGTACTAAAGATATATGTACTGCACTGAAGACATAGGCATTGATATATACTTTGTCTGATTGTAGGCATTGGTGCTTCAAGCACAACATCAACGGTACAAGGAGAAGCTGCTGTTGTGAATGTGAAATCAAAAGACCCATCACCTACAGATTCACACAAAAAGACGCAATAGGCTACTTCATGACAAAATGAGAGACCTTGTGTTCATCAAGTTCAACTCCAAACTAAAGCAAAAGAGAGGGATGAAAAACAGGGACCCAATTGAGGACCACACATTTGTAGATGTTGTAGAAGATGAAGGTAATGAGTGGATCACTGGTGTTGTGCCTATTGAAGGAGTGCAAACAGGATTTGAACCTGAAGATGTACAAGTTGTAGAATCAACATCAGAAGGAGAAGTTGCTCCATCAAAAAGAAAGGTAGCGTCTCGATCTCGTCCTAGGAAGAAGAAGAAGTTGCTTCCAATTTATCGTGATGATCAGTTGCAATCAGCTGAGTCTTCTTCTGAATCGGAAGATGATGACATGCATTTACCAGTGAGTGATTCTGAATAATTTGTAATTCATTGTGCTATGTTGTAATGTTGTTGCCTTCGGTGGCTGTTGATGTAGACTATCTTAAAACTATCTATGTTATTTTGTGTTGTAATGTTGTTGCCTTCGGTGGCTGTTGATGTAGACTATCTTAAAACTCTCTGTGTTATTTTGTATTGTATTGTTGCTGCCCCGGTCGCTGTTGATGTTAGAGACTCTTAAAACTATGGCTATTGATGTTTGAGACTTACCTTAAAACTGTAGTTGTTGATGTTAAAGACTACGGTTGTTGTTGCCCAGGTGGCTGTTGATGTTAGAGACTTTTAAATTGTGGTTGTTGATGTTAGAAACTCTTGAAACCGTTTGAGACGTACTATTTTTATGTGCTGGATTTGGCCCTTATGCATATATTGCTTGCTCCTATGAAAAATTTAGTTGCTTAAATACTTTATTTATAGATATATTTGAATTTTTTTTGCAAACGCTATTCTGAAATATAGCACGCTATTAGCGCGCTATAACTTGTGTAGCATTTAGAGAAGGGCCTCGCTATATTTTGTAGCGCGCTATTTAAAATATTGATATTAATGCGTGTGTGAGAGAGATGCAGGACTGTAGTTGCAGGTAGTACATGGTAAATTTCATCTATTTACTACTTCAAGAAGAATACAAAAACTAAAAACTTATTTCACGATCTACTGCTTCTAATCAAATCCAACCAGACCAGAGAGTTGAACATGATCCATCGTATCTCGAGAATGCAGGTGCGAGAGACTGAGAGACAGACCAGACTCGCTGACATGGATAAGCTGGCTGGTGACGGAGCAAAGCTTCATTTTCTATAAATTAGGCTTCCTAGTACCACACACAAACAGAGCTTTCAACTCACTAACTTGAAAAATTCGCTCAAATCTAAGGATATAGAGAGGAAGGAGAGACTCCACCTTTTGTTCAGTTGATGATGGATGAGGATGCCGAAGGTGGCACATGGTTGCCCACCGGGAGCTTTGCTTGACGACGGGGTGCGTGCCTTCGAGCAGCGTAGCCTACGGGGCTCGATTCATCGGCAACGGGGTGCAGGGCTCGATGTAACTACGAAGATTACAGAGGCCTGGTCGACAGCAGTGCGCGGGTGTCTTCGGCTGAGACGACTTGCGAGGGCTTGGAAGCAGCGGCACCCCGCCATCAACGCTACCATCGCTCTTGAAGGAATATTGTTAATCTGAATCCAAACATAAGACCACAATGTTGATTTATTTGTGTGAGTGGAACCGGGTGTAGAAGAAGAAGAGAAAGGGAAGCGCAGGAGACGGACGAAAGGAAAGTACGGTGGAGAAGATAACGCACCCAGAAATAAATGCTATGGCTGGGACTTGAACGGAATAAAATCGTCCGTCAATTCAGCCATGATTAACTGCATGCATGGGCTTTAGGCAAATGGCAATTAACTGCACCGAATTAAGTGATAACATGCATGTGCTTGGATTGCTTCGGCGGTCTATTATTCTTGGAATTAACTACACCGAGTTATGTTGGACGCCATGCATGGGTTTAGACCGCAAGAAGTTGCATGTTTGCGTTGCTCGATTTGTGTCGTTCGCGTACACAGTAGTAACTCGCTGGTCGCACGCACGCATGCATGCAGTTCTGTATCGCGTAGATCAGGACTGCGTGGCCAGTGCCTGGATAATCAATTAGACTGATTGGCTGCCTTAACGCGGACGTGGCATAAATCTGATGTGGACAATGTGCATGTTCAGAGAATAGAAAGAAGTGGGGAGCAACTTCTTAAAAATGGTAGATACAGTCATTTGTCCCCGACACGTGTATTTTGTGGTTCGCCTCCCCTCTCCGGCCACTGCCAACCATCATAGATGTAAGCCTATAACATGGTCCAGTGTAGAGGAGAACGAGACACCGAAGCAATATTTTGATGGAACACATGGTGTGCGGACTCATTTTTCGTAGGGGAGAACAAGTCCAAATCTTTACCTAATAATAAAGAAAATTGGGTTTCAGCCCGTCCGTCATTTAAATTGCCCTTGCAGTTGACTTAAATTACCCATTATGCCATCCAGAAGTATAACGATTCGGTTTTTCTTTTAAAATCGTCGTCGGATTCGTTTCTTTAAAAGAGTGATACACTAAAAGAACACAAGAGCACAGATAGCCCAATGGTTAGGACGCCAGCCTACCATGCGGGCGACCAGGGTTCGATACCTGGTTCCCACCCCTCCGCTCTGCTTTTCTACCCTTTTTTCGCCTCCTCCTCCCCCCACGCACTAATGGGCCGGGCCATGTGCAGGTGATGGTGCCCCCTATTTTCTAATTAGTTTTTTGCTTTTCAATTTTCGTTTTTATTTTCCGTCTTTAAGTTAATTCAGAATTTTTAGAAGAAACAAATTTTAAAAATTTGCGAGCTTTGAAAATATATATATTGAGAAATCATAAACTGTTTTTGAATTCTAAAAATATTTGAAAATCATAGAATGTTCATGATTTCAAAAAATTGTTCGCACATTATAAAAATATTCACAATCACAAATAGATGTTCATGATTTTCAAAAAATAATTCAGTATTCAAAACATATTTTGGAAATAGAAAAAAATGTACATGAAATTTTAGAAATGGTACCAAGAATTAAAACATGTCCATAAGTAATGAACAAAACAAACCGCTGCTTGCGTAGAAAATTTATTAGGGGGTCTGTAGAGGTCATTTTATGATTTTATTTTGTCCCGCACGTCGGGTTAAAAAATGGTTTCCGTGTTACGTACAACGTTGAGCCCCCAAAAAATTGACACAGTTTCCTATAGGTTAGTTTTTGTAAGCTATAAAAAATGATAAATGTCTATTTTGCCTTACACAAATATGTTTTTTTCTGGTACCACGGTACTGATTATGGTAAACACAGCTACGCTAGGTCAAAACGAGACACATCATTCATAAGTCTGGCTCAGGCACTGTCCATCAATGCAGTTTGCTCAGCCTTTTTTTCGTTGTAGCACCTTACGAAATCAAATCGTGATCAAACCATCACATTTTTAGTTTATGAAATGACTTTTTAGAAGTCCCTTATTTCATCATGACATCACTTAGACATAGTTTGTGAAATAAATATTTTAAAAATCTTTATCTCATCCTGGCATTTCATTTAGACTTTTTTTATACCTACCACACCTGCATAAACTTCCGTTGCAACATACGGGCATCATGATATCATTGCACTGGGTGCATAACATTCAGCCATATAACGGTACAAGAAAAATGATTTAACTGGAAAGAAAATCAACAATGCGATCTGATGTGCATGAGGATTCAAAAAGTATGTGTTTCACGTAATTATTATTGAACTACTAGAATGTATATGCCTCCGTTGCAACGCACGGGCAATATCTTTACCTTTATACCTAATTCTTTACCTAATAATAAAGAAAGTTGGGTTTCTGCCTGTCCGTCGCAAATTTTTGCGAAAAAGTCCCTCCATTTTTTTCAATCAACCCGCGGTCCCTGTTTATAAGTGGCACTCTGAAAAATATTTCGTCTTTACAAAAAGACCCTGACCGGCGGCGGGGCGGACGGATCAAGGCGGAGGAGCACAAGGCTGACGGAGAAGTGGCGGCACGAAGACAGGGCGAGCTCCAAGGCGGCCCATGAATGGGCGCTCCTCTCGGTCGTCCTCCTCCTAACCATAGGACAGGAAAGAGGCGGCTCTTGGTTGGTGGTCTGGGCGGCGGATCCGACGGCGGGGCGGCCGGATCAAGGCGGAGGAGCACGAGGCCGACGGAGAGGTGGTAGGCTGGACATGGGTCGAGCTCCAAGGCGGCGGGGTTGTTCCATGGCGACTTTCTTTCCTGTAGAAAACAAAGATTAGAACAGAGAGAAGAAGGAGAAGGAAAAAATAGAGAGAGAGAGAGAGAGAGAGAGAGAGAGAGAGAGAGAGAAGGGGAAAGGGGCGGCAGCAGCTGCTGGGATGGCCTGCTCGTGGCATAGCTGGAGCTCCTCTCCAATCGCGGTGGGAGGGCAGGGAGGTCAGGGTGCTCGAGTGGGAAAAAGGGGAATTTGCGTGCTTTTGCTGTAAAAAAATAGGATTATTATCAGAATAAATAGTACCACCTCGCTCCTTTGTAATCAATCGGATCGATTTATATACGCCGGCTGTTGAGGCATCAACAAATAAAGGAAGGGAATTGAATAAACTCAATGAAGGAACAAGTATCGATATCCGATAAGCACACAATCGGCAGCGGCTGCTTGAGGCATCAACAACCAGAGAACCACAAGATCACTCCAGACACCAAAATAACACTCACCACGTCCGTCAGCAACTCCGGAGAGCCACAGCTAGCCGGCTTGGAGCACTAGCTACACTCCTCAAGCTGCAGCAACTGACAGGGGGGCGCCTCGGCGTCTGGCCCAGGGCCAGACGCCAGGGTCTCCGGCGTTTGGCCCCCTGGCCTCCGCAAAACACCTTTTGTACCGACTTAATGCCCTGTGGGCTTGACCCCTTGGCCTAACCATATCATCATATATATCAATTTTTACCTCCGGACCATTCCGGAGCTCCTCGTCATGTCCGTGATCTCATCCGGGACTCCGAACAACATTCGGTCACCAACATACATAACTCATTCAATACTATATCGTCAACGAAACGTTAAGCGTGCGGACCCTACGGGTTCGAGAACTATGTAGACATGACCGAGACACTTCTCTGGTCAATAACCAATAGCGGAACCTGGATGCCCATATTGGCTCCTACATATTCTACGAAGATCTTTATCGGTCGAACAGCATAACAATATACGTTGTTCCCTTTGTCATCGGTATGTTACTTGCCCGAGATTCGATCGTCGGTATCTTAATGAATTGTGTGACGTGGCGAGTGTAAGCCAACTATCTCTTTTTCTTTTCATCCCTATTTATACATGAGATGTGCAAAGATACCGAACTTGAGATCATTCCAGAATGGGCTTATACCTTTAAGTCGTGCCTCGACACGTAGGAGGTATAGTCCCATCCTGGGCATTACAAGTTGGTATTCAGAGCCTTCTCCGACCTAGAAGCCCCCACTGATTGATCGAATCGTTGACGGTTGAGTCTAGGCACACACTTAAAAATGTTTTGAGTCCTATATTTATATCGGAGAGTAGGATTTCTTTTGCTCCTCATCTCTTTTCACTCTGGTGAGGACTCCTGACGATTACTCTTGTCTCTTCTACTCTCAAAATTTCACCAAATTTTTTTCAGGAATCTCGCGAGTATTGTTTGGATTGTTCCGATGTCTTTGTGACGAGAACATTGTTCTCGATGCCTCCTATCATTAGGGGTTGTGGCAGTGTCCCGGGCAGTTGAGCTCCGAGGTGTTGTCGTCACAAACATATCGCATCAGTTCTGGAATACTTAAGACGGCCGACATCGAAAAACTCTCCTATGCGGTTAGTGGCAAGATAACCCCGACATCACCCAGTACTGGGGAGGTAGTTCGGGAGTATTGCCATAGCTTGTATAGTAGATGCATTTCGAAGGTCCGAGGTAGGCGGTTTCCGGAAATAAATGGTTATGTGTTGAAGGATGGATACAACTGGATGTAGGATTAGAGTTGAGTGCGCGATGCTTCCCCTGTATCCCCAACACCTGATTGCATAACTGGAAATGTTCGGAAATTAATAGGTGGGTTCATCTAGTAGCTCATAGGCATTCTTCCAACGAATGCATGATATGGAGTTCGGGGTTCTACATTGAGTGAAGTAGTTTTATGGCTGTTGTTCCGATCGGGAGTTGCATCTTAAAGGGTCCTTGGCTATGCTGATCCGGGGATTGCAAAACCCTTTTGTAACACGTTCCATAAGCTTTCAGCATGAATATGTCGAACGAAGCTTCTATCTTGTATTTGTTCTATCTGCTCCTTGTTGTTTTATTTACCTTTTGTTCTCCCAAGTGGCTTCTCGTGAAGATTGTTGTTACTATTAAACTATGGATTACATTCGTTCTTCTTGTTCGAATGTTCTTGTGAAGACTATGTTGCGATTTCTTTCAGGGGTGCCCAGTAGTTTGAGGGCTTAGCCAGGGATCATTTGTTAGATGAATTGGAATTTGTGTGAAGCAAAACTTGCTTCAATTATTGTAATGATATTCCCAGGGGCCATTCTCAGGGGCCTTATTCAGTGTTCATGCTCTGTTTCCTCTATTTTTGTTCTTCAGTTAACAGAGTACACACCCAAATTCAGTTTCTAGTAAAAAACAAAACTGGGCTGCTGAATAGATGTTGGGCCGTGAGAAAATGGGCCGTGAGAAAATAACCATGCCCAAGACGAGCCCACCCGCGTAGGGGCACCAGCCCACCTCTAACTTTGGCAAATAAAATATTTCTTGTTTTGTGTCTCAAAAAATGTTACTTGTTTTTACTTTGGCCTTTTTCTTGCACTAAATTTTGTGATGGATCATTTTTTGATGCACTAAAACTAAATGTTACTTGTTTTTATGCATGTCTATGGTTCCATGAACTAAATGAGTTGCATGCTTGCATGAGTGCAAGTTCTCTCAACAATAATAACATAATTGGATCATATAACAATCCCCCAACATGCAACAAAGAGTCACTCCAAAGTCACTAATAGCGGAGAACAAACGAAGAGATTATTGTCGGGTATGAAACCTCCTCAAAGTTATTATTTCTGATCGATCTATTCAAGAGTCCTTAGTAAAATAACACGAAGCTATTCTTTCCGTTGATCTATCATAGAGTTTGTACTAGAATAACACCTTAAGACACAAATCAACCAAAACCCTAATGTCACCTAGATACTCCATTGTCACCTCAACTATCCGTGGGTATGATTATACCATATGCATCACACAATCTCAGATTCATCTATTCAACCAACACAAAGAACTTCAAAGAGTGCCTCAAAGTTTCTACCAGAGAGTCAAGACGAAAATGTGTGCCAACCCCCATGCATAGATTCCCAAGGTCACGGAACCCGCAAGTTGATCACCAAAACATACATCAAGTGAATCGATAGAATACCCCATTGTCACCACGGGTATCCCACGCAAGACATACATCAAGTGTTCTCAAATCCTTAAAGACTCAATCCGATAAGATAACTTCAAAGGGAAAAATCAATCCATTACAAGAGAGTAGAGGGGGAGAAGCATCATAAGATCCAACTATAATAGCAAAGCTCGCGATACATCAAGATCGTGCCATCTCAAGAACACGTGAGAGAGATATAGAGAGAGAGAGATCAAACACATAGCTACTGGTACATACCCTCAGCCCCGAGGGTGAACTACTCCCTCGTCGTCATGGAGAGCGCCGAGATGATGAAGATGGCCACCGATGAGGGATCCCCCCCCTCCAGCAGGGTGCCAGAACGGGTCTAGATTGGTTTTCAGTGGCTACAGAGGCTTGCGGCGGTGGAACTCCTGATCTAGGTTATTTTGTGGAGGTTTGGGTATTTATAGGATTTTTGGCGTAGGGCACAAGTCAGGGGGGGTCTCCGGGCTGTCCACGAGATAGGGGGTGCGCCCAGGGGGGTGGGCGCGCTCCCCACCCTCGTGGGCAGCCCAGGACTCTTTTGGCCCAACTCTTTGATACGTCTCCAACGTATCTACTTTTCCAAACATTTTTGCCCTTGTTTTGGACTCTAACTTGCATGATTTGAATGGAAGTAACCCAGACTGGCGCTGTTTTCAGCAGAACTTCCATGGTGTTGTTTTTGTGCAGAATAAAAAGTTCTCGGAATCGCCTGAAAATCAACGGAGAATTATTTCAGAAAATATAAAAAATACCTGCAAGAAGATCCACACCGGGGGGCCCACGGCCTGTCCTCGAGGGTGGGGGGCGCGCCCCCCTTCCCAGGGCGCGCCCCCTGCCTCGAGGGCCCCCCGATGCTCCACCGACGTACCCCCAGGTCCTATATCTTCCGTTTCGGGGAGAAAAAAATGAGAGAGAAGGAATTATCGCGTTTAACGAGACGGAGCCGCCGCCAAGCCCTAATCTCTCTCGGGAGGGCTGATCTGGAGTCTGTTCGGGGCTTCGGAGAGTGGAGATCGTCGCCATCGTCATCATCAACCTTCCTCCATCACCAATTCCATGATGCTCACCGCCGTGTGTGAGTAATTCCATCCTAGGCTTGCTGGACGGTGATGGGTTGGATGGGATATATCATGTAATCGAGTTAGTTTTGTTAGGGTTTGATCCCTAGTATCCACTATGTTCTGAGATTGATGTTGCTATGACTTTGCTATGGTTAATGCTTGTCACTAGGGCATGAGTGCCATGATTTCAGATCTGAATCTATTATGTTTCCATGAATATATTTGTGTTCTTGATCCTATCATGCAAGTCTATAGTCACCTACTATGTGTTATGATCCGGCAACCCCGAAGTGACAATAATCGGGACCACTCCCGGTGATGACCGTAGTTTGAGGAGTTCATGTATTCACTATGTGTTAATGCTTTGGTCCGGTACTCTATTAAAAGGAGGCCTTAAAATCCCTTAGTTTCCAATAGGACCCTGTAATGCCCAGGATGGGACTATATCTCCTACGTGTCGAGGCACGACTTAAAGATATAAGCCCATCCTAGAATGATCTCAAGTTTGGTATCTTTGCACGACTCATGTAAAAGAGGGATTAAAATGCAAAAGGCGATAGTTGGCTTACACTCGCCACTTCACACAATACAATACATAAGCAATACATCATTCAAAACATCACAACCCGACTACGGGTGAAGAACCAAGGAAAGATACCAAAACAACATAAAGCCACAGGCCAAGATCGAATCCTAGTAGAAACCACTACTGAACATCGAAACGTCACAAGCAAACGGGCACACTCTTCATCGGGCTCCCGGTGAAGAACTTGAACCAGCTCCTGCATCAACTCGGCTGAACCTGCATCTGGTGTGGTGAAGTAACTGTGAGCCACAGAGGACTCAGCAATCCCGTTCCCGGGTAACACGACTATTTAAGCCTTGGGTGAGGACAAGGCTGAAGAAAGAACGAGAGGTGAAGGAACAAACAAGAGTCTGCAGCAGCAACTAGCACTAACTTACGCAAAAAAGAGCGAGAAGAGAAGAGCATCGGTCGAAAGATGATCACGAAGTGATCCTAACTAAAGCCGGTC
>LR738712.1:801430173-801602837 GCA_902687465.1 Secale cereale | reverse complement strand
GGAAGTAGAGGAAGTAGTCGTTCACGTTTCCGAAGAGGAAGAAGTCGTTCCGCAACTCGTAGAGGAAGTAGTTGTTCCGTTCGTCTTGGCGGTTCCACGACGGCGGTAGTTGTTCACGGTCATCGGTAGTCGTTCGGGGCGTCGTGGTACTCGGGGTTCCCGTTTGCGACGGTAGTGGAAGTAGTGGAACTTGACGCATCCGAAGAGGTACTTGACGAGTCGGTCGCGGTACTTGTCGTCCTCGAGTGCTCCGGGCGTCGAGGTACTAGTGCATGTAGTGGTACTTGTCGGGTCATGTAGTGGTACTCGCCGTAGGGGTACTTGGTCGGGTCGCCGGTAGTCGTTCGCGTAGTCGTACATGGAGCTCGTAGATGTCGGGGTACTCGTTCACGGTTCATCTGACAAGATTACAGCACAGCAACACAACACAACAACACTACAGCAACAAAACTACAAAAAAAAGGAAAAACAGCGGGCGACGGAGAGGAAGGAAGCGGCCTGGACGGCCATGGCGCGAGGAGGCAGGGGCCCTCGACGCGTGAAGGGAGGCAGAGACCGAAGGGAGACGCAGGGCGCCATCGGGCTTCGGGCGAAACGGAGAGGAAGTCGTGCGAGGGGGCCGCCCCTGGCCGACGGGGAGGTACCGCGGCGAGGGAGGCCGTCGGGACCCTGGCTCGCGGAGGGAGCCGGAGGCGCGGGCCTCTGCATCGGGGCGACGCCGAGCTCCGGGAGGCGGCCTGGACCTTGGCGAGCTGGAGGACGAGGAGGTCCCGCAGTCTTGGTGAACGGGGCGGCGAGCACCTGGCCAGGCGGGGCGCGAGCTTGCTGCTGGAGGCGCACCTCCTGGCCGGCCGGAGGGGCATGGCCTCCGCGGGGACGGGGCGCGCCGGGGCTGCGCGCTGCGGCGGCGCAGGCGACGTCGGCGCTCACGGCCGGCCCGCGGGAGGGAGGAAGGGAGACGGGAGACGGGAGATAGATGGGATCGGGAGGGAGTTAGCGAGAGGGAGCGAGGGACTCGGCACGGGGTCGGGCGCTGCGATGGGAGATGAGTGGCGGCGGCGAACAGGGAGAGGGAGGAGCGAAGGCTGGGAGTATTAGGGTTAGGTGGGGGCTTGGGCCGAAGGGGTAAAGGGGCCGGCTGGGCCGAAGAGAGGTTTGGGCCAGGGAGGCCTGTCCAGAGGGATGAGGGAAAGGAGGAGGCCCAGATGGCCTCAGGCCTGCTGGACTTTTTCTTCTTTTTATTTCTTTAACAGAAATAAAAAATAGAGAGTGCAAAAGAAATTAAGAAAAAGAGGCCAGAACAGAAAATAAAATATGGAACATTTTTATAAGGCTTTACGGGATATTTCCGACCCCACAAAAATAGTTCCAACAACAAAAGGGAAAAACAAACTAAAATAATTAGTTTGCCTTAAAGGAGTTTAGATTTTGGGGGAGCCTCGAAACAACGGAAAGAAATATTGGCAAGGTTTAGAAGGTGAACTTGAAGTGAAAAAGACATGGGGAAATTGTGCAAGTGTGTTTGAGTAATTCCGAGGAATGGAATAATTATTAATATAGCTCCATAATTATTAGGAGGCTTTTATATGTTATAAAGAGAAGACATCTTCCCTCGATTTAAATGGACCGAAGGTCCACATGATTTATTTAGGTTGAGATGCAAAAAAAATGACATGATGCAATGCAAAAAAATAAATAACACAAGCAAAAGAAACACACGGGCAACCCGTAACATCTGGAATCTTCGGGAAACTTCTGGAATCTTCTGGGACGTCGGTCTCGGGCGTCACAACTCTCCCACACTAACAGAGGATCTCGACCCGAGATCCTAGAGATATCACCGGGTAAAACGGAAGAGGAAGGGGTAAAACAAAGTTGCTTCTTTGACAGACTAGTGAAACCAAAGAACCTTGAGAGGTTGAACAAGATGAAAGAAGAATACAACGGAGATGAACGAATATGAAAACTCCGTTAGAAAAGAGTAACAATGAGCATTACGAGAACCTTGAAGGTTGAAAGACATGAAACAAGAGCTCACAGACCAAAAGAATAAGAAACTGCAATGGCATAGCCAAGGAATAAGAATGGCAAGAATTCGGACAGCACTCCGTCTGAAAATGGAAGGAATTGAACAAGAACTTGCCAAGTTGGGAAGATACTTGATGAGAACAACAACATATTGCCTCCGAAACAATTAAAAGAAAAGCACAAGGGGTAAGAAAGATTCAGACAGCACTCCGGTTAAGAGACAGGCAAAACATGAAAGGATGAGGGAACTAGAATTAAGAATACCACACTCCGGTTAAAAGACAAGCAAGGGAAGAATATGATCTCGATAAAACGAGATGATGGTTAAAGAGAGCAATATCACAAGGCCTCCGGAATGAAAGAATAGAGAATAAAGTTCAATGAAAGAAATGAACGGAGAAGAAAAATGACAACTTCTCCCATGAATGAATATGAAAACATCCTTACGAAGAAGGGCTGAACGGAGTTGTTGGAAATTCAACAACGAAAGAATAAACTTGATGTGGGCTTATGGAAAACATCTCAAAATTAAGAGGTGACAACCAGCCACTAACGGAAACGATTAAAAGGATTGAGATCAACAAGGAGATGAAAAACTTATTTCACCGGAAGGATAAATGAAGAACTTGGGTCATTTATAAGCACCATAATAGCGACAATCCTTAGGGAAAGCTTTAGGTGAAATACAACCCGAGATAACTCCAACGAATAATTGAAGGGTTGAAAAGATCTCCTGAAGAAAGAAAATGATGGGTTTAAATATCTCATTCTTGATAACTCGTGAATCATGAAACATGAAGGAATTGTCAAGAATGACATAACACCATCTGAAAAGATAAGGTAGGACGGATTGCAATTGGAAAGCATGATGAAGGATGCTTGAGCTCCAACAAGAATCTTGATGAAGGCTTCAAGGATGAATTAAATGATGATGAACCACCATGAGAACTCCGGTAATGAAAGCAAGAGAAGTGAAAGATGAAAGAATAAGATTCAAGGCATGCGGTGAATTAGATGGAGCTTTGAAATGATAAAATTGAAATAACTTGGAGCTCCGGCAAACAAGATGAACAACTTAGAACTGAGAATATGATATGATGAACAAGCTCCAGACAAAAGAATTAAAACACCTAGAAGGAATAAGAATAAGAATTATGTTATGCATCTCCTTCACCAATTTAAATTGATGACAACCAAAGGATTTGGCATACTACTTATTCTCGTTGCAAAGAATTAAAGAGAGATCTAGCACAAGCTCGGATAAATCTTCAACAAAGCACTGGTAGGATTATGAAAAGAACGAGTGAATTAAAACGAAAGCAACGGAAGGGTAACTTGAATGAACCACCGTAAGGAATGAAATTGAACGATGCAAGAGGACAAGCCACCGTAAGAAAATGAATTGAGTGAATACAAGAGAATGAATCTCCGGGAAGAATATGAAGACGAACGAAGAGACATCAAAGAAGAATATTTGGAGGACGAAGTTGAAAACTGAGAACGGAGAATCTTCTGAAATGATGGCCTTCGGAGGATCACAAGAAAAGAATTCATGAAATGCTTCGGACGGTTATAAAAGAATTCCTCACAATCAAACGATAATGAGGGTGGCAAGAAGCTAGAACCACAAATCTTCAAAAGACGGGCCAAAATTTAAGAGAAACACTTCTCCGGTCTCCAAATGTTGAGAATGAAGACGAGAAATGCCATGAAGAATTGTTGAGCACTCCGGAATGAAGAATTAAAAAGGTTGAACCAATGATGAACAAGAATTGAATGCGATCTTGGAGAAGGCACGTGACTGATGGGAATCATTCTTACGTCACATTTGAAAGAATTTGAGTATAACTCCAGAAAAATAGAAGAGTCAGGTAAGATCCTGGAAAAATACCTGTGGGTTAGGGCCCACTCAAAGAAATCACCGTTGGAAAAGATTGCTTAAGAGATATTGCACCGGTTGAATTAAATGGCTTGGATAAGATGACAATCCTCAAATAGCTTGAAACGATTAAGAATGGAATTATGAATCTTCAGCACTCCGGATAAGAATAGCAAGAAGAGAATGATTAATTGGTGCACCGGAATAAGAAAGCATTGTGAAATGAGGAAAAGGATAAGATCAACACCGAAATCTTGAATTACATCCACCGGTAGAATTAGAGAACAAAAGAATGATGAACTTGAAGCTCTTGAGCTTCTTCACGATAAATCACCGGATAAGAACATTGAAGGAAAAGAATGAAGAAACCTCACATGAATAAAATGGATACTTCATATGAGAATACTGGCTCCAAGAAGAAGAAGGGTGGGAGGGTGGGGAAAAACAAGACAACTTGGGATGAACAAAATGGACACCGGTTGAAAAAAGAATTTAACATGACCATCTTGATTATCAAGAAGAAATAGCACTCCCATAGAAATATGAGAACACCGATTAGGAAAGGTATGGAATCAACATTTGACATCGAAGCAACTCGAATACCAGAATCAAAACAAGAACAAGGATAGATAAGCAACATGATCTTCATAATATCATCCGAACAGAGGATTGAACGAATGAATTCTGCAGGTACATTAACTCGACTTGAAGCCACTTGGAGAGCAAAAGGTAAATAAAAAGGAACAAGGATCAGATAGAACAAATACAAGATAGAAGCTTCGTTCGACATCTTCGTGCTGAAAGCTCATGGAACATGTTACAAAAGGGTTTTGCAATCCCCGGATCAGCATAGCCAAGGACCCTTTAAGATGCAACTCCCGATCAGAACAAGTCCATAAAACCACTTCACTCAATGTAGAACCCCAAACTTCATATCGAGCATCCGTTAGAAGAATGCCTAGAACTACTAGATGAACCCACCTATAGATCTCCGAAAGTTTCCAGTTATGCAATCAGGTGTTGGGGATACACGGGAAGCACCGCGCAATCAACTCTAAACCTACATCCAGGTGTATCCATCCTTCAACACATAACCAGTCTTTCTCGGAAACTGTGTACCTCGGACCTTCGAAAAGCATCCACTATAACAAGCTATGGCAATACTCTCGAACTACCTCCCCAGTACTGGGTGATGTCGGGGTTATCTTGCCACTGGCCGTATAGGAGAGATTTTCGATGTCGGCCGTCTTAAGTATTTAGTACTGCCGCGATATGCTTGTGTCAATGATACCCCGAAGCTCAACTCCTCGGTAACAGGAGGCATCGAGAACAATATCCTTGTCACAAGAACATCGAAACAATCCCAGAATACTCGCGGGATCCTAAAAAAATTTTGGTGCAATTTTTGAAAGTAGAAGAGATAAGAGTAATCGTCAGGAGTCCTCACCAGAGAGAAAAGGGATGAGAAGCAAAGAAATCCTACTCTCCGATATAATATATGACTCAAAAAGTTTTCAGTGTGTGCCTAGACTCAACCGTCAACGATTCGATCAATCAGTGGGGGCTTCTAGGTCGGAGAAGGCTCTGATACCAACTTGTAATGCCCAGGATGGGACTATATCTCCTACGTGTCGAGGCACGACTTAAAGATATAAGCCCATCCTAGAATGATCTCAAGTTTGGTATCTTTGCACGACTCATGTAAAAGAGGGATTAAAATGCAAAAGGCGATAGTTGGCTTACACTCGCCACTTCACACAATACAATACATAAGCAATACATCATTCAAAACATCACAACCCGACTACGGGTGAAGAACCAAGGAAAGATACCAAAACAACATAAAGCCACAGGCCAAGATCGAATCCTAGTAGAAACCACTACTGAACATCGAAACGTCACAAGCAAACGGGCACACTCTTCATCGGGCTCCCGGTGAAGAACTTGAACCAGCTCCTGCATCAACTCGGCTGAACCTGCATCTGGTGTGGTGAAGTAACTGTGAGCCACAGAGGACTCAGCAATCCCGTTCCCGGGTAACACGACTATTTAAGCCTTGGGTGAGGACAAGGCTGAAGAAAGAACGAGAGGTGAAGGAACAAACAAGAGTCTGCAGCAGCAACTAGCACTAACTTACGCAAAAAAGAGCGAGAAGAGAAGAGCATCGGTCGAAAGATGATCACGAAGTGATCCTAACTAAAGCCGGTCGAACATAACCCCACCGTGTTCAACTCCCGAATCCCTATTCGGAAATTGACAGTCACGGTACACACGCTGGTAGTGTATTGAAACATTGTGTCAAGTTATCTACAACCGGAATTAACAAGCTCCCATCTGCCACATAACCGCGGGCACGGCTTTCGAAAGTTCAAACCCTGCAGGGGTGTTCCAACTTGGCCCATCACAAGCCCACGATCCGCGGAGTCGCAACTCCATAGTTGGGAAGACCCGAGTATTCTCGGAATCCCGTGCTCAAGTTAAACCGAACTAAGGTAAGGCTAATCCAGCAAATCCTCCCGGCGTGTCGACACCCTGATAGTAGCCGCGCGTATCTAGGTCTCAGGACACGACCGGATGGGCGATTCTACAGGACCCAAACCTCGAGTTTCCCCGTGGTGGTTCCCGCAGACTCCCCGTTTGGGACCAACACCATCGGCACTGGCCCCCCCTGCTATGTAGAAATAAAGGATCCTCGAGGGAGCGACCCTCTATGCAAATTTAATTAATTAATTAAGTTGTTATTATGGGCAAATAGTACCAAATGTTGGGACTTGCTGGAAAAGACTTAGCACTTAGCGGTTTATCAAGGGGGTCCCATACACCCCAACCGTGTTAGGAACGCAAAATCAAGGAACATAACACCGGTTTATACGGTTCCTAACGGCATGAGTGGAACAAAACACCAAGCAAAAGGCTTAGCCTTCCACCCTGCCAGTATATAGATGATTTCATTTTTTAAGCATTTATATAGTGTGATATAACCCAACCAAACTTCAACATGAAGCAAGCATCTTCAATCTTCACCTGCAACTAACAATGCTATAAGAAGGGCTGAGCGAAGCGTACTTAGCCAAGCAACGGTTTGCATAGGTAGGGTGGTTAAACATGGCAATGGTTACAAGTAGGAGGCTGACAAGAAAGACATGGGCATCGAGGCAAAACTATAGATCGAGACTTCTAGCAAGAGGCAAAAATAGTAATGGTATCCGGGTTCGGTCATCTTGCCTGGGATTCCACAAGGGAGAAGAACGGATCCAAGAAGAAGACGGAGCAACAGTCGAGCGGAAACCTCACAACTCCGGAACGAAACCGAAGCTAACAAGAGAAGCAACCGGAAAGAAGAAAACAACACGGTAAACACCCACAACAACATGGCATACGATGCACAAGCAAGTATGATGCATGTCCGGTTTAATATGCATGGCATGGCAAAGTGCACAAACAATACTACAAGTTAAGTGGAGTTCAATATGCAACGAGTTGCATATTGACGAAACACCACATTTCATTATTTAATTGACTCTTGTTATTAACAAGACAAGATTAATTGTTTTTAGCATGGCAAGAGGTGAAACATAATAAAACTACACTATTAAGACATTTTAAATGAGGCCGGAAATAACAACAACATATCCGGAAATTCCCCATAAGCATGTTTAATAATTATAAAGCAACAACAATTAAACATTTTAGTGTTGTTAACATGATGCGGATGACATGATCAAGTTTATGCAAGTTTTTTTTTTTAAAGGTTGACTTAAAGGAGATATGAAGCATTTTTCACCATGGTGGAAAGAAAAGGGTGCCACGGCAACGATCCGAAAATGATGCAATGGCATCATATCGGTACCGGTAACTCGGTGAGGGACCGGTGCAAAACAAAAGGTGGAGTGAACGAGTTGAACAAGAAGATGGGGTGATCCCGTTGCCGGGTTCCCACGAGTCGGCGACGAGGCAACCGAGGAGCTCAACAAAAGGTGGAACGGGCACGACGCACACACGGGAAACAACTCATACAACACAAGCAAGCATTCACGGGTCACGTCTCGGGGTTATACCTTCGAAGCGTGCGTTTCGGGGCGATTCGAGAGCGTCGAGGAAGTAGCCGTAGTAGAGGGAAGTAGAGGAAGTAGTCGTTCACGTTTCCGAAGAGGAAGAAGTCGTTCCGCAACTCGTAGAGGAAGTAGTTGTTCCGTTCGTCTTGGCGGTTCCACGACGGCGGTAGTTGTTCACGGTCATCGGTAGTCGTTCGGGGCGTCGTGGTACTCGGGGTTCCCGTTTGCGACGGTAGTGGAAGTAGTGGAACTTGACGCATCCGAAGAGGTACTTGACGAGTCGGTCGCGGTACTTGTCGTCCTCGAGTGCTCCGGGCGTCGAGGTACTAGTGCATGTAGTGGTACTTGTCGGGTCATGTAGTGGTACTCGCCGTAGGGGTACTTGGTCGGGTCGCCGGTAGTCGTTCGCGTAGTCGTACATGGAGCTCGTAGATGTCGGGGTACTCGTTCACGGTTCATCTGACAAGATTACAGCACAGCAACACAACACAACAACACTACAGCAACAAAACTACAAAAAAAAGGAAAAACAGCGGGCGACGGAGAGGAAGGAAGCGGCCTGGACGGCCATGGCGCGAGGAGGCAGGGGCCCTCGACGCGTGAAGGGAGGCAGAGACCGAAGGGAGACGCAGGGCGCCATCGGGCTTCGGGCGAAACGGAGAGGAAGTCGTGCGAGGGGGCCGCCCCTGGCCGACAGGGAGGTACCGCGGCGAGGGAGGCCGTCGGGACCCTGGCTCGCGGAGGGAGCCGGAGGCGCGGGCCTCTGCATCGGGGCGACGCCGGGCTCCGGGAGGCGGCCTGGACCTTGGCGAGCTGGAGGACGAGGAGGTCCCGCAGTCTTGGTGAACGGGGCGGCGAGCACCTGGCCAGGCGGGGCGCGAGCTTGCTGCTGGAGGCGCACCTCCTGGCCGGCCGGAGGGGCATGGCCTCCGCGGGGACGGGGCGCGCCGGGGCTGCGCGCTGCGGCGGCGCAGGCGACGTCGGCGCTCACGGCCGGCCCGCGGGAGGGAGGAAGGGAGACGGGAGACGGGAGATAGATGGGATCGGGAGGGAGTTAGCGAGAGGGAGCGAGGGACTCGGCACGGGGTCGGGCGCTGCGATGGGAGATGAGTGGCGGCGGCGAACAGGGAGAGGGAGGAGCGAAGGCTGGGAGTATTAGGGTTAGGTGGGGGCTTGGGCCGAAGGGGTAAAGGGGACGGCTGGGCCGAAGAGAGGTTTGGGCCAGGGAGGCCTGTCCAGAGGGATGAGGGAAAGGAGGAGGCCCAGATGGCCTCAGGCCTGCTGGACTTTTTCTTCTTTTTATTTCTTTAACAGAAATAAAAAATAGAGAGTGCAAAAGAAATTAAGAAAAAGAGGCCAGAACAGAAAATAAAATATGGAACATTTTTATAAGGCTTTACGGGATATTTCCGACCCCACAAAAATAGTTCCAACAACAAAAGGGAAAAACAAACTAAAATAATTAGTTTGCCTTAAAGGAGTTTAGATTTTGGGGGAGCCTCGAAACAACGGAAAGAAATATTGGCAAGGTTTAGAAGGTGAACTTGAAGTGAAAAAGACATGGGGAAATTGTGCAAGTGTGTTTGAGTAATTCCGAGGAATGGAATAATTATTAATATAGCTCCATAATTATTAGGAGGCTTTTATATGTTATAAAGAGAAGACATCTTCCCTCGATTTAAATGGACCGAAGGTCCACACGATTTATTTAGGTTGAGATGCAAAAAAAATGACATGATGCAATGCAAAAAAATAAATAACACAAGCAAAAGAAACACACGGGCAACCCGTAACATCTGGAATCTTCGGGAAACTTCTGGAATCTTCTGGGACGTCGGTCTCGGGCGTCACAGACCCCGCTGCCACGGGAGGGTAGGACAAAAGATGTCATGCAAGTTCTTTTCCATAAGCATGTATGACTATATTCGGAATACATGCCTACATTGCAATGATGAACTGGAGCTAGTTCTGTGTCACCCTAGGTTATAACTTCTACATGATGAATTGCATCCGACGTAATTTCCCATCACCGATCCAATGCCTACGAGCTTTACCTATATTGCTAGTCGCTTATTTACTTTTCCGTTGCTACTATTACAAAAACTACAAAAACACTATCTTTACTTTTATTGCTGCTACCGCCACTATCATATTACTTTGCTACTAAACTATCTTGCTGCAGATACTAAGTTTCCAGGTGTGGTTGAATTGACAACTCAGCCGCTAATACTTAAGAGTATTCTTTGGCTCCCCTTGTGTCGAATCAACAAATTTGGGTTTAATACTTTACCCTCGAAAACTGTTGCGATCCCCTACACTTGTGGGTTATCAAGACTATTTTCTGACGCCGTTGCCGGGGAGCATAGCTCTATTCTTTAAGTCACTTGGGATTTATATCTTCTTATCACTATGAAGAATTTGAAGGACTCAAAATCCAAGATCTTACCCTCAACTACGAGGGGAGGTAAGGAACTGCCATCTAGCTCTGCACTTGATTCTCCTTCTGTTATGAGTAAACTTGCGACACCTACTCCTGCTATTGAATCTGATATGTCGTATGTTCTTGATGATGCTACTTCTGCTATGTATGATGAAACTACCTCTATGCCTGATACTGTGCCACTAGGTGAATTTCTAGATGAACAAATTGCTAAGGTTAGGGAGAGTGCAAATGTTGATGATGTTTATGAAAGTGATGATGAAACTACTCCCAATAGATATGAATTGCCTGTTGTGCCTGAGGGTTATGTTATGGATGAAGAAATTGCTATAGACTTTCTTGCTTGCAATGATAGATATGATCTTAAGAAATTATTAGCTAAGCTGAAAGAAAAGTCCTTGAATGCTAGAATGAAACATGACCCTGCTTTTGCTACTTCACCTATTTGTGTCACTGATAAGGATTATGAATTCTCTGTTGATCCTGAGTTAATTACTTTGGTTGAATCTGATCCTTTCCATGGCTATGAGTCTGAAACTGTTGTGGCACATCTTACCAAATTGAATGATATAGCCACCCTGTTTACCAATGATGAAAAGATTCGTTATTACTATATCCTTAAGTTATTTCCATTCTCATTAAAGGGTGATGCTAAGACTTTGTTTAATTCTCTTGATCCTGGTTGTGTGCGTAGTCCCCAGGATATGATGTATTACTTTTCTGCTAAATATTTTCCCGCTCATAAGAAACAAGCTGCCTTACGGGAAATATATAACTTTGCTCAAACTAAAGAAGAGAGTCTCCCACAAGCTTGGGGGAGGCTTCTCCAGTTACTTAATGCTTTGCCTGATCATCCTCTTGAGATGCATGATATACTTGATGTCTTTTATAATGGACTAACCGATGCTTCCAAAGACCACCTGGATAGTTGTGCTGGTTGTGTTTTCAGGGAAAGAACAGTGGAACAAGTTGAATTACTATTGAATAATATGCTAGCCAATGAAAATAATTGGACACTTCCTGAACCAGCCCCTAAGCCAACTCCTAAGAAAAGAGGTGTTCTATTTCTCAGTCCTGAAGATATGCAAGAGGCAAAGGAATCCATGAAAGAAAAATGTATTAAAGCTAAAGAGGTTAAGAATTTACCGCCTATTGAAGAAATACATGGTCTTGATAACCCGACACAGGTAGTAAAGGTAAATTTCTTTATAGATTTGATAAAAGTGATATTCCTCGTTATAAGTCTGCTAGCCAATGCTTAGATGAGTTTGACAATTTCATTGTGAAACAAGAAAACTTCAATGCTTATGTTGGTAGACAATTACAACATAATGCCTATATGATTGAACGCTTGAGTGATTATCTGTCTAGTGCTAAAGATGAACTGAAACTCATTAGTAAACATGCTTCTATGGTCACCACTCAAGTAGAACAAGTACTTAAAGCTCAGAATGATTTGCTCAATGAATTAAATAGTAAGAATAATGATAATGCCATTAGAGTTGTGACTAGAGGTGGTAAAATGACTCAGGAACCTTTGTATCCTGAAGGCCACCCTAAGAGAATTGAGCAAGATTATCAGAGAGCTAATTTAGATGCACCTAGTTCTTCTAAGAGGAAGAAAAAGAAAAATGATAGGACTTTGCATGCCCCTAGTGAACCTGTAGCTCACCCACCTGAGAATCCCAATGATATATCTGTTTCTGATGCTGAGACACAATCTGGTAACGAACATGAACCTAGAGATAATATTAATAATGATGTTCATGATGATGCTCAACCTAGCAATGATAACGATGTAGAGATTGAACCTGCTGTTGATCTTGATAACCCACAATCGAAGAATCAACGTTATGATAAGAGAGACTTTGTTGCTAGGAAGCACAGTAGGGAAAGAGAACCATGGGTTCAGAAACCCATGCCTTTTCCTCCGAAACCATCCAAGAAAAAGGATGATGAGGATTTTGAGCGCTTTGCTGAAATGATTAGACCTATCTTTTTGCGTATGCGTTTGACTGATGTGCTTAAAACAAACCCTTATGCCAAGTACATGAAAGATATTATTACCAACAAAAGAAAGATATCTGAAGTAGAAATCTCCACCATGCTTGCCAATTACACTTTTGAGGGTGGAACGCCTAAGAAATTAGGAGATCCAGGAGTACCTACTATACCTTGCTCCATTAAGAGAAACTATGTTAAAACTGCTTTGTGTGATCTTGGAGCCGGTGTTAGTGTTATGCCTCTCTCTTTATATCGTAGACTTGACTTGAGTAAGTTGACACCTACTGAAATATCTTTGCAAATGGCTGATAAATCAACTGATATACCTGTCGGTATTTGTGAGGATGTGCCTGTTGTAGTTGCAAATGTTACTATTCTAACAGACTTTGTTATACTTGATATTCCCCAGGATGATAGTATGTCTATTATTCTTGGAAGACTTTTTTTGAATACTGCATGGGCTGTTATTGATTGCAACAAAGGCAATGTCACTTTTCATGTCAATGATAATGAGCATACGGTACATTTTCCGAGGAAACAACCTCAGGTCCGTAGTATCAATTATATTGGAAAAACTTCGACTATTTCTATTGGAGGTTTTGAGTTTCCTATTCCTACTATCAAGAAGACATATGACACACTTATTGTTGGGGACATACATATCCCCATTGAGGTAACCTAGTGTTATTCGAAAATTCTCCGGTTTCATGTTACTCGGAAAGAGTTTATTAACAAGACCTGATCAACCTTGTTAATAGATTCCTTTTGATGAGCATGGGATAGGTGAAATTAGATAACACAAACCTTCTTTACCCTCTTTTACTTTCTGTTAATTAGGTTAAATAAAACAAAAATAGCATTATCTGTCTATTTTCAGACTTATCCGTGCAATAAAAAAATATCTCAAAAATAAAAGTTCTCCAAATGCCATGAAAATGAAATATGATTTTTTCTAGAATATTTAAGAAAATATGGCACTGAACACACAGCGAGGGGAGCCAACACGTGGCCTCGAGGGCACAGGGCGCGCCCCCCTGCCTCGAGGGCCCCACATGCCCCCCCTCCACTTATCCTTTCACCCATGCTCTTCTTCTTCCTCCCAAAAAAATTTCCAACCAGCTCAAACCCGAGTTCAAGCTCATATTGCTGCCATTTTCGATCTCCTTGCTCAAAGCACCATTCACCAAACTGTTTGGGGAGATTGTTCCTTGGTATGTGACTCCTACATTGGTCCAATTAGTTTTTGCTCTAGTGCTTTATTTGTTGCAAATTTGTGCTGCTATGGTGACCTTGTTCTTGAGTTTGCATGTCAAATTTTCTTGGTCCCAAGTAGTTCTAATGCATGATATAGTCTCTAGGCACTTATAGGAGTTGTTGCTATCAATCTTGTTGAGTTTGGTTAACTTTTATTGTGAGTTACTAAAAATTTCAGAAAATTTCAGAAAAATGTCTAGGAGGAACTTCCAAGGTGGTCCTTCAAGGAAGCAAGAACTGAGGCTCGCGTTCCGTGAGCCGGACGACGAACCACGGAGGGATGCTGATGTGCGGCCTTGTCAATGGCCGTCAGATGAATTTATGGGTCAAGAGGGCATTAAAGACGAATTTTACGCGTATGTGCGCAACGCTGACCTCGAGGACTTCATACAAGATATGCGTCCTCAATACCGTGGCTTAACTGATAGCTTTGTGAGAAGGTTTAAATTTTCATCCTCACGTAATTCTCACACTGTCTTGTTTGACCTTTATGATAAATCTTATACCATGGACTTAGAGGATTTTAAGTTGCCTGCAAGCTCCCACAGTGGGGCAGTATGAGTGACCCTCGCAAATCTGAATTTAGAGAATTATGGCAGTACAACGAATACCGAAAATAATAAAAATTACATCCAGATCGGTAGACCACCTAGCGACGACTATAAGCACTGAAGCGAGCCGAAGGCGCGCCGCCGTCTTCGCCCCTCCATCCTCGAAGTCGGGCACAACTTGTTGTAGTAGACAGTCGGGAAGTCGTCGTGCTAAGGCCCCATAGGACCAGCGCACCAGAACAGCAACCGCCGCAGATGAAGAACAACGTAGATCAGAAGGATCCAATCCGAAGACACACGAACATAGACGAACAACAATGAGATCCGAGCAAAATCTAGTTGGCCAATGCTTCTCGGGAAGCCTCCCAACTATCATTTAAGGGTGGGCTGAGAGCACGTCACTTGATGTATTTTCAGCCGTCGTCACTTGTCATGCTTTGGGCACTCTCTTCGGATTCTTTTTTTATTATTTTTCCGCACCTGTTTTCGGTTTTTAAAATGTTTTTTTTTTTACTTTTTGGTTTTTCACGAGTGTTCCTTAGCTTTCACATTAAGCATATTTTTTTCCTCCGCGAAAGGCACGGTTGTATTTTCGCGAGAGGCACGTGCCTCTCGGACACGAAAAACGTATTTTCTGTTTTGTTCCTTCCGCGAGAGACACAGTTGTACTTTCACGAGAGGCACGGTCATGCCTCTCGAAAACAGAAAAAAACGCGTTTTCTGTTTTTTTTTCTTCCGCGAGAGGCACGCTTTTCTTTCCGCGAGAGGCACTGTGCCTCTTTTGGAAAGGAAAAAAGAACGTTCTTCCGGTTTGGTTTATTTGTCCTGTTTTTATCGTAAATTTTTTCGTCAAAGCTTATCAACATGGTATCTACTCTCTCTGTTCCCAAATATGTGTCTTTCTAAACATTTCAAATGGACTACAACACACGTATGTATGTAGACATATTTTAGAGCGCAGATTCACTCATTTTGCTTTGTATGTAGTCATTTGTTGGAATCTCTAGAAAGGCAATTATTTAGGAACAGAGGGGGTAGTTTTGGAGATCACGACGAGAGGAATCCAACAATGAAAACGGTTCGAGATTTGGACACATGATTTAAGAGATAAAACGTTTTGAATAAATAGATGCATGAAAAAAGAGAAAAATTAAGTGGCGCACTGTGGAGGTGGTCTTTAAAACAAGTTCTCCTTAACTAGGACTAGTTCTTTTGACAGTTTAAAAAATAAGTCGCCTCGGCTTATCCCCTAGTTATGAAATAACTAATTCGAAAATCTCAACAAATTTGTGAGCAATTTATTTTTTAAGCTGAGAAAAGGCAGCTTATTTTTTAAGCCGGCCAAAATAACTTGCCCTGATTTCGACGGGACAAACACACCTACGGTACAGCCTCCGGCGGCCCAAGCCCGGCCCAGTTCCCCAGGAGAGGGGCGGAGGCCCGGCCCGGCCCAGCCAGGAGCTCCTCCCGGAAGTCCGCGTCGCCTTGTCGCGTGCCAGCCGCGCTTCCCCTCCCCTCCCCATCACCGCGCTGTGCCCACCACACGACTCCTCTCCCTCTCCCCCCCACCGCACGGACGGAGCCAAGCAGCTCTCCAGCGACTCGGCGAGGTAAGCCCACCCACCACCGCCTCCTCCCTTCCGGCGGCCCTCTCCGCGAGCAGTTGCCGGTCCCGTAGGCCGGCGTAGCCTCGTCGCTCGGCGCGTTCGTTAGGATCTGGCGGGATCTGGCGGCGATCCGTCCGTCGGCGGGGCGGACGGGGATCGCGGGCGCAGGGCGCTCGGTCCCGCCTGCCCGGGGCAGGCGCGGATCTGGGCTCCCGTGCCCTCGGATCCAATTCGGTCAGGCGCATGCGGTCCAGGCGGATTCGGGAGGAATCCGCTTCCCCCCTGCCCAGTTGGTGGCAGGGGGCTTTGGCCTGGGTGGGGTGGGTGTCCAGGAAGGGCCATGTGGCTCTCCGATTCCGGTGGTTGCGCAGGTCTCTCGCTGGTCGGGCGCGGTTGCTGAGTGTTCTCTCACGTTTGATCTGGGATCTCGGGGTGCTGCATGATTTTGCCATGCCTGCTCTGGTCTGGGACTCCAGCTCATGATCAGCGCGGATATCCGCACTGGCAGCGAAACGCGGAGCAATGGACGTTCTGATATATTTCGTGCCGTAGATGTATTTCGAGAAGAATGTGACGAATGTATCGGCTTATGATCTTGCATGCAACTCTCGTGCAGGATTAAGTAGCCACTGACATACCAAACTATGTGCATAGTGAGAAACTGATAATAATCGGCTGTTGCTGTCTGGCACAAATCATACCTATACCTAAAGCACACACAACGATAGCGACCAGCCTTGTATGTTAACGCCTACTCTGATCCTTGGACTGAACAATTAACAATAGACGGTCCTGCCTCTCACATGCATGTGGTATGTTTGGGTAGGTGCTTAGTTTTTTCAGTTACCCTGGTGATAATATGTGTCCTGATTCTTATAGTTATTTAGTCCAGACACGTGTGTTAGTTTCCTGCCCATCAGTTATGCTTCTCTGGTACTACCTTTAGACAGTACATTATATGATGCATTCATTCAGTTTCGTGAACCTCATCCTGGATCGATCGCATTTCTGTTCTGTGATTAATGTTTTTTTTACATGGCTTCTCTCAGGATGGAAATGCTCTTCAGCAGCCTGTTCTGTGACTCAGCATCATCGGAGAACTTTTCTGGTCATCCCGGTGTTGAGAGATGCCCCTTCCTGAGGAACATCAATGGAGCTACAACCTTTTCATTTTCTTCTGCTTTGCCTGTAGCTGTAAGATCTGCTTTTCTTATGTCGTTTTGTGATTACAGTGACCAAAGGTAGTGCAATTTTCCATGACAACCTGTGCTGATCTGCAGGCCCGAGGAGGCAAAGGTCCGATCTTTGAGGATGGACCAGGCTTTGAGTCGGCATTCAAGCTTTTCCATGGACAGGATGGGATAGTTCCCCTTTCAGGAAGATCATATGTGCGTGATGAGAACTGCGGTGAGAGCACTGATGTCAAGCCTGAACCTGCTCTGCCCTTTAATCCACTGGCTGCTAGGGCTGCCACCATAAGTCTATCAGCATTTGGACCATTCGGGTTTAACTTCTTTAATGGCAAGGGCAAAAAGCAGAACAAGAAGCCCAACAATCTAGACCAGTCACACAAGAAGCCCAACAGCCCAGAAAAGAATTCCATGAAAGTAATGCCTCTGTTTTTTCTTCGTTCTCGCTCTTAATTTGCAATTGTTGAGTAATTTCTTGCTGTCTAACTGTCCTGCAAATAAGAAACCATGATCCACACGACACACAGCTTTACTGTAAGAGAAATGTAAAATGTTGTGAGTTGATTTAGAAATAGCAAGGAGCTTTTAATACAGCATAAAAGCCAAGTTCTGATTGGTCAAGTCTTCACTTCATTAACCGCATTCAGATAGTAATAATATCGTATAAACAAAGGAAAAACTACCTCTCATTTGGTATCCTATGTAACACAAGGCTGGATGTGTAATTTTAGATTCACTCTGCATATGGCATCCTTTGTGCTCCATTACTTCGCCTTCTGTCTAAACTGTGATTCCGTGCGAACTGCGACTTGCTATGCATTATTGTCTGCCAAGTTCCAAGTTCATGATTTTTTTTCCAACAACTGTGTCAATTATCTTTTCTTTGAAGCTATTAGTCTTGATTTCTTTTCCATGTTTAGCTTCTTTCAATAGTCAAGTGCTTGTGTTGATCAGGAATGCACTGCTGTGTAACCAAGATTTTCATATATCCAACTAGTTTGCTCATGTTCCCCTCTGTATTCTTTTCAGCAAAAAGGAGGCAACCCACCGTCCCACGAGGCAATGAGCGATGAATGGCTAGAAAATGGACAGTGCCCACTCGCTCGGTCTTACCGGGCAATGAGTGGTGTTCTGCCCCTTGTCGCCAAGGCGCTACAGCCACCAGCTGGTATGAAGCTGAAGTGCCCGCCTGCAATTGTTGCTGCACGAGCAGCCCTTGCACGCACAACCCTTGTGAAGTCCCTCCGTCCCCAGCCCCTGCCTGCAAAGATGGTAGCCATCGCAATGCTCGGGATGGCAGCGAACGTCCCTCTAGGGGTGTGGCGCGAGCACACCAAGAAATTCTCCCCCCAGTGGTTCGCAGCAGTCCATGCCGCCGTTCCATTCATCGCGATGCTGAGGAAGTCCGTCAACATGCCCAGGACCGCAATGGTCTTCACCATAGCAGCGTCCATCCTCGGGCAGACCATCGGGTCAAGGGCCGAGCGCATCCGCCTGAAGACTCTGTCTGCAAGGGGCACCGCCGGCCCGGCCACCACAGTCACTCTCATGTATCCAGACAAGAGTGGCAGCTGCAGCGACGCCGAGGGCAAGGCGTGGGATCCTCTTGCGCTGAAGATGCCCGGCTCTGCTAACGCCGGCGCTCCTGCACCAACCCCTAGCATGTGCTTCTAACCGCGGAATTTAGCGGCCAGGTACCGATTTCTAATTATCGTGTATGTAATTGCCTTGCCTGCCCCTAGAAAGCAGAGTTGTTTGCGATGTTTTCTGAGGATGAGGCAAGTGGAATAAGGTGCTATACAACCATGTCCTGCTGTGAACCTGTCATGGTGTGTCGTCAGTCCATGCATCTGTAATCTGATGCTGATATGTATCTACCCGGAAACAATTATATTGTGCTTGTCCTTGAAGCAATTTGTTATGCTGTGTCTGAAACTTTGGTTGTTAGGGAATAAAGCTTCCTCCCTATATATATGTGCAAGATGTATTTTAACAGTGCAAATTCAAGCTTTGACTGTAGACTTCTTCTACAACATTTTTTCTTGCTAACGGTTACAGAGGCACAATCGCGAGAAAGTAATTCGCTATCACAAGAAAGTTATTCGGAATACAAGGCCTTTGATATAAGTTCTGTACAAGCCGTGAGTACATTTTTGGTCAGAGATTGGATGCCCACAGTCCAGTAGTATCCCAACATCTACTCAACTATTAGAGCATCTCCAACAGATGATGTATTCATCATCAAATTGTGGTGCTTCGAGTAAAGTTTAAATCATCGAAAATTGGTTTTTTACATCATCGTCAACTCTAACAGATGATGTAAAATAGGTGTTGCGCAATACATAACGGTTGTCTTCTTGTGGCTGTCTTATTTTACATCATCTCTTGGAGCACTTGGTGATGTAGAAATAGCATTTGGTGATGCAATTTTTGCTCCAGCCGCGTTGTCCGCTGGTGACATAAAATTCGTTTGCGAGCATCTTGGCGGCCTATTTTACATCACGCCCCATTCCCTGGTAAAAATATTGACATCTACATCATTTATTTGAGCAGCGTTTTCGCCATTGTGTGATGTAAAAAGTGATTCCGGCCAATTTTTCATGATGTCTTGGAGATGGTCTTAATGATGGAAAATGACGGGTAAAACTACGAAAGTACAAAGGTGGGCATGGTTTCACGTGCACGCATCACCCATTCAAGAAAGTAAAAATTTAAAGTAGTAAAGAACTTAAACAATTTTAATAATATCGTATGTTATCAAACTTGGTAGAATCTTCTACTCACATGTGAAATTTCACAAAAAAAAGACACCCGTGGTATTCTCGGTGAAGAAAACAAAATCGAACCTTCGAAACCACGCGTGGTGAAACTTCGCACGTGTAACTAGAATATTCGACAATGTATGGTATAAAATAATTCAGAATTATTTGATCTTCTAGTTTTTCTCTTTCGATTTTATTATTTTACAATGGGTGCGTGTGGAACCAAGTTCCCAGAATCCATAATTTTTTTAAAAAAAACCCAGAATCCATTGTTAAAAACTAAGGTAAACAATATCCTGTAAACAAAGTTTAAATGAACACACGACTTGTGTAAACCAAACGAAGATATGACAGCGGGGCCCACTGCACAGAGAGAGGCGAGCAAGCCCCCCAAGCGGGGCCCAGGCGCATAGAGAGGAGCGGGAACGGGAGCAGCCTGCCAAGTGGGACCCAGGCGCATAGAGAGAGAGGGGGGGCTCCCGCCTCCCGCCATTTCCATTCCCAATCCGCGGCGCCTTCCCGCGCAGACCCTGTTCCTCTCCCCCGCGCCAAGTTTTCTTACCGCCATTTTCTTGGCGCCAAGCCCCCATCCCGGCCCTGTTTCCCGCCACGCGCGCCTCCCTCCCACCTATAAACTCCCTCGCCGGCCCCCCTTCTCTCTCATCCATCCCCATCCCCTCCGCCGCAATCCTCCGTTCCCCACCTTCACCCAGATCCACCGAGAGCGACAGCGAGGTCGTCCGATCAAGAGATCGAGGAGCTCGGCCGGGTCTCAGCCTCAGTCGCCATGGTGGTCGCGCTCGGTCCCGGCAGGTTCTACGGCGGCGGCCTCCCCCGCCCCCGCGTCTTCCCCGGCGACCGCGTCGACCCGCCCGCGCCCGTCACCGGCGCGCTGCTCTGCTGGGCGCGCGACGCGCACTGGTCCATGGGCGGGCTCGCCGCCAAGCGCCTCCGCCTGCAGGGCCGCATCGAGGGCAACCTCGTCAAGCTCCGCCGCACCGCGCGACACGACGCCAGGGTCGCCGCCAAGTCCGCCAAGGCCTCCAAGTCCAAGGTCCGCGCCGCCGGGCATGGGCCCGCCCAGGCCACCCTCGACGATGCGCTCGGCTCCGACGACGACGACTCCGAGGACGAGGCGGAGGTCGCCGCCCAGGAGAAGGCGCTGCGGCGCGAGGTCGTTGATGACGACGAGGACTCCGAGTCCGGCGAGTCCGAGGGGGAGGGGGTGCCGCTCGTCACCATCGCCGCCGCCGCCAAGAGGAAGCGCGTCAGGAAGCTCTCCGACGAGTTCGACCGCATCGCCGCCGCGCAGCTGGAGGGCGGCGCGAAGAAGAAGCCCGCGGCCGCGGCTCCTGCCAAGGCGCCGCTGAGGAAGAAAGCTGCTGCTTCTTCTGTGGCGGCCCCTGCTCTGGCCGCTGAGGCGCCGGCCAAGAAGTCGCTGAAGAGGAAGGCGGTGGCGCCGGCGGCGAGGACCTCACCGAAGAGGAAGGCTGCGGAGGCGCCGGCGGCAAAGAGGACCTCGCCGAGGTCGAAGCACTGATGGATAGGCGCTCGTTTCCATTTGCAATCCTTGTTCTTGGTTCGTCAGATCGGTGGCTCTAGTGATTGTTGTGATCTCGGAGAGGCAGTATGCTGTGTGTTTGTTGAAATGCTTCTAGTGTCGTGCTTCTTTTTGTATATTGATCAAATTCCTCAAATGTCTCTGGTGAACTCTGAATTATCTTGAGAGAATAGTTCTTGCACTGAGATCTGAAAGTCTTCCTGAAATAACAGTTGATGTATTGAGGCGTGGTCTGGAGGTGTGATTACTGAGATCTGAAAATCCAGTGTCTATCTGAATCAAATTCCTTAAGAATTGTCTGATCAACGCTGAACATAGTATGTTCCTGTAGTGTGATCGTAAGTAAAAACACTGAATAATTTATTTAGTTCCTGAAAATGTTTGATGCTGTTTCTTACATAGTGTTTATCAAGTTCAGTTGATGCTATAATGTGAATTGCAAAATGAATTCAAGTGAAATTCCCTATCTGTTCTTGTTGCTACTGAGATGCAGAAATGTTCCATTATGTTTGCTAAGGGTGAGGTGTGATCTTTGTTGAAATGCTGGAAAGAAAATTACGTCATGTTTCTTTCTATATCTAAATCAAATCCCTACAAAAATACGGCTGATAAAATCTAAAATGTCCTGAAGTAATAGTTGTGTGTCCATTGAAATGTTCCATGTTAGTATTGTCTGGTCAATCCTGAAAAGTAATACAGTGGTTCCGTCAGTTCACCCGCGGGAAGAAATCCACGAATGATTAACCTGGGAAAAAACAGCTCAATCAGGAGAGATCTGTCATTTCCAAATACATCACGAAAAAGTCCATTTCAAACCTTGACTTGTAGAGTTTCGGCGAAATCGAATCCTCATGTCAAAAACTCGAAATCCTTGTCGATTGCATCCTGAACTATGCAATCACGTTCTAAATGGAACCCTGGCAGATATCAAACGAGATTTGTCTGATTGGTGGGCCATGAAGCAGCAGTGTTGACTAGAGCGCACACCCGTCCTCCGCGCTAGGCCGGCCCATTTTTTTTTGTTACACTACTAGAAACATATCTAGTGTGTGGAACTTTTTTCTTTTCTTCTTTTTTATAGAAAAAATATCTAATGGTGAAACTTTTTTCAATTTGTTTTTTAATTTGCGAATTTTCTTGCAAAACTGGTGGACTTTTTAGAATCCGTGTTTTTTTCAAAATCATTGAACTTTTTCTAAATCTGTGTTTTTTTAAATTAATGTACCTTTTAAATGGATGAACTTTTTCCAAAGTTGTGATTTTTCCAAAATGATGAGTTTTTTTTTAAAAATGATGAACTTTAAGTGGCAGTGTTGGACACGGCGTGCATCCGTCCCCACGCTGGCCTCACACATTTTCTTTGTGTTACACTACTAAAAAAATATCTAATGCAGGAAACTTCTTTCCTTTTTTATATAACCCATGAGCCAAATTCATGATTTTTTTTATCAGGATCGGAAACCATAGCTTGCCTGCCAGGTTGCTCTCACCACTCCTGCCACTAGCTAGTAAAGCACTGCCACCACTCATCCTCACGTTGCCGTCATCGAAGGATGCCTTCGGGCAAAGCCCTGTCGACGATGGCGAGGACGCGCGCCAACCTTCTCTCTCGGCCATCCCCACTGACGCCTCTGTTCCCCAATGAAAGAGGCTCTTCGCTGCTCGTCGATCGACACCACCTCGTGCCTCCGCGCGGCCTCCACTACCCTAGTGCCCAAAGTCCTCCGCCTTTTGTGGATACAAATGGTGCTCCATGCCTCGTTATGCGCCCCTCCACTACATCCGCCCTCCCCTGCCCCGGGCCGATGCACGCCGGTTGTGCTAGTATTTGGCTCCTTCGGCAAAGTTTGTCGCTCGCCATTGCCTTCAGGGGCGGTCCCTCGCCGCTGTGATTTTCCTTCGGGTCTCACGGTCCCCGGTGTTGTGTCGGTGGGGAGGCTACCATGCTCAGGCCATGGTCGCTCTGCATTGGCCTGCCCGGGGCTTGTCTTCTGGAGAAATCCTAATTTGGTTTTCCAAGTCCGGCGATGGTGGTGTCTGTGACTCTACTTCCTCATTGAAAGTAACGTCTTGGAGTTTCTCTCGAGTAGGCTGCGGATGTCGGGACTCTTGGTTTCGAGCGAAAGTTCAACGATGACGCCATGACGGCGCTCATGTCTGTCATCTTCCTTCTTGAAAATTGTTGAGTACCATTGTATTCACCCTTGCCACAACAAACATTGGAGCTTCTTCAGAACATGTATGGTGTGAACGATGTTAACAAGGTTGCCCTTGAGATAGCGGTTTGGGCAAGGTCATGAACTCCATTTGCGTTACTCTGAGCTTTCTTAAGGGAATTTGCAATCTTGCCTATATAAGGTTTATTCGCTTCTGTTGTATGAGTTGGATTTTGATAAAAAATAATTCTATGCCCCTGGTTTCTTAGTTGTGCTCACTTTTCCCCATGCGTGAATTTTGTGTCCTTTTTGAGCATTTTTTCGGGGGAAAAGTGAGGAAAATGTGAAAGCAAAAAACCGGAGACATGGGGAAAAGTGAGGAAAAAGTTAAAGAATGTGGAAAAGTGAGCACAACTAAGAAACCAGGGGCATAGAATTAAAACTGGTTTTATGAGTTGTTATGTATATGTTTTATTGTTGTTTTGTGCGAAGTATTTATAATCTGTGATGTTATACTGACACTTCACCACATAGCGTGCACATTTTTACGTGTATGTTTTGTGAAGGTCGAGTCTTGGGATCGATATTATGCGCAAGTTGCTAGATCTGCATAGTGCCGGTCTTGGGGCGCTACACATGATATGTGTTATTCATGTAGTGTCTATTGCTTTTGATTACTGGTCATGATCAAATCATCACACCATGATAAATGTGCATAGCACTCCATGTCCTTGCATTTATAGAATTGCTCTATTGCTCCACTTATACTTCTTAGAGCATTGCGGTAGTCCTGTGTGAAATGATTAGAGCTCTTTTGCTTCACTTATTTTTTTAGAGTTGAATAGTAATTGATAGATAGGAATGGTTAATATGCTGGTGAGAAAAATAATATGTATGCTTTGGTGGTATAATCAAAATTGCATGAATCAATCTATAGTAATCATAGAAAAGATTAGAAATCTCTCGGCCTATTTGTCTGTCTCTGGCCTAGTTTGATGGACGATCTCCAAGAGAGAGTTGTGTATGTTGGTTGGGTTCAATCTTGTGCGTAATCTACCCCAATGATAGAAAGTGAAAAGGCCTTGTGTTGTGTTGTTGCCACTACGACAAAAGGATGATTGTGTAGTTGTTTTTTGAACACAGGGTGAAGACAATATATCATCAACATCATGTCGTTATGCTTAATGCACTACTCTGTTCTGTACTTAATACTTTGGGATGCATGCTAGATATCAGTATTCGAGTGGAGTATTAGTTGTAGATGCAGTTGGATTAATGGTCTATGGATGTCTGGACGTGATGCCTATATGCAATAATGCCATGTATACTCATAATTTTAAAAACTGTAATTTAATCGATACACAAGTGTAATTTGTTCACCACACCTTGCTTTTTTTTGAGAGAAGCCACTAGTGAACGTATGGATCCCAGTCGATCATTTTCCCATTGTATTCAACCTGAACAACCTTTTTGTAATTTCTTTTCCCTTTTAATCTTTTATTTTCCTTACAATCATATTTTTTCAAACACAAGTTGCATTAATCATTGGAACTCGCAAGGCCAGTAAGACTAAAAATCTTACTAGTTTCATTGGAGGCCAAGGCAAGTTTTTGTATTTGTGTGTGCAAATACTTATCATTGGTTGTAGTTCAAAGCTCCTAGTGGTTCGATAAACCTTAAGGTCATCCACTTTGAGAAAAATTGTTGCTTGCTACAAACCCTTGCACTTGGGGCTCAACACCTTCCTAGCCAAGAGGAAGCATTCAACAGTATGTCACACTTGGGAAAATTTGAGAAAAATGCTTTCATCCACAAGTTTGGAGCCTTGCCATCCAACCAGTTGTAAGCTTATAAGGTTTGACCCCTGAGCTTTTCCATGTTCAAGTTCCAATTATCCAAATTTGTTGACCTAGGAATGACCCACAAAAGATTCTACATTGTCTCACCTCTATACATTTTATGGAAGTTTGATATAGATGTCTAACACAGAGTTTGTGTTCTGCATCTGGCCAATGAAGGAAAGATGCCCTAGAGGCAATAATAAAGTTGTTATTTATATTTCCTTATATATCATGATAAATGTCTTTTATTCATGCTAGAATTGTATTAACCGGAAACTTAATACATGTGTGAATACATAGACAAAATAGAATGTTCCTAGTATGCCTCTACTAGACTAGCTCGTTAATCAAAGATGGTTGAGTTTCCTAAGCATACACATGTGTTGTCCTTTGATGAACGGGATCACATCATTAGGAGAATGATGTGATGGACATGACCCATCCGTTAGCTTAGCATATTGATCGTTTAGTTTTATTGCTATTGCTTTCTTCATGACTTATACATGTTCCTCTGACTATGAGATTATGCAACTCCCGAATACCGGAGGAACACCTTGTGTGCTATCAAACGTCACAACGTAACTGGGTGATTATAAAGATGCTCTACAGGTGTCTCCGAAGGCGTTTGTTGAGTTGGCATAGATCGAGATTATGATTTGTTACTCCGTGTATCGGAGATGTATCTCTGGGCCCTCTCGGTAATGCACACCACTATAAACCTTGCAAGCAATGTAAGTTAGTTACGAGATGATGCATTACAGAACGAGTAAAGAGACTTGCCGGTAACGAGATTGAACTAGGTATAATGATACCGACGATCGAATCTCGGGCAAGTAACATACCGATGACAAAGGGAACAATGTATGATGTTATGCGGTTTGACCGATAAATATCTTCGTAGAATATGTAGGAGCCAATATGAGCATCCATGTTCCGCTATTGGTTATTGACCGGAGATGTGTATCGGTCATGTCTACATAGTTCTCGAACCCGTAGGGTCCGCACACTAAACGTTCGATGATGATTCGTATTATGAGTTATGTGTTTTGGTGACCGAAGATTGTTCGGCGTCCCGGATGAGATCACGGACATGACGAGGAGTCTCGAAATGGCTGATACATAAAGAATGATATATTGGACGATGTTATTCGGACACCGGATGAGTTCCGAGAGGTACCGGACAACTATCGGAGTGCCGGAGAGTTATCAGAACCCCGGGGGAACTAATGGGCCTTCACGGGCCTTAAGTGGAAAAAGAGAAGGGCCACAAGGGGTGCCCCCCCCATGGCAGTCCGAATTGGACTAGGGGAAGGGGGCGGCGCCCCCCTTTCCTTCTCCCTCTCCCTCTCCTTCCTTCCCCTCTCTTCCTTGGAGAGGAATCCTACTAAGACTAGGGAGTCCTAGTAGGACTCCCCTCTTGGCGCGCCCCCTAGGGCCGGCCGGCCTCCTCCTCCTCCTTTATATACGTGGGCAGGGGCACCCCAAAGGCACACAAGTTTCTCTTAGCCGTGTGCGGTGCCCCCCTCCACAGATTACACCTCAGATCATATTGTCATGGTGCTTAGGCGGAGCCCTGCGTGGATCACATCACCAACACCGTCGGCATGCCATCTTGCTGACGGAACTCTCCCTCGAGCATTTGCTGGATCAAGAGCTCGTGGGACGTCATCGTGCTGAACGTGTGCAGAACACGGAGGTGCCGTACATTTGGTACTTGGATCGGTTGGATCGTGAAGACGTTCAACTACATCAACCGCGTTAACATAACGCTTCCGCTTTTGGTCTACAAGGGTACGTAGACACACTCTTCCCGTCTCGTTGCTATGCATCTCCTAGATAGATCTTGCGTGAGAGTAGGAATTTTTTGAAATTGCATGCTACGATCTCCAACAGCCAAACCTTATCAACAACTTTGTTTAAACCCTGCAAAATTTAGTAAAACACTTGTTAATAGAGAGAACTCGGAACACACCAATTAGTGAAAAATAGTTAATGTAATGGGAGTTGGGACGCAACTAAACACAAGTGCCACACACCTTTTGCTTATCACTCATGATAGTAAGATGGTGATGTGTTAGTTGAAGGAAATATGCCCTAGAGGCAATAATAAAGTTGTTATTTATATTTCCTTATATCATGATAAATGTTTATTATTCATGCTAGAATTGTATTAACCGGAAACTTAGTACATGTGTGAATACATAGACAAAACAGAGTGTCCCTAGTATGCCTCTACTAGACTAGCTCATTGATCAAAGATGGTTATGTTTCCTAACCATAGACATGAGTTGTCATTTGATCAACGGGATCACATCATTAGGAGAATGATGTGATGGTCAAGACACATCCGTTAGCATAGCACTATGATCGTTTAGTTTTACTGCTATTGCTTTCTTCATGACTTATACATGTTCCTATGACTATGAGATTATGCAACTCCCGAATACCGTAGGAACACCTTGTGTGCTATCAAACGTCACAACGTAACTGGGTGATCATAAAGATGCTCTACAGGTGTCTCCGAAAGTATTCGTGGTGTTGGCATAGATCAAGATTAGGATTTGTCACTCCGAGTGTCGGAGAGGTATCTCTTGGCCCTCTCGGTAACACACATCACAATAAGCCTTGCAAGCAAAAGACTAATGAGTTAGTCACGAGATGATGTGTTACGGAACGAGTAAAGAGACTTGCCGGTAACGAGATTGAACTAGGTATGGAGATACCGACGATCGAATCTCGGGCAAGTAACATACCGATGACAAAAGGAACAACGTATGTTGTTATGCGGTTTGACCGATAAAAGATCTTCGTAGAATATGTAGGAGCCAATATGAACATCCAGGTTCCGCTATTGGTTATTGACTGGAGATGAGTCTCGGTCATGTCTACATAGTTCTCGAACCCGTAGGGTCCGCACGCTTAACGTTTGATGACGATCGGTATTATGAGTTTATGAGTTTTGATGTACCGAAGGTAGTTTGGAATCCCGGATGAGATCACGGACATGACGAGGAGTCTCGGAATGTCCGAGACATAAAGATTGATATATTGGACGACTATATTCGGACACCGGAAGTGTTCCGGAAAAGTTTCGGATTTAACTGGATTGCCGGAGGGGGTTACCGGAACCCCCTACGAGGGGGGATGGTCCATAGTGGGCCTTGAGGAAAGGAGAGAGGCAGCCCATAGAGGCTGGCCGGTGCCCCACCTAGGGAACCTAGTTGGACTAGGATTGGGGGGGCGCCACCTCTCCCTCTTTTCCTTTCCCTCTCTTCCTTCTTGATGGACTCCTACTAGGAATAGGATTGCAATCCTATTCCTAGTAGGATTGCCCTAGCCGCAACATAGGAGGCCGGCCGGCCCTCCCCTCTTGCTCCTTTATATACGGGGGCAGGGGGGCACCCAAAGACACACAAGTTGAATTGTTCCAGCCGTGTGGGGTGCCCCCCTCCACAGAAACACACCTCGGTCATACCGTCGCAGTGCTTAGGCGAAGCCCTGCGCCGGTAGATACATCATATCCGTCACCACGCCGTCGTGCTGACGAAACTCTCCCGTGAAGCTCAACTGGATCAAGAGCTCGTGGGACGTCATCAAGCTGAACGTGTGCTGAACGCGGAGGTGCCGTACGTTCGGTGCTTGATCGGTTGAATCACGAAGAAGTTCGACTACATCAACCGCGTCACTTGACGCTTCCGCTTCCGGTCTACGAGGGTACGTAGACACACTCTTCCCTCTCGTTGCTATGCATCTGGTAGATAGATCTTGCGTGATCGTAGGAAAATTTTAAAATACTACGTTCCCCAACAGTGGTATCAGAGCCATGTCTATGCGTAGATGATATGCACGAGTAGAACACAATGAGTTGTGGGCGATACTAGTCATACTGCTTACCAGCATGTCATACTTTGCTTCGGCGGTATTGTGAGATGAAGCGGCCCGGACCGACATTACGCGTATGCTTACGCGAGACTGGTTTCACCGTTACGAGCACTCGTTGCTTAAAGGTGACTGGCGGGTGTCTGTCTCTCTCACTTTAGCTGAATCAAGTGTGGCTACGCCCGGTCCTTGTGAAGGTTAAAACAGCACATACTTGACGAAACATCGTTGTGGTTTTGTATGCGTAGGTAAGAACGGTTCTTGCTAAGCCCGTAGCAGCCACGTAAAACTTGCAACAACAAAGTAGAGGACGTCTAACTTGTTTTTGCAGGGCATGTTGTGATGTGATATGGTCAAGACATGATGAGTTATACGGTTTTGTATGGGATGATCATGTTTTGTAATGTTATCGGCAACTGGCAGGAGCCATATGGTTGTCGCTTTATTGTATGAAATGCAATCGCCATGTAATTGCTTTACTTTATCACTAAGCGGTAGCGATAGTCGTAGAAGCAATAGTTGGCGAGACGACAACGATGCTACGATGGAAATCAAGGTGTCGCGCCGGTGACGAAGGTGATCATGACGGTGCTTTGGAGATGGAGATCAAAAGCACAAGATGATGATGGCCATATCATGTCACATATTTTGATTGCATGTGATGTTTATCTTATTATGCTTCTTATTTTGCTTAGAACGACGGTAGCATTATAAGATGATCCCTTACAAAAATTTCAAGGTATAAGTGTTCTCCCTGAGTATGCACCATTGCGAAAGTTCGTCGTGCCGAGACACCACGTGATGATCGGGTGTGATAAGCTCTACGTTCAAATACAACGGGTGTAAGCCAGTTTTGCACACGCAGAATACTCGGGTTAAACTTGACGAGCCTAGCATATGCAGATATGGCCTCGGAACACTGGAGACCGAAAGGTCGAGCGTGAATCATATAGTAGATATGATCAACATAAGATGTTCACCATTGAAACTACTCCATCTCACGTGATGATCGGACATGGTTTAGTTGATTTGGATCACGTGATCATTTGGATGACCGGAGGGATGTCTATCTAAGTGGGAGTTCTTTAATTAATATGATTAAATTGAACTTTAACTTATCATGAACTTAGTCCTGATAGTATTAGCATATCTATGTTGTAGATCAATAGCTCGCGATGTTGCTCCCCGTTTATTGTTTATATGTTCCTAGAGAAAAACTAAGTTGAAAGATGTTAGTAGCAATGATGCGGAATTGTTCCGTGATCTGAGGATTATCCTCATTGCTGCACAGAAGAATTATGTCCTTGATGCACCGCTAGGTGACAGACCTATTGCAGGAGCAGATGTAGACGTTATGAACGTTTTGACAAAAGCTCGATATGATGACTACTTGATAGTTTAGTGCACCATGCTTTACGGCTTATAACCGGGACTTCAAAAACGTTTTGAAACGCCACGGAGCATATGAGATGTTCCAAGAGTTGAAATTAGTATTTCATACTCATGCCCGTGTCGAGAGGTATAAGACCTCTGACAGTACTTTGCCTACAAGATGGAGGAGAATAGCTCAACCAGTGAGCATGTGCTCAGATTGTCTGGGTAGTACAATTGCTTGAATCAAGTGGGAGTTAATCTTCCAGATAAGATAGTAATTGACAAAGTTCTCTAGACACTATCACCAAGTTAGTAGAACTTCGTGATGAACTATAATATGCAAGGGATGACGAAAGTAATTCCCGAGCTCTTCACGATGCTGAAATCGGCGAAGGTAGAAATCAAGAAAGAGCATCAAGTGTTGATGGTTAACCAGACCACTTGTTTCAAGTAAAGGGCAAAGGGATAGAAGGGGAACTTCAAGAAGAATGACAAGCAAGTTGTCACTCCCGTGAAGAAACCCAAAGCTAAACTCAAGCCTGAAACTAAGTGCTTCTACTGCAAAGGAAATGGTCACTAGAAGTGGGACTGCCCTAGATATTTGGCGGATAGGAAGGATGGCAAAGTGAACCAAGGTATATTTGATATACAGATTATTGATGTGTATTTTACTAGTGTTCATAGCAACCCCTCGGTATTTGATATTGGTTCAGTTGCTAAAGAGTAGTAACTCGAAATGGGAGTTGCATAATGAACAGAAACTAGTTAAAGGATGAAGTGACGATGTGTATTGGAAGTAGTTCCAAGATTGATATGATCATCATCGCACACTCCCTATACTTTCGGGATTAGTGTTGAACCTAAATAAGTGTTATTTGGTGTTTGTGTTGAGCATGAATATGATTTGATCATGTTTATTGCAATACGGTTATTCATGTAAGTTAGAGAATAATTGTTGTTCTGTTTACATGAATAAAACCTTCTATGGTCATACATCCAATGAAAATGGTTTGTTGGATCTCGATCGTGTGATACACATATTCATAATATTGAAGCCAAAAGATGCAAGGTTAATAATGATAGTGCAACTTATTTGTGGCACTGCCGTTTAGGTCATATTGGTGTAAAGCGCATGAAGAAACTCCATAGTGATGGACTTTTGGAATCACTTGATTATGAATCACTTGGTGCTTGCTAACCATGCCTCATGGGCAAGATGACTAAAACTCCATTCTCCGGAACTGTGGAGCGAGCAACAGAGCTGTTGGAAATCATACATATTGATGTATGTGGGCCAATGAGTGTTGAAGCTTGCGGCGGGTATCGTTATTTTCTGACCTTCACTGATGATTTGAGCAGATATGGGTATATCTACTTAATGAAGCACAAGTCTGAAACATTTGAAAAGTTCAAAGAGTTTCAGAGTGAAGTAGAGAATCATCGTAACAAGAAAATAAAGTTTCTACGATCTGATCGTGGAGGAGAATATTTGAGTTACGAGTTTGGTCTTCATTTTGAAACAATGTGGAATAGTTTCACAGCTCACGCCACCCGGAACACCACAGCGTAATGGTGTGTCCGAACGTCATAACCGTACTTTATTAGATATAGTGCGATCGATGATGTCTCTTACCGATCTACCACTATCGCTTTTGGGGTTATGCATTAGAGACAGCTACATTCACGTTAAATAGGGCACCATCTAAATCCGTGGAGATGACACCGTATGAACTGTGGTTTGACGAGAAACCTAAGCTATCATTTCTTTAAGTTTGGGACTGCGATGCTTATGTGAAAAAGTTTCAACATGATAAGCTCGAACCCAAATCGGAGAAGTAAATCTTCATAGGATACCCAAAAGAAACTGTTGGGTACACCTTCTATCACAGATCCGAAGGCAAAGTCTTTGTTGCTAAGAGTGGTCCTTTCTAGAGAAGGAGTTTCTCTCGAAAGAAGTGAGTGGGAGGAAAGTAGAACTTGATGAGGTAATTGTACCTTCTCCCGAATTGGAAAGTGGAACATCACAGAAACTAGTTCCAGTGATTCCTGCACCAATTAGTGAGGAAGCTAATGATGATGATCATGAAACTTCAGATCAAGTTTCTGCTAAACTTCGTAGATCAACCAGAGTTCGTTCCGCATCAGAGTGGTACGGCAACCCGGTTCTGGAAGTCATGTTACTGGACCATGATGAACCTACGAACTATGAGGAAGCGATGATGAGCCCAGATTCCGCAAAATGGCTTGAGACCATGAAATCTGAGATGGGATCCATGTATTAGAACAAAGTATGGACTTTGGTTGACTTGCCCGATGATCGGCAAGCCATCGAAAATAAATGGATCTTCAAGAGGAAGACCGACGCAAACGGTAATGTTACTGTTTACAAAGCTCGACTTATTGCGAAAGGGTTTCGACAAGTTCAAGGAGTTGACTATGATGAGACTTTCTCACCCGTAGCGATGCTTAAGTCTGTCCGAATCATGTTAGCAATTGCCGCATTTTATGAAATCTGGCAAATGGATAACAAAACTGCATTCTTTAATGGATTTATTAAAGAAGACTTGTATATGATGCAACCAGAAGGTTTTGTCAATCCTAAAGGTGCTAACAAAATGTGCAAGCTCTAGCGATCCATCTATGGACTGGTGCAAGCATCTCGGAGTTGGAATATACGCTTTGATAAGTTGATCAAATCATATAGATTTATACAGACTTGCGGTGAATCATGTATTTACAAGAAGTGAGTGGGAGCACTACAACCTTTCTGATAAGTAGATGTGAATGACATATTGTCGATCGGAAATGATGTAGAATTTTCTGGAAAGCATAAAGGAGTGTTTGAAAGGAGTTTTTCAAAGAAAGACCTTGGTGAAGCTGCTTACATATTGGGCATCAAGATCTATAGAGATAGATCAACACGCTTGATAAGACTTTCGATGAGTACATACCTTGATAAGATTTTGAAGTAGTTCAAAATGGATCAGTCAAAGAAGGAGTTCTTGCCTGACTTGTAAGGTGTGAAGTTGAGTAAGACTCAAAGCCAGACCACGGCAGAAAAATATAGAGAGAATGAAAGTCATTCCCTATGCCTCAGCCATAGGTTCTATAAAGTATGCCATGCTGTGTACAAAACACGTTGTGTACCTTTCCATGAGTTTGACAGGGAGGTACAATAGTGATCCAGGAGTAGATCACTGTACAGCGGTCAAAATTATCCTTAGTAATTGGATGACTAAGGAAATATTTCTCGATTATGGAGGTGATAAAGAGTTCGTCGTAAAGGGTTACGCCGATGCAAGCTTTGACACTAAATCCAGATGACTCTAAGTATCAATCTGGATGCGTATTGAAAGTGGGAGCAATTAGCTAGAGTAGCTCCATGCAGAGCATTGTAGACATAGAAATTTGCGAAATACATACGGATCTGAATGTGACAGACCCGTTGACTAAACTTCTCTCACAAGCAAAACATGATCACACCTTATTACTCTTGGGTATTAATCACATAGCGATGTGAACTAGATTATTGACTCTAGTAAACCCTTTGGGTGTTGGTCACATGGTGATGTGAACTATGGGTGTTATTCACATAACGATGTGAACTATCGGTATTAAATCACATGGCGATGTGAGCTAGATTATTGACTCTAGTGCAAGTGGGAGACGGAAGGAAATATGCCCTAGAGGCAATAATAAAGTTGTTATTTATATTTCCTTATATCATGATAAATGTTTATTATTCATGCTAGAATTGTATTAACCGGAAACTTAGTACATGTGTGAATACATAGACAAAACAGAGTGTCCCTAGTATGCCTCTACTAGACTAGCTCATTGATCAAAGATGGTTATGTTTCCTAACCATAGACATGAGTTGTCATTTGATCAACGGGATCACATCATTAGGAGAATGATGTGATGGACAAGACCCATCCGTTAGCATAGCACTATGATCGTTTAGTTTTACTGCTATTGCTTTCTTCATGACTTATACATGTTCCTATGACTATGAGATTATGCAACTCCCGAATACCGTAGGAACACCTTGTGTGCTATCAAACGTCACAACGTAACTGGGTGATCATAAAGATGCTCTACAGGTGTCTCCGAAAGTATTCGTGGAGTTGGCATAGATCAAGATTAGGATTTGTCACTCCGAGTGTCGGAGAGGTATCTCTGGGCCCTCTCGGTAACACACATCACAATAAGCCTTGCAAGCAAAAGACTAATGAGTTAGTCACGAGATGATGTGTTACGGAACGAGTAAAGAGACTTGTCGGTAACGAGATTGAACTAGGTATGGAGATACCGACGATCGAATCTCGGGCAAGTAACATACCGATGACAAAAGGAACAACGTATGTTGTTATGCGGTTTGAACGATAAAAGATCTTCGTAGAATATGTAGGAGCCAATATGAACATCCAGGTTCCGCTATTGGTTATTGACCGGAGATGAGTCTCGGTCATGTCTACATAGTTCTCGAACCCGTAGGGTCCGCACGCTTAACGTTTGATGACGATCGGTATTATGAGTTTATGAGTTTTGATGTACCGAAGGTAGTTCGGAGTCCCGGATGAGATCACGGACATGACGAGGAGTCTCGGAATGTCCGAGACATAAATATTGATATATTGGACGACTATATTCGGATACCGGAAGTGTTCCGGAAAAGTTTCGGATTTAACTGGATTGCCGGAGGGGGTTACCGGAACCCCCTACGAGGGGGGATGGTCCATAGTGGGCCTTGAGGAAAGGAGAGAGGCAGCCCATAGAGGCTGGCCGGCGCCCCACCTAGGGATCCTAGTTGGACTAGGATTGGGGGGGGGGCGCCACCTCTCCCTCTTTTCCTTTCCCTCTCTTCCTTCTTGATGGACTCCTACTAGGAATAGGATTGCAATCCTATTCCTAGTAGGATTGCCCTAGCCGCAACATAGGTGGCCGGCCAGCCCTCCCCTCTTGCTCCTTTATATAGGGGGGCAGGGGGGCACCCAAAGACACACAAGTTGAATTGTTCCAGCCGTGTGGGGTGCCCCCCTCCACAGAAACACACCTCGGTCATACCGTCGCAGTGCTTAGGCGAAGCCCTGCGCCGGTAGATACATCATATCCGTCACCACGCCGTCGTGCTGACGAAACTCTCCCGTGAAGCTCAACTGGATCAAGAGCTCGTGGGACGTCATCAAGCTGAACGTGTGCTGAACGCGGAGGTGCCGTACGTTCGGTGCTTGATCGGTTGAATCGCGAAGAAGTTCGACTACATCAACCGCGTCACTTGACGCTTTCGCTTCCGGTCTACGAGGGTACGTAGACACACTCTTCCCTCTCGTTGCTATGCATCTGGTAGATAGATCTTGCGTGATCGTAGGAAAATTTTAAAATACTACGTTCCCCAACATTAGTGATGTTCAGGTTATGCTTGAGATTAGTGAGAAACCATCTCAAGAAAGTGTATACCCCACCTCTAACATACCCATTGCATCGGGAAGATGCAATCATTTGGGTTTATTCCAGCAGCTATAATCTACATACCTTTGTACTTGCTCTCCAAGTCAGACCCATCATAAAAAATTATTGGCCTGCATCCCTTCAAGAAATCTCTTTTGGAAGCATCATAGGACCAATATTTTTTTACTACAGGTGATCCTTTGGAACTAGGTCATCCTTTTCATTTTCCTTGGTTGTGTAAACAATGAATTTGCTCACTGCATTGCTTCTCCTCAGTTCCTATCCATAACCCCATAACATATTATATTGTGCTACCTCGGTGTTGCTCTCCTTGTCCCTGCCTAGCTTCATTCTGATAGGACAGAGCTTGAAGTGTCTCTAGAATTTCCTTCCAAATGTTCCCATATCCATTCTCTTATTATCTCTGAATTCTTAGGAACATTTTTGTCAGATATCTAACTACCAATTGTATTCTCCATTAACAATGTTTCCAATTATGTTGTCTTTTGAAACTCCAAGCTTCCAAGGCCAATCTGCTTGACACACAACATTCAATTTTCACCTCATTTCTTGGGATGTAGATCTTCACTCTATTTTTGACTGTGTATGCAGTAAGTGCGTATCTTAACTCTCTCATTTATCCAAATACTAACCTTACCATGAAGATTGGGTTGTTGCTATCCATTTCTGGATTAAATGCCCTAAATATACACTTCAACTTCTCAAGCTCCTCGCTGAAAAAGTTTAGGCCATCATCGTCCAAGGGATCATCTTCCTCAAAGGTATCTTATTGTTGTCATTCAGTACTACATCCACATTATGAGCAAATAGGTCATCGTCCCCACCTTCACAATCACAGTCTCTCTCATAGAAATCAGAATCAATTAGACTGTCATCTTGTCCTTCCCCTGTTCCCCCACTTCTCATCCTTCTCTATTTCCACCACTTCCTTTGGATACTCCGGTTCCTGTATCTCACCCGCATTTGCACCATCGCCATCAGAAGTTCCCTCTCCAGACTGACAAGACCTTGACATTTTTCTAAGTGTCATGACCCTTGGCATTAGTGGGCATCCATTAAGTATGACATCGTCATACAATGTTCTGATCTTGGTTGTCTCATCCACGAGGACCTCCAATGTCTTGACTTTGCTGCTTATACTCACCATTGCAGCCATTTCTTCAACATTGTCCACACATACAACACCATCCAATATGTCCTTCCGTGGCAAGCACCAACACACCTTGATTAAGGGATCTGTAGTGTAATAGTCTAGCCTAGACAAGTAGTACTTAACCGTTGAAAGAACATGCGGTGCCCCCATGTTTGGTTTTGGTAATTGATGACAATCTCTATGGACTAATGGTTGTCTTGAGTTATATTTGAAGGGTTTTGTCCATAGACTTTTCTTGGATTCCATGTGTTGGTTTCAAGGAGAGTTTGTGATGACCAAGGTGGTCAGGGATATTACTAGCAGGTATAAACCAGCCAGGAGGGTCCGGATTACGCTAGTAAGGTTATATTATCAGAAGCCCAGTAGAATGTATAACAAGGGATCATAGCCCATAGAGGTTTAGGGCCCGTGTATAAGGCCCATGGTCTGTAAACCGTCATACCGTGTAACTTGGGATGTAAGATAGAAAGAGTAGAGACCGAGGCGGACACGGTTATGAGCCGGCCTCGGGACTCTGTAAACCGGACCGGGCGTTGCCTCCTATATAAAGGGACGACCCGGCGACGGTTCAAGGACAAGAAACAACAGCTCGAGACACAGGCAAGCGGATTTGATCCCTGGTCATCGAAGCCCAAGCAATACCACACCAAACTAGACGTAGGCTTTTACCTTCATCGAAGGGGCCGAACTAGTATAAAACTCTCTGTGTCCTTCGTCCGCTTTAACCCCTTTAAGCTAACCCGCGCGATGGCCTCACACCTAAGTCCAGTAAACCGGACATCTGCCGTGCTAATTCCACGACAGTTGGCGCCCAACATGGGGCTATCGCACGATGGTTTCGAGTTCTTGAAGGGCAGCTTTGAAGGGCTTAAGGGTTACGTAGTGGGCTGGATGACCAAGAGTCGTCGCGGCCGGATCTACATCGACGATGCAGGCTGGGGCCCCGAGGCCGATTCAATCGAATACGGGTACCGGGTCCCCTTCGGCGGCATCCACGTCTTCATCGGCAAGATCGGCGAACCGGGACCTGAGTCGGACATCTTCCCCAACATTGTCGAGCCGGCTCAGCGTGCGAGATCGGCCCGGATTCAGCCCGCCATGAAGCATGTTTTCGTTGGAGCAGTACATGGAGTGCAAGCCGAGGACGGATCGGATTCTGGTGGTGAGACAGTGGTCTATTCCGATGATGAATCTTCATCCGGAGAGACCGAATCTTTGTATCTGTTGCAGGACGGCCGGTCCGAGGGTGTGTCTGATGGCGATAGTATTCCGGACCCCTTTGATCCGCCGAACAGGGTTGCTGTTTTCATGGCCGGATCACAACCTATCCAGCAGCCCTCGACAACCGAGGCGATAACCTCAGAGGCAGCGGGAGCCAGAATCGGAGACCTTCCCCGTCACCCTCTGACGTCCTATCCACCTTAGTCGGCACCTTGACAGCGCTCGAAACAGCAGAAGTAGCCCAGGCCGACAAGGCGCAACATGATGCGGAGATCGCTCAACTAAAGAGCCGGATTGAGCAAGCTAAGCTGGAACTGGATGCGGAGAAAGCCAGAATGGCTACGAGACATGCAGAGCTAGATTCCCAAGCCTCCCGGCTCAGGTTGGATCAGAACGCCTCGCAGGAGGTCATGTACAGAAGACAACAATCTTGTTTGCCGCTGGTTTATGAGGCAAGGAATCTCTTCAGCACACCAGGAGCAGGAACCAGTAACCGTCCGGAGGTAAACCGGGGAGGAGCCCCGGGAACGGGCGCGTCGGTTCAGCCACCAGCCACAGAGCGGAACCGCCAAGTTCTGCCGATGCCGCACATACCCACCCCTGCCGGTCATTATTCTAACCCGTTGGACAACATTGTCGCCGCCGCTTCACGGCTGGCCGCTCTTCCCATTGAGGGGATGTCCCCCATAGCAATGGAAGCACGGCGGGCTAAGGAGTTGCTGGACACAGCGTTAACCCAGCAGCAAGCTTATTCATATAGCCGGGAGAGGATTCACTCAACCCCCCGCCCGAACCGGAGTTACACGAGGCACCTAGATGAACCGGCTGTATCTAGCAGCGCGCGGAGGCGCCACCGGCAGAGGCAGGATAATCCGGCAGGAGAAGGAGCACATTCCCAAGAGGTGGTGGACCAGGCTAGGCATACTGCCCGCGACGACGCCCGGCAAGCGACGCCGGTTCACCACACCACCACAGAAACAGGAATCATGTCCGGTTCCTTCGGGGTGCAGTGTCTCATCCCCGCTTTACGGAATGTGAAATTACCCAAAGACTTCAAAGGCCCGCGCAAGGTACCCAACTACATGGCGGATCTGGCTCCGGAGGCATGGGTTGAAAGTTATGAGATGGCTATGGAGATGCTTGATGTGGACGAAGCTGCATGTGCCAAATACTTCACAATGATGCTTGAGGGCACGGCCCGGACATGGTTAAAGGGTTTACCACCCAACTCCATCGGATCATGGGGTGAGTTACGTCATCGGTTTATCAGTAATTTCAAAGACATGTGCAAACAGCCGATGTCCGTGGTTGACTTAGCAGCATGTGTTCAAGGAGAGCAAGAAGCCACAAGCAGTTGGGTACGGCGAGTATCCGAAATCCTGCACTCCTCCAATAGCATCAACCCAAGTACGACAATAGTGACCTTGGAAAACAATTGCTGGTTCGGGTCTTTGAGGCTGAAGTTGGGACGGCTCAAACGCGATTGCAACGACATGGGAACACTCATGAGCGCTTTGGTAAAGTATGGAGACTCTGATAACACCAAGTATCCAAACACAGACGGAGACAAATCCGGGAAGGCGAGCAAAAACGGTAAACCGGCGCAGACAGATCCGGCGGGTACAGGGTACAATGGCAAGCGTAAAGCGGAGGGCAGCTCAGATTTTATGGCCAATACCAACGTTCAAGACAACGGGCAGCGCCGCAAGGGTAGACCGCCCCCACGCAACGGGAGGCCACCCATTAATCTAGACCGCCAGTTGAGCGTGCCTTGTCCAAAGCACGGTACAGAGGAAAACCCGGCTACGCATCTCTGGAAGGACTGTTTTATTATGCAAGAATTTATGAAACATGCCAAGTATAACCACGGGCCCCCCCGGCGGGTCAGGTCCCGGTTTTCAGGGTCCGGGTTACCAGGGTGGTGGATCCGGATCAGGATATCACGACGGTAACAATAACCACAATGGCAACAATCAGCATCAACATAACCAGCAACATGGTGATGACCCACAACCGTAAGGGATCTATTGCAGCGTTTTCGATAAGTAAGAGTGTCGAACCCAACGAGGAGCAGAAGGTATTGATAAGCGATTCTGAGCAAGAAATTACTGCAAGCACTGAAAGATAACTTTTTAGGGGTTTTCGCGATATAAGCAACAGGAAAGTAAAAGCAAGCAATGTAAAAGGCACTGAGAGTAAGAAGTGGCCCAATCCTTTCTTAGCAAAGGAGAGGCCTAGCAACTGAACTTATAAAGGCTAAAGCGTTCCTGAGGACACACGGGAGAGGTAGTCATGTGCTTTCGCCATATTCCGTATCGATACTATGTTATGTGTTGATAAGTGTTGAGTGGGTGGATCTATGCTAGTACACTCTCTAGACTAAGATGAGTGCACTCTTATGATTAAACACCTTGCAAGCATCCGCAAATACAAGATAGTATTTAAGGCAAAAGCCTAACCATAGCAATACGATCGAGGATCCATTGTTCCCTTATGCAAAAGCGTGCGAACTGGGGTTCAGGTTTCTGTCACTCCGGCAACCCACCATAAGCATTCTTTGTACACAATGTATTCTCCTAGGTCCTTAATAAGGCGAAGTGTTGAGTGTTCGACTCACACAACACCACTAGTAGAATGACAACGCAACTTAAGTATCAAACAACACATATTACTTCAACAACATATGACTACTAACAACAAGACTTTCCCCATGTCCTCAAGAACTAAGGTAACTACTCACGAGACATAAAAGAGATCATGATCAGTGGAGATAAATGGGTGATAAACAATCCGGACATAATAATATTTCTCCAACAAAACTCAATAGCATTCACCACAAGTAGTAATCAACACCGATGGAGTAGAGAGGATAGGTAGTACGAGTTACAGCACAAGTTGCAATTGTGAGATGAGATTTGGATGAAGATGGAGATGGTGCTGGTGTTGGGGATGATGTTGATGATGATCTCGATGATGCCCGTGACGATGATGATGATGATGGCGACGATCTCCCCTTCCGGGAGGTGATCTCCCCGGCGGAATCTGCCCGCCGGAGATGGCTTTTTCTTCTCTGTAGGTTTCCGCCACGGAGCGGCGGCGGAACTCCGTAATAACTCCCGTTTTTAGGGTTTTCAGATAACGGGGAGTATATAGGCAAAAGGGGGCAGCCGGAGGTGGGCCAGGGGCTCCAGGCGCCCCCCCCCCGGCGCGGCCAGGGGGGGGGGGCGCCCCCAGGGCGCCTGGGCACCCTGTGGCCCCCCTCTGGTTGCCCTTTCGCATGTCTTCGTGATTCGCCCGGAAAATATCCTCCGTCGATTTTCAGGTAATTTGGAGGTATTCTTCTTCAGCAACTCAGCGTCCACTTTTTATCGCTGAATCCTGCGTCTGCTGCTTCGGCACCGGAAAGTTGCAAACTGTGTAAAATAGGCCAAAACAACATAAGAACATCATCGTAATGTGAAATATATCAATGAATAAGGATAAATTATGATACAAAATAGTGATGCATTTTGGACGTATCAACACCCCCAAGCTTAGACCTTGCTTGTCCCCAAGCGAATACTGAGCTCGGTAAACCTGTCCACAAGTTTAGAGAGTGAAGTGTCGATAAATAGAATACGGACAAGAAGCATCACAGTTTCTTCACCAACTCAAATATCCTCAACAGCAATCTTCAACTCATAAGGCCCTTATAAAAGAGTGGTAACACTTATATTCGGAAGTAGGGCTAAGGAAACTCATGGAATCATGGCAAACATGTTCTTTGGTCAAAGAACAACTAATAACTTTTACTTTTGCTCTTTCTTTATGTTTTGATGAGATTAATTGAAGCTTTTGAAAGAACATGTTTATCAGGCAAGAAGTGAAAGTGTTAACACAAAGGAAGATATTTGCCTTAGCTGGGCTTGACAAACAACTTACTTATCAAATGATAATGTCAACAAGGATATGATATGACAAATCTTAATGCAACTTTATATGAATGAATCCTTATCAACATCAAATGTCTGCTCTCTTTGAGAAATAGAAAGGAGTAGGAATAACTGACTCAATCTAAAATTAAAAGATAGGCCCTGCTCTAGGGTAGTAGGGAAAACTCATGTGCTATCCTTAAATCAAACAGAATGAAAACAAGTTTTGAGAGGTGCATGATTTGTCAACGAATGCTAATAGATAACTCAATTACTTCTTGAGCTGGACAAGTTTCGAGGAACGGCTCCCGCACGAGGACGATCACATCCTCTTATTCTCCTTTGTTTATCACTGCCAAAGTTTTCTGATTTCTCATGAACAGAGCGTGAAGGAGGGTTTGTTTGTTATATTATTTTTGAGTCGGGCGCACTCTTTGCCAGTTCCTTCTCGTATTATGGGTTTGCACATTAGACATGCAATCCCCGGGTGAAGCTTGTCCATCTCAAAAAGACCATGAATTAACTATTACTTCCTCATGAGCTAAAATAGAGGCACAAAATAAAAGATTTTTGAACATTTAAGGATAACACATAAATTCTGTACTTTAGGAGGTGGTAGTGGAATACCACGAGTAGGAAGGTATGGTGGACTCATATGGAAGGTATTGGTTTAAGGGTATGGATGCATAAGCAGAATTCCGCTTAGTACAGAGTTAGGCTAGCAAAGGTTTTGAGAGAACAGACAATTGATGATGACTAAGATGCAAAACAATATAAAGCATAAACATTGAGATAAGCATAACACATCAAGTTGTCTTCCTTGTCAACATAACACTTCAAGCATAATAACATAAAGGTTTTGGCCATGTCGATATTTCTAGGAAAATCATGCTTGTTGTTATGACCAAAGCTATGTTTGCCAAGATTAAATAAAGTTTTCACAGCCATACCTGATATAAGGTCAATACTCCCCATAAGAGTCATCATATAAGGTCGATTGCGTGAAGAGAATACCGAGTGCAGCAAAAGGAACCAATAAACTTCTCATTAATATTCCATCATAGACGACTCCACACTCACGGATACAATCTCCCTACCGAAGGAGTGATAGACCTCAATGCATACACCTATTTCATATAATAAACTCCCTAAACATGATATGACTCTACTTGACTCTAAAAGACAAAAGATAAAGATAAAGATACCGGGCACTCCCCCAAGCTTGGAACAAGCCAAGGGAATGCCGTTACCCAAGGAGATTGCACTCCTCATCCTTGTTGGCGTTGATCACGTAGTCTCCGGCGAAACGCTTCCATGGAAGGGGTTCTCCAGTCGCATATGAGAAGTTTGTCTCCTGAATCCTGCATTCAGCACCCATACCCATGCGCATAAACCTTAGTTCATACTCACAGTTCTGGTTATGTGGATCATAAATTTGCCCTTGGAGCTCCTCAATCCTTCCTTCAGACGCAGTGATGCTTTTCCACATCTCCTTCATCTCCTTCAGAAAGTAGGTCTTAAGCTCATTGATGATGTCAAAGTTAGCTTCAACACCACGCTCGATCATCTTCTTGTACTCGAAGACTTCTTGCTCCACTTCTTCCAGCCTGGCCTGGATGCTCCCCTCCTTGATAGGTCCCTTCAGATCTTCTTGATGAAGGACACCGTCCTCCATCCGAACAACCTGAGGGTGCTTCTTCACCTCAGCGAGGTAAGGGTTGATGACGTTGACGACGAACTTGTCCTTGGGGGAACTTGGAGAAGCCATGGCACCTAGATTCAGCTGAAAGATTCCCTGGCAGAAACAGATTGAAAAGAAAACACACGAAATCGCAAGATACGTTGCTGGACCAATCCGGGCAAATATATAGCAAAAATTTATGCACAGAAAGGAAGGTAACGGGATAAAGCGGGGTCGGAGACGGACTCCCGGGTGTCCAGGCGCCCTGGCGGCGCGGCCAGGAGGTAGGGCGCGCCAGGGGGGCGCCTGGACCCCCTAGAGCTCGTCTCCGGCTCCACATAGGCTCAGAATTTTACTAATTTTGCAAAAACTCGTAATACGGAACTTTTATGGCGGTTCGCGATGTTTCCTTACCGTACTACATACCTTTTCTTTATTCTGCTTCTGCTGGCGTCTGAAACAGGGCTGCAACATGTTCTTCATGAGATGTTGTGTATATTATATTCACATCAACATTGACAGGGTCTCCTGCTATGTAATGTTTAAGTCTTTGCCCATTCACAACTTGAGGTTTGGTGCCTTCAAAATTGTTAATCTTAATTGCACCAGACCGATAGACTTCTTCAATATGAAATGGCCCTTCCCACCTGGAAAGTAGTTTGCCTGGAGAAAACCTGAAACGGGATCTAAACAACAAAACTTTATCACCAACATTAAATTCACGTTTCAGAATCTTCCTATCATGCCACTTCTTTACCTTTTCCTTGAACATTTTAGCGCTCTCGTAAGCTTCACTTCTCCATTCATCTAGAGAAGTCAAGTTCATGAGACGCTTCTCACCAGCTAATTTTGGGTCAGCATTAAGCTCTCTAACTGCCCAGAAAGCTTTGTGCTCTAACTCTAATGGCAAATGGCAAGCCTTGCCATACACCATCTTATAAGGGGACATGCCCATGGGGTTCTTGTAAGCAGTTCTATACGCCCACAAAGCATCTCCTAACTTGTTTGACCAGTCCTTCCTATTTCTGTTTACTGTCTTCTGCAAGATCAACTTAATCTCTCTATTGGTGAGCTCAACTTGCCCACTAGTTTGAGGGTGATATGGTGAAGCAATTCTATGGTTGACATCGTATTTTGCTAAAGCTTTTCTAAAAGCTCCGTGCGTGAAGTGTGATCCTCCATCAGTCATGAGATACCTTGGTACACCAAACCTAGGAAAAATTACATCTTTAAGCATTTTCAAAGATGTCTTGTGATCAACACTTTCAGTGGGGATTGCTTCAACCCACTTGGTCACATAATCAACAGCTACTAAAATGTGAGTGTATTTGTGCGAAGAAGGAAAAGGACCCATAAAATCAAAACCCCAACAATCGAAAGGTTCAATCACTAGTGAGTAATTCATAGGCATCTCATTCCTTCTACTAATGTTACCAACTCTCTGACATTTATCACATGCTAAAACATAATTTCTAGCATCCTTAAAGAGAGTAGGCCAATAAAAACCTGATTGAAGAACCTTATGTGCAGTCCTCTCACCGGCGTGATGTCCTCCATAGGGACTATCATGACACTGTCTGAGGATGTCCTTCTGCTCATGTTCCGGTATGCATCTTCTCACGATCCCGTCGGGACCTTCTTTGTAAAGATGTGGGTCATCCCAAAAGTAGTGCCTCAAATCATGAAAGAACTTCTTCCTTTGCTGAAATGTTAAACCTGGAGGCAAATACTTTGCAACAATAAAATTAGCATAATCTGCATACCAAGGATCGGAAAGAGATTGTACTTTTACAACGGCAAGTTGCTCGTCTGGAAAACTATCGTTGACTGGGATGGGGTCGTGCGGTATATCTTCCATCCTTGAAAGATTGTCTGCCACCGGATTGTCTTCCCCTTTCCTATCAACGATCTGCAAATCAAATTCTTGAAGAAGGAGTACCCATCTGATAAGCCTAGGCTTGGCATCCTTCTTTGTCATAAGATACTTAATGGCAGCATGATCAGTATGAATAATAACTTTGGAATCAACAATATACTGCCTAAACTTATCACAAGCAAATACTACCGCTAAGAATTCCTTCTCAGTAGTAGCATAATTCTTTTGAGCACTATCAAGGGTTTTGCTAGCATAATGTATAACATTCAATTTCTTATCAACTCTTTGTCCTAAAACAGCTCCATCAGCAAAATCACTAGCATCACACATAATCTCAAAAGGTAAATTCCAGTCAGGTTGTTGTACTATAGGAGCGGTTATTAAAGCTTTCTTAAGAACTTCAAAAGCTTCCTTACAATCCTCATTAAATACAAAAGGAACGTCCTTCTGGAGAAGATTAGTGAGGGGCCTCGAGGTCTTAGAAAAGTCTTTAATAAATCTTCTATAGAAACCAGCATGACCAAGAAAACTGCGAATACCTTTGATGTCCCTTGGATAGGGCATCTTCTCAATAGCTTCGATCTTGGCTTTGTCCACTTCAATTCCCCTTTCAGAAATCTTGTGACCAAGAACAATTCCTTCGTTAACCATGAGGTGGCACTTCTCCCAGTTGAGTACCAAATTTGTCTCCTCGCATCTCTGCAAAACTTTATTAAGATTGTGAAGACAATGGTCAAAGGAGGTTCCATAGACGGAGAAATCGTCCATGAAGACTTCCATAATATCCCCACAGAAACCATGAAAGATAGCAGACATACACCTTTGAAAAGTAGCAGGGGCATTACATAAACCAAAAGGCATACGCCTGTAAGCATAAGTACCAAAGGGACAAGTAAAAGTGGTCTTGTCTTGATCAGCAGTGTTAACATGAATTTGAGAGAAGCCAGAATAACCATCGAGATAACAAAAGTGGGTATTTTTGGATAACCTTTCAAGCATTTGGTTGATGAACGGCAACGGGTAGTGATCCTTCCTGGTCGCCTTGTTCAACTTCCTGTAATCAATACACATTCTATATCCAATAATAATTCTCTGAGGTATTAGTTCATTTTTATCATTAGGAACCACAGTTGTACCTCCTTTCTTAGGAACACAATGTACCGGGCTTACCCACTTACTATCAGCTATAGGGTAGATAATACCTGCGGCTAGAAGCTTGAGAATCTCAGCTCTCACAACATCCATCATCTTCGGGTTCAACCGTCGTTGATGATCAACAACTGGTTTAGCATCAGGCTCGAGGTTGATAGTATGTTGACATATAGATGGAAGGGTATAGCCAATTGCGCCTCGGTGTTTACGGAGTACTTCCAATAGTCGCTCTTCTTCATATCCTGAAAGGTTAGAATTGATAATAACAGGATATACTTTCTTTTCATCTAAATAAGCATACTTGAGCGTATCGGGAAGAGGTTTAAGATCGAACACCGTTTCTTCTTTCGGTTTTGATAAAATTCCCAAAGGTTCAACCGGAAGGTTGTGCTTCAGGATAGCAGGCTGGCTCAAGAATATTTCATCTAGTTCATTTCTTTCCTGCATATGCAAATCATTCTCGTGGTCCTCCATATATTGCTGCAAAGGATCATTAGGGGGAATAGCGATAGAAGCAATACTTTCAATAAGTTTATCATCACTAGGTAAATTGGTACCACGAGGCTGCTTAGAGAACTTAGAAAAATTAAATTCATATGGCTCACCATTGAATTCAACAGAAACTTTACCTTTCTTGCAATCTATTATAGCTCCACAAGTTCTAAGAAAAGGTCTACCAAAAATAATTGGACAAAAATTGTCCCTCTCTGAACCAAGTACTAGAAAGTCGGTAGGGTATTTTACCTTTCCACATAGGACTTCAACGTCCCTCACAATTCCGATAGGAGAGATAGTTGTTCTGTTTGCAAGATGAATAGTAACATCAACTTCTTCAAGTTCACAAGGGGAAATCTCACCGATGATCTCTTCATAAAGTGAATAGGGGATAGCACTTGCACTGGATCCCAAATCGCATAGCCCATAATAATTGTGATCTCCTATTTTAACAGATACCACTGGAGTACCTGAAATTGGGCCTTTATTCTTGGCTGTGACAAGGTTAGTGGAAACAGCACAAAAATTTATATTGGAATCCAAAACATCATTAGTAACAAGGTCTTTAATCAATGCAACTTGAGGATCGACCCTGATCTGGTCCTCAGGCTCATCAACTCTTCTCTCACTTTTATTTATTATGCCTGTCACAAGAGAGTGCTCCCTTATCCTTGCGGGAAAAGGAGGCTGTTCATATATAACTGCAGGCAAAATAGGGTCAGCAACATGAATATCAATAGGTGGCTGATGTCTACACACACTTCTACTCTTGTAGACTATGTTGGGCCTCCAAGCGCAGAGGTTTGTAGGACAGCAGCAATTTCCCTCAAGTGGATGACCTAAGGTTTATCGAACTCAGGGAAGTAGAGGTTGAAGATGGTCTCTCTCAAGCAACCCTGCAACTAAGATATAAGAAGTCTCTTGTGTCCCCAACATACCTAATACACTTGTTAGATGTATAGGTGCACTAGTTCGGCGAAGAGATGTTAAATGGCAAGTGATATGGATGGCAAAACAAAGTAATATAAATCTGTAATAAAAAGTGCAGCAAGCAAACAAGTGGTAAACGTGAGCACAAATGGTATTGCAATGGTGGAAACAAGGCCTAGGCTTCATACTTTCACTAGTGGCAACTCCCAACAACATTAACATAATCGAATCACATGATATTTCCCATAAAACATGCAATGGAGACGCACCCGGAGGTCATTCCTTCGTGGTCAAGAGAGGGCGAGAATTATGTAGGGCTACAAAAGCACACCTCAAAGTTCGTAGTTCTCAATCTAAGGATTTCCCAATGTCACCGCGGCCATCCAAAGAGAGTCCCACAATCACCACAACATATCTAAAGGATAGTCAAAGACAAGCACCAAGAGACTCTCAATTTTCAGTCAACACACAAGAGAGGAAATCACTTATGAAAATACTTTTCTAATCCATGTCCAATAGACCGCTGTCACCTTGGTCTCGGGGATTATACTAGATAAAGACAAGTGAGTACATCAATCCAATACACAGAGGAAGGGGAAATATCATGGGATCACCCTAGATTAACATAGCCTATGATCACAATGAAGATCACATCATGGGAGAGAGAATTGACCACATAGCTACTGGTAGAAACCTCAGCCCCGAGGAGGAACTACTCCCGCATCATGGAGGGAGGAAGCAACGTCGATGGAGATGAATCCGGGGGCACTTCCCCGTCCCGGCAGGGTGCCGGCATAGGAATTCTGGTCCCCCGAAGCTTGATGGCGATGGCGGCGGAGATCGGAATTGCGTATGGAGAAAAGGGGTCTGGAATCAGGGTTTCTGCGACTCGGTGTAAATATATGCCAAAGGGGGTCGCCAGGGGAGCTAAGGGGGGCCCAGGCGCCCCCCCGGCGCGGCCAGGAGGGGGGCCGCGTGGGCAGGCCGCCTGGAGCCCCTGTGGCCCCCCTCTGGCCCTACTTTGGCCGCAAGGAAGCTTCCGAAACGCTGATTTTTTATATAATTTTCCGGGATTTTTCGGGCAGTTCTCGTAACGTGAAAACCTGAAATACAAAAACAGCAGAAAACAGAAACTGGCACTGGGGTGCACTGAGTTAATAGGTTAGTCCAAATATGATCAAAAGTGTATGGAAGTGTATAAATATCATAGCAATATCACCCAAAAGAGGCATGGAGCAAGCAGAAATTATAGATACGTTTTGGACGTATCAACATCCCCAAGCTTAATTCCTGCTCGTCCTCGAGTAGGTAAATGATAACAAGAATAATTTCTGTGGTGACATGCTATTAACCATATAGGACTTTTTCATAGTCACATGACAAAAGCTTACTGAGACAATGAATCTGTAGTAATTAAGTTGCCTCATGAGAAAATCACAAAGAACTGAAAGTTTTACAATATGATACTGAAACATCAAATAGATTTGTAATGAGCATGGTGTGCAAATATGATAAAGTGATATCTCGCTTGCCCCCTTTAGTGAAGCAAAACATAAATGCAGGGGCACCTCCAAGGTTTAAGTGATGACTAGATACAATGATTTCAAAATAAACGATATCATAATCATGCAAAAGACAATGCTACTTTGGGACAATGCACATTACACTCAGAATGACAATCATGCTCTCAGTAGTTGGTGCTTTTAAAAGAAGGTGGAGACTCTCGAACCGTGGCTTTTGTTGGCAAGGTTGAAAACCCGTGGTCGGAAGCAAAGACAAAACATGTACCAGAGCTCTTGGTTTTAAAACAGAGGTAATAATTATTTTTTTGAATATGCATGTTTCGTCAACGAATGCTAGCAGATAACTTAATTACTTTTTGAGATGGACAAGCTTCGAGGAACGGCTCCCGAATGAGGACGATCACATCCTCTTAATCTCCTTTGTTTATCACTGCCAAAGTTTTCTGATTTCTCATGAACAAAGCGTGAAGGAGGGTTTGTTTGTTATATTAATTTTGAGCCGGGCGCACTCATTGCCAGTTCCTTCTCGTATTATGGGTTTGCACATTATACATGCAATCCCGAGGTGAAGCTTATCCAACTTAAAAAGATCATGAATTAACCACTACTTCCTCATGAGCTAAAGCAGAGGCACAAAATAGTAATGCATTTTCTTTTGAATAATTTCGAGATGGCACATGAAAGTCTTCGTTAGGAATGGCAGGTAAATACCATGTATAGGAAGGTATGGTGGACTCATATGGCATAACTGGTTTAAAGGATTTTGGATGCAGAAGCAGTCAGTCCGCTTAGTACAGGCGAAGGTTAGCAAAAGACTGGGAGCGACCAACTAAGAGAGCAATGACGGTCATAATCATGCAGAGCGACAAAGCAACATTGAATCAGGCATGGAAGTTATATCGATACTCAGAAATAAAAGATCATCAAGGCTTGACAGACTTTCTTTACAGTCTTAAATATGCGTGAGCATACGCCAAGTCAATCAAAATAAATTCTTGAAGGAAGATATTACTAAACCATACCACATCATAGGCAAACAAATCATGTTGGTACTCCAATAACACATTGGGAACCCCCCAGCTATTTGAGACTAACCATAAGAAAACATGAACTACTAAGCACCATTATGCACGTAGCATTTTTATCATAGACATATCGACCAATGCAACAGAAGCAAACTCTCTTAATAAGATAAGCATGATAACTAAAGAGAGTTCAAGCAACCAACTAAACAAAAGCTCTTTAAAAAGATAAGCATGAAAACTAAGAGCGAAGCATGATAGTAGCTATTGAATGACAAAGAACACACACAGCAAAGATAGTCATGAAAATTCTATGTTATGTTCTAGGTAGAAGTGGAGCGTGTTTCTCTCCCACACAAAGAAATGCTGAGTTCCGACTCGTTATGAAAAGCTAAAGAAAACTAAAAGCAAGACGCTCCAAGCATAGCACATAACACATGAAGTGATAAAAATATAGTGGAACGAAAGACAAACTGATAATGTTGATGGAGAAGGGGATGCACGGGGGCATCCCCAAGCTTAGACGCTTGAGTCTCCTTGAATATTTCTTGGGGGTGCATGGGGGCATCCCCAAGCTTGAGTGTTTGACACTCCTGAATCTTTTTATCATCTTCCCTCGCACACTTGAAAACTCCCTTCATATATAACTCATCATAAACTGATTAGCGAGGTTAGTACCCATAATAAAACAATTGTTCCTTGCTGGAAATAAGGATATTCTTGAAGGTCTACTGTTTCTCAAGATTGCCAAAAGGTTTTTGCAAAGAAAAAGCAAGCTCAAGGTTTGCAAAATGAAGGAAAGGCAAAACAGGACAGAATCTGTGAAAAACAGACCAGCAGGTAGTAAATGATTTTTTCGGGGCACTTCTGCAACTCAAATCAAAAAACTCAGAATAGACGCCCGAAAGCCAATTGTATAGAGCACGCTGTCGAAAAAATTCAGACCAAAAAGATGATCTGGTGATTTTATACGAATTTTTCTGTCCAAGGACAGAATCTGTTTCCTGGACAGCACGTCACAACTTTTGAACTTTTTTGCAATCAGAGGCTACACTTGGCACAAATCTGAAAAGTAAAGATACAATGATGATGCTACTGTAGTAACAACATCAAGACACAACAAAAGCAAAATAAAATTTTATTCATTGTGGGCTGCCTCCCAAAAGCGCTTTCTTTTATGCCTTTAAGCTAGGCATAAGACTTTAATGATGCTCTCGTAGGAATAAGAGTTGAAGAACAAAAGAGAGCATCAAGAAGCAAATACCAAACACATTTAAGCCTAACATGCTTCCTATGCATAGGAATATTGCAATAGAATAATTCATTGAAGCACAAAGCAATAAGCATAGGAAGACAAAACAAGTGCAGCTTCAAAACCTTCAACATAAAGAGAGGGAACTTGATATTATTGAAATGTCTATAAGCATATGTTCCCTTCTCATAATAATTTTCAGTGGGATCACGAATAAACTCAACAATATAAGCATCACATAAAGCATTGTTACCATGATCCACATGCAAAAAGGTACTCTTACTCTCCACATAAGCATCTTTGGGGAGCCCATGGTTAGGACTTTTTAGCATTAACGTTTTCAGTCTCCCCCAAGCTTGAGCTACGCTCTCTCCGTCACGAGACCTAAAGTTATAGATATAGTTCCTGTCTCGATGAATTTCATAAAGAGGATAAAACTTAGTATAAAAGAGAGACATAAGCTCTTGCCAATCAAGCAAGTGCGCGTTATCGAGAAGCTTATACCAATCTGAAGCTTTATCTATAAGTGATACGGCGAACAATTTCCTCATGACAAACTCCCTTGATACACCTGCAAGCTTAAATAATGAACATAATTGTGACAGATATAGCAAGTGTTCACCGGGATGTCTGTCTCCTGCATAACGAATAGCCAAAACATAATCGATAATACCAGCTGGTATTTTATAGGGCACAATTTCAGTAGGGGGAGGAGCAACCACCACAGGTGTGGGGCGTCTTCCCACAAGCAACGATCCAATAGCAAGGTCGTCCATAAGCATAACTAGTGAAATAAAAACAAGAAACAAAAAGATTTAATTGCAAGATCTAAAGATATACCTTCAAGCACTCACCTCCCCGGCAACGGCGCCAGAAATAGCTTGATGTCTACACACACTTCTACTCTTGTAGACTATGTTGGGCCTCCAAGCGCAGAGGTTTGTAGGACACCAACAATTTCCCTCAAGTGGATGACCTAAGGTTTATCGAACTCAGGGAAGTAGAGGTTGAAGATGGTTTCTCTCAAGCAACCCTGCAACTAAGATACAAGAAGTCTCTTGTGTCCCCAACACACCTAATACACTTGTTAGATGTATAGGTGCACTAGTTCGGCGAAGAGATGTTAAATGGCAAGTGATATGGATGGCAAAACAAAGTAATATAAATCTGTAATAAAAAGTGCAGCAAGCAAACAAGTGGTAAACGTGAGCACAAATGGTATTGCAATGGTGGAAACAAGGCCTAGGCTTCATACTTTCACTAGTGGCAACTCCCAACAACATTAACATAATCGAATCACATGATATTTCCCATAAAACATGCAATGGAGACGCACCCGGAGGTCATTCCTTCGTGGTCAAGAGAGGACGAGAATTATGTAGGGCTACAAAAGCACACCTCAAAGTTCGTAGTTCTCAATCTAAGGATTTCCCAATGTCACCGCGGCCATCCAAAGAGAGTCCCACAATCACCGCACATATCTAAAGGATAGTCAAAGACAAGCACCAAGAGACTCTCAATCTTCAATCAACACACAAGAGAGGAAATCACTCATGAAAATACTTTTCTAATCCATGTCCAATAGACCGCTGTCACCTTGGTCTCGGGGATTATACTAGATAAAGACAAGTGAGTACATCAATCCAATACATAGAGGAAGGGGAAATATCATGGGATCACCCTAGATTAACATAGCCTATGATCACAACGAAGATCACATCATGGGAGAGAGAATTGACCACATAGCTACTGGTAGAAACCTCAGCCCCGAGGAGGAACTACTCTCGCATCATGGAGGGAGGAAGCAACATCGATGGAGATGAATCCGGGGGCACTTCCCCATCCCGGCAGGGTGGCGGCACAGGAATTCTGGTCCCCCGAAGCTTGATGGCGATGGCGGCAGAGATCGGAATTGTGTATGGAGAAAAGGGGTCTGGAATCAGGGTTTCTGCGACGCGGTGTAAATATATGCCAAAGGGGGTCGCCAGGGGAGCTAAGGGGGGCCCAGGCGCCCCCCCGGCGCGGCCAGGAGGGGGGCCGCGTGGGCAGGCCGCCTGGAGCCCCTGTGGCCCCCCTCTGGCCCTACTTTGGCTGCAAGGAAGCTTCCAGAACGCTGATTTTTTATATAATTTTTCCGGGATTTTTCGGGCAGTTCTCGTAACGTGAAAACCTGAAATACAAAAACAGCAGAAAACAGAAACTGGCACTGGGGTGCACTGAGTTAATAGGTTAGTCCAAATATGATCAAAAGTGTATGGAAGTGTATAAATATCATAGCAATATCACCCAAAAGAGGCATGGAGCAAGCAGAAATTATAGATACATTTTGGACGTATCAGTGGCTCTTTAAAAGGTGCATGATGCTGGTCTCTCTTCTTTTTTAAAGAATCAACGTGAGAGGCAAAATTCTTACAGAAATCAATCATTAGATGGGAATCAAGACCAATCTTAGAGCAAAAAGTATTGAAGTAATCAGTTTTCACATAGCTCTCAATATAATCATGTTCATAATTTATAGCGGGTTCAATACCTTTATCAATTTCCCAATCTTCGGTATTCCTCTGGATCCTTTCAATGAGATCCCACCTTTCTTCAACACTCTTCTTCTGAAATACCCCACTAGAGGAGGCATCCAACATCTCCTTATCCTGACGAGAAAGCCTGGCATAAAAATTTGTAAGTATAATTTCCTTGGGAAGCTTATGAATAGGGCATTTGAGCATTAGGGACTTCAATCTCCCCCAAGCTTGAGCAATGCTTTCTCCGTCACGAGACCTAAAGTTATAGATATAGTTCCTATCTCGATGAATTTCGTGAAGAGGATAAAACTTAGTATAAAAGAGAGACATAAGCTCCTGCCAGTCAAGCAAGTGTGAGTTATCGAGAAGCCTATGCCAATCTGAAGCTTTATCTATAAGTGATACAGCAAACAATTTCCTCATGAAAAACTCCCTCGATACACCTGCAAGCTTAAATAATGAACATAGTTGTGACAAATATAGCAAGTGTTCACCGGGATGTCTGTCTCCTGCATAACGATTAGCCAAAACATAATCGATAATACCGGCTGGTATTTTATAAGGCACAATTTCAGTAGGGGGAGGATCAACCACCACAGGTGTGGGGCGCCTTCCCGTAAGCAACGATCCAATAACAAGGTTGTCCATAAGGACAAAGAGCAGAAATAGCAAAAAAAATAAAAACAGAATTATAAAAACTTCCTTACCAGTTTCACTTTACCAATAGCGCTACGCTCCCCGGCAACGGCGCCAGAAAACGGTACTTGATGACCCACAACCGTAAGGGATCTATTGCAGCGTTTTTGATAAGTAAGAGTGTCGAACCCAACGAGGAGCAGAAGGTATTGATAAGCGATTCTGAGCAAGAAATTACTGCAAGCACTGAAAGATAACTTTTTAGGGGTTTTCGCGATATAAGCAACAGGAAAGTAAAAGCAAGCAATGTAAAAGGCACTGAGAGTAACAAGTGGCCCAATCCTTTCTTAGCAAAGGAGAGGCCTAGCAACTGAACTTATAAAGGCTAAAGCGTTCCTGAGGACACACGGGAGAGGTAGTCATGTGCTTTCGCCATATTCCGTATCGATACTATGTTATGTGTTGATAAGTGTTGAGTGGGTGGATCTATGCTAGTACACTCTCTAGACTAAGATGAGTGCACTCTTATGATTAAACACCTTGCAAGCATCCGCAAATACAAGATAGTATTTAAGGCAAAAGCCTAACCATAGCAATACGATCGAGGATCCATTGTTCGCTTATGCAAAAGCGTGCGAACTGGGGTTCAGGTTTCTGTCACTCTGGCAACCCACCATAAGCATTCTTTGTACACAATGTATTCTCCTAGGTCCTTAATAAGGCGAAGTGTTGAGTGTTCGACTCACACAACACCACTAGTAGAATGACAACGCAACTTAAGTATCAAACAACACATATTACTTCAACAACATATGACTACTAACAACAAGACTTTCCCCATGTCCTCAAGAACTAAGGTAACTACTCACGAGACATAAAAGAGATCATGATCAGTGGAGATAAATGGGTGATAAACAATCTGGACATAATAATATTTCTCCAACAAAACTCAATAGCATTCACCACAAGTAGTAATCAACAGCGATGGAGTAGAGAGGATAGGTAGTACGAGTTACAGCACAAGTTGCAATTGTGAGATGAGATTTGGATGAAGATGGAGATGGTGCTGGTGTTGGGGATGATGTTGATGATGATCTCGATGATGCCCGTGACGATGATGATGATGATGGCGACGATCTCCCCTTCCGGGAGGTGATCTCCCCAGCGGAATCTGCCCGCCGGAGATGGCTTTTTCTTCTCTGTAGGTTTCCACCACGGAGCGGCGGCGGAACTCCGTAATAACTCCCGTTTTTAGGGTTTTCAGATAACGGGGAGTATATAGGCAAAAGGGGGCAGCCGGAGGTGGGCCAGGGGCTCCAGGCGCCCCCCGGCGCGGCCAGGGGGGGCGCCCCCAGGGCGCCTGGGCACCCTGTGGCCCCCCTCTGGTTGCCCTTTCGCATGTCTTCGTGATTCGTCCGGAAAATATCCTCCGTCGATTTTCAGGTAATTTGGAGGTATTCTTCTTCAGCAACTCAGCGTCCACTTTTTATCGCTGAATCCTGCGTCTGCTGCTTCGGCACCGGAAAGTTGCAAACTGTGTAAAATAGGCCAAAACAACATAAGAACATCATCGTAATGTGAAATATATCAATGAATAAGGACAAATTATGATACAAAATAGTGATGCATTTTGGACGTATCACATGGTCAGGGCGGATACAACAACCAAAGCAATCAACAGCGTCAGCAGCAACAGCAATCCGGATACCAGAATAATCCGAAGGAGCTAAGCAGTGGGCAATATCATGTTTTTACCACAAGTTTGTGCAAACGGGATCAAAAGGTTCTGAAGCGAGCAGTACACGCAGTTGAACCGGCGATACCACGTTTTTTACGTTGGTCTGAGCAACCCATTGTATGGGGCAGAGAGGATCACCCGCCACGGGTTGATAATCCGGGTCAGCTAGCCTTGGTGGTGGCTCCACAGGTGGGTGGCTATAAGTTCACAAAGGTGCTTATGGATGGAGGCAGCAACATCAATATCCTATACTATGAGACTTTTCGACGTATGGGGTTGATAGATAAGAAGCTCCGGCAGTCCAACACAGTGTTCCATGGAGTGGTGCCTGGTAAATTGGCTTACCCAGTTGGAAAAATTGATCTGGAAGTTACCTTTGGGGATGAGTAGGACTCTAGATCGGAGATGGTGGCCTTTGAGGTTGTAAAGATCAGGAGCCCGTATCATGCTCTGTTTGGGAGGCCGGTTTATGCCAAGTTCATGGCTAGACCGTGTTATGTTTATTTACAGCTCAAGATGCCGGGTCACAAGGGAACCATCACGGTTCACGGGAGCCGCAAGATCGCATTGGAATGCGAGGAAGGAGACGCAGCATATGCTGAGGCAGTTTGTGCTACGGAGGAGCTGAAGTTATACAAGGACAATGTTGATCCGGCAGATATGTCCCCGTTGAAGAAGCCAACTACAGAGCATGATTCGGCGTTGAAATTCAAATCAGCAGAGGAGACCAAGCAGGTTGACTTTGTTCCGGGCGATTCGTCCAAGCAGTTTACTATCAGCGCTAACCTAGACCCCAAATAGGAAAGCGCGCTCATCGAGTTCATCCGTGAGAACCGGGATATCTTTGCATGGAAACCTTCTGACATGCCAGGTATACCGAGGGAACTCGCTGAGCACAGTCTTAATATTGATCCGAAATTTAAACCGGTCAAGCAGTATTTGCGCCGCTTCAATGAGGAGAGGCGCAAGGCTATAGGTGAAGAAGTGGCTAGGCTCTTGGCCGCAGGTTTCATAGTTGAGGTGTTTCATCCAGAGTGGATGGCTAATCCGGTACTGGTGCTCAAGAAAAATGGAACCTGGAGGATGTGTGTTGATTACACAGACTTGAACAAGGCTTGCCCAACTGATCCCTTTGTTCTCCCTCGTATTGATCAAATTATTGATGCTACGGCGGGATGTGAGCGGCTAAGTTTTTTGGATGCATATTCAGGTTATCATCAGATCAAGATGGCAGTTAAGGACTAGGAGAAGACAACTTTCATAACTCCTTTTGGAGCCTTCTGCTATCTATCCATGCCTTTTGGGCTCAAGAGTGCCCAAGCAACTTATCAGCGTTGTGTGCAGAACTGCCTACAAGGGCAGATTGGAAGAAATGTCCATGCATATGTTGACGACATTGTGGTAAAATCTAGGAAGGAGGAGACACTGATAGAGGACTTAAAAGAAACCTTTGACAACCTTCGGGTCTACAAGATGATGCTCAATCCGGAGAAGTGTGTTTTTGGTGTTCTAGCAGGCAAGCTCCTTGGATTCCTAGTGTCAAATAGAGGGATTGAAGCTAATCCGGAGAAGATCAAGGCGATCACAACCTTGGCTAAACCGGCGTGTATCAATGATGTCCAGCGCGTGGCGGGCCGTAATGCAGCGTTGAGCCGTTTCATCAGCCGTTTGGGAGAAAAGGCGATCCCGCTTTATCAGATGATGAAAAGGACGGATCGATTTGTATGGAGCGATGCTGCAAACGCTGCGTTCGAGGATTTGAAGCGGCAATTAGCAGAACCACCAGTCCTTGGTGCCCCGGTTGACAAGGAGCCGTTATTATTGTACGTGGCCGCCAATGCCCGTGCCGTTAGCGTGGCCATTGTGGTGGAGCGCAAAGAAGCAGGCAAAGAATATCCGGTTCAGCGTCCGGTTTATTACGTCAGTGAGGTGCTCATTGAGTCGAAACAAAGATATCCACATTGGCAGAAATTGGTATATGGTGTGTTCATGGCAAACCGGAAGTTGAAGCACTATTTCCAGGGCCACCCAATCACTGTTGTCAGTTCAGCTCCGTTGGGGGATATAATCCAGAACAGGGAAGCCACTGGCAGAGTGGCGAAATGGGACATTGAGCTTAGCCCGCACGAACTAAAATATGTGCCCTGTACTGCTATAAAATCCCAAGCATTAGTGGATTTCATCAATGATTGGATAGAGTTGCAAGCACCTGAGGAGAAACCGGATCATACATATTGAACTATTCACTTTGACGGTTCAAGGCAATTGGAGGGCTCGGGGGCTGGAGTCGTGTTAACTTCCCCACGAGGTGATAAGTTCTGTTACGTCCTTCGTTTAATGTTCCATTGTACTAACAATGCTGCTGAGTATGAGGCTCTCCTCCATGGTTTACGGATGGCCAAGGAGATGAACTTGAGCCGGGTCAAGTGCTTTGGTGACTCAGATCTGGTGGCACAACAAGTATCTGGTAAGTGGGACTCTAAGGATCCGCTCATGGCGGCTTATCGGCGAGAAGTGGATGCAATCACAGGATACTTTAAGGGATACCAGGTGGACCACATAGACCAGCGGAAAAATGAAGCGGCCGATGCATTAAGCCGGCTGGGCTCCCAGCGTAAACCGGTTCCACCTAACACCTTCTTGGATGAATTGCATAATCCGTCAGTACAGATACCTTCCGAGGAGGATTTGGCGGTTCCTGATCCGGAAGCACAGCTAGTTGCCGCGCTTCACATCATTCCGGATTGGACACTCCCTTATTTGGCATATATGAGCCGAGGTGAGTTGCCAGGGGACGAAATTGAGGCCCGGCAGATAATCCGGCGGTCTAAGTCTATGACTATTGTCAATAGAGAACTTCATCACTGCAGCGTTTCTGGGGCGTTTCAGCGGTGCGTATCATCAGAGGAAGGCTGTGATATTCTTCGAGAGATTCACGAAGGAGATTGTGGTCATCACGCTGGTTCAAAGTCCTTGGTAGCTAAAGCCTTTTGTCATGGGTTCTACTGGTTAACGGCCCACGCCGATGCAGAGGACTTGGTCAGAAAATGTGACGCTTGCCAGAAATTTTCACGGCGTGCTCATGTACCGACGCAAGAGCTGCAGATGATTCCAATTACTTGGCCGTTTGTGTCTTGGGGGCTTGACATGGTTGGACCCTTTAAAAGATCCCAAGATTAGAAAACCCACCTGTTAGTAGCAATGGACAAATTTACAAAGTGGGTTGAAGCGGAGCCTGTCAGTAAGTGTGATGCGGCAACAGCGGTTAAGTTCATCAAAAAGGTAATTTTCCGGTTTGGCTTTCCACACAACATTATAACAGATAATGGCACCAACCTATCTAAAGGAGAGATGGAAGAGTTCTGTCAAAGAGAACATATTCGCCTTGATGTGTCATCAGTAGCTCACCCTCAGTCCAATGGCCAAGCTGAGAGAGCCAACCAAGAGATCTTGAGAGGCATCAAGCCCCGGCTTATGGTTCATTTGCAAAGAATACCGGGTTGCTGGGCTGAGGAGTTGCCTTCTGTCTTATGGAGCATCAACACTACGCCTAACAGATCTACAGGATATACACCTTTTTTAATGGTGTGCAGCGTTGAAGCGGTCCTTCCTAGTGATATCCGACATGATTCACCACGCGTGGCGGCCTATGTTGAAGCGGATAATGAGCAAACAAGACAAGACAACTTGGACCGGCTGGATGTGGAACGGGACACGGCAGCAGCGTGATCGGCGATTTATCAACAAGACCTGCGCCGGTACCACAGCCGCCGGGTTAAGACCAGAATGTTCCAGGAGGGAGATTTGGTGCTCCGGCTCATCCAAGACCAGACAGATATGCATAAGCTATCCCCACCTTGGGAAGGACCCTTTGTGGTCAGCAAGAACTTACACAACGGATCATACTACCTTGTCGACGTTCGAGAGCATAAGGACTCACGTACGGCAGAGGAGGAGACCAAGCGGCCGTGGAACATCACCCTTCTTCGGCCTTACTATGCTTGAGCCATTGGCTCCGCTTTATGTACAATGTATATATTATAATCAACAGAATAAACTGGCGCCCCTGACAGAATCAGGGAATCAGCCGTGTCTTTTATACACAAGAGTATCACATGGGGGCTTCGAAAGAAACCTTCCATGGCCTCTTAAATCGGCGCCCTTGACAGAATCAAGGAATCAGCCGTGTTCTTCAAAGGAGTATCACATGGGAGTTTCTACAGAAGCTTACCATGGCCTCCTAAACCGGCGCCCTTAACAGAATCAAGGAATCAGCCGTGTTCTTCAAAGGAGTATCACATGGGAGTTTCTACAGAAGCTTACCATGGCCTCCTAAACCGGCGCCCTTGATACATCAAGGAATCAGCCATCTTACCAAACAAGAATCACATGGGGGCTTCCGCGGGCAAGGGAGTTTCCCATGGCCTCTTGAGCCGGCGGCGGTATGAAGCCCATCATAAGAGCACTGCTCTGGTTGCTTTGGCAATTTCCACATGATGATGAGGGGTAAAAGAGAGTGTGGGTGCCTAACCTAGCTCAAACATATGCCCCGACGAGCAAAATGGCTCACACACTACCGGGGGGCTCGCAGAGAGTTGAATACCCTTGTAGTGAACATGGCTTGGAAGCCCGATGCATGCACCTAAAACCCCGGATTAACCTGCCTGCCTCAAGTAAATCACACCGTCCAGGTAAACCTGGTATGACCTGTCGAACCTGCCACAAGTTACTCCTTCGGGACCCTGAACTTGGCCATGTTAAATTGACGATCATCGAGTTGATTACCTAAAGACAAAATCTTTACGAGATTTTGAAACATTGGGTAGCTTGTCATCGATGATTTGGTTAAGGATTGCGGAGCATCTTGACAGGCTTTGCTAAAATGGTTAACGACAGTAGCCTAGCAGCTCATAAAAAGCCTCGAATTTGGAGCCTGACAGCTCGTAAAAAGCCTCGACTACATGGTCTTATTTGCCCAAAAAACCTTATTTCTATTTTTTATGATTTCACAAATCTTGGTCGTCATGATCATTGGTTTTTAACCAAGTCCATTGATGCGAGACTGGATAACTACAAGGTTGACCATATATCTACAACGTTAAAGTCTGGGTCATGAACACCAGCGAGAGTTAAACCGGCGTTCATCATAACCCGGATCGGCCATCAGGCTAAGCCAAACAAGAGAGCCAAGAGCCTCATCAGCGCCAGCGCTGTCAATTATTCCTACCGGGTTAAGGTCGACAAGCACACTTAATTAGAGGTATGGTTTATGTTTATGATCAAAAGCTATTCCTTTGATATATTTATCAGAGTAGTATAATCCGTCCGGTGGTAAGCCGCCAGGACATCTTTTAGCTTCGTTCATGTAGGCACAGGTAATATAAGCTGATCAAGCATTTCAAACACATGATAAGTTGGGAGTACCAAACAAAATAATGCCATGACAGTGGGACAAAGGCAATATATCAACTATTCTATTACAAGGCACCCGCAGGCCCGAATGGATCAAAGTTTTTTGCAAAGTACTCAGCAACTAAAAGCTAAACCGGACGGCTTACGACTCCTCTTCAAGCTGCGAAGGCTGAGGGTCAGCTTGTTCCGGGTCTTCGTCGACTTCAGGCAGTCGCTGGAAATCAGGAGCGCTCCAGTCAATCTTGGAGAGCGCACGGAAGTACACTTCATCATTGATAAGATCTGAAGGGTCAATATCTGGAGCGAAAGTGTGGTTACGAACTGGTGGGATCAGATTTTCAGTGTCGTAAACCGGCCGCTCCACCCGCGAATTTTCTAGGTCATAAGCCGGATGATACCTTGTCAAATCTGCTTCATCGGCAAGCTTACTGGCAAGAGGGCGCATGTCCTTGGTCAAAGAACGGAGATCTTTAGCAGAGAAGGCTGACCCGTCCTCTTTCATGCTGGGGTAGCCGTTCATGGCCTTCGCCGGATCAAAATCGGGGACCCATGCTTTGGCCCGGGTCAACGCCATGAGAGAGCCAGCTCGTGCAGCAGACTTCTTTACCTCAACAAGACGCGCAGGTAAGACAGTTAGCTTTTCCAGGGTGGCTTGGATGGTGGTCGGCGCCGGTTTATTGTGCGACATGGCACTGATAGCCCTTTGAGCGCCGGAGTAGAGCTGCTCCACCAGGGTATAAGCAGCCTTGAGCTTCTTCCAGACATCGTCTCCAAGATGAGTTATGCGCCTCCCTGTATGCAATTGGCGAGTTAAACCGGAGTAGGATAAACATTGCAAGGATGTAAAACATACAAAGACAGTTACTCACCGAAGATAGCAGAAGTCATGTTCTCTATTTGCTGTTTCAACCCGGATAGCTCCTGCGTAACCGGATTAAGGGCAGCTTCGGCATCCTTTGCTCTTTTTTCAAGAGCGTCCCTTTGCACCTCCCATGTGGACCGCTCCACTTCAAAATCTTTCTTCAATTTTTCCATGTTAGTCAAAGCAAGGACAAGTTCTTCCTTAGCTTTGGCTGAAGCAGTCTTATGGAAGGCCAAGTTATTCCGGAGCTGAGTTGTCTCCGAAGCCCTCCGGTTCAAGTCATCCTGCAAGGAAATCAAACGGATTAGAGGGATAGATCAATCAAAGTCTCAAGCACATAACAAGTTATGCACTCGACACTTGGGGGCTAATGTGCAATTGACGTACATAAAGCAAAAAAATTCAGACAAGTCCCAAGCACATAAACAAGTTATGACCTTGGCACTTGGGGGCTAATGTACGTTCATTCTCAGACATAAGTAAAGTCCCGGTTCACCTACAATGAAGCTAAACCGGCACTTGGGGGCTACTATGGCCTAAAGGTAGGATTGCAAAGTGCAAAGCAGAAACGGAAAGTAAAAGGAAAGAAAGTCACCTCATATTTGTCTTTCATCATGTTGACTAAGCCGGCTTCATAGTCATGGCTGGTGAAGAGCCGGTTCAGATACCCTGAATGGAGTTCCTGGGCACTCAATTGAGCATAGCTTGACAAGTCTATGCTCCACTTGCCTTTATCTTGTTGAAATTTTTCCTCTTTGGTAGTATGCCTAGCCAAGGCAACAGGCTCGATGGGAGCAGAGAATCATGTCCCAGTTATCTCAACATCCGCCATTGAAGTGGCCGTTGGCTGAAGGGGATCAGTAGTGCGCACCGGACTGACAGGAGCCGGGCTAGCCCGGGGAGGACTAACTCGGACAGGGCTTGCCGGTTCAGCCGTGTTCTCCATATCATCGCCTCCCAGTGCAGCAACATCCTCATGGTCCATAGGAGCAGGATCGTCGAGCTGAATTTCAATGTTGTCCTCTGGAGGGATGGCCGCCTCAGGGTCCTCGGACGGTTCAGCAGTGGTGGTCTCAGCAGCCGTTTTATTTGCTCTTGCCTTTTTGCTAGGCTTGGGCATTCTGATAAAGGTCAAAAGAACAATAAGAATCACAAAGTTACCACAGGAAGATAAACCGGACGTTTGGGAGATGACTTACCCGGGAACGGTCTTAAGCACTGGAACTTGCGTAGCGGTCGACTCACCGGAAGAAGACAGAGGAGCCTCCTGATAGTTGGGATCAGACGGTTTAAGTGGTTTACGTATAAGGCCTGCTTTTGGATGAAGAAGGGTTGGAGTGAGCAAAACCTCTGAACGACATCTACGAGCTGGCGTGAGGAGTATCCCGGACGATTCAACCACATGGCCGCTATGGCGCGTGGTCCGGCGAGCTTCATGCTGCTGTTTCTTCAAAAGAAAGTTGGGATCCAATTGAGCATAAGGGTGAGAAAATGGATATCTCCAGGATACCCGGCGGATCTTGGGTGGCAACGGTTCTGAATCAGATGACAGAGAAATTACCTCAACTCCCTCCGCTTTACTTCCCTCCGCCAGATCCTGCGAAAAGGCATTGTTAACATAAATTCACACAAGGGGAGATCAAAGGGTATAAGGATTAAGCAGTACCTCCAAAGCCGTATCATCTTCTTCAGGGTTTGAACCGGAAGCAGCAACAGCTTTCTTCTTCTTCACAACAAAGGTTTTCTTGCGTGTTGGCTTCGCCGGTTTATCCTGCGCTTTCCTCTTCCAGAAGGGACCGTTGGCCTATGAAAAGGAACAAGAACATGTTGAAAACAAGTGATAAGAATAGAGTAAACCGAAAGGAAAGGGTTGGAAGAACTTTACTGATGGCGGTTTGTTGGTTAAACAGAACGGAGCTAAACCGGTCTGGCTGCAATCCTCCAGAGGGATGTTCAGCATCTTCTTAGCAGACTCAGTCACTTCATTGTCAGGAAGCACTATTTTTTTGTGGCGTTGAGGGTCTTCCGGCTTGCCGGTATATTTGCACATCAGGCTTGAGCGCCGGCTTAGTGGAAGAATGCTCCAAGAGAGCCAGCAGCGGACAAAATCCACTCCGGTTAAACCATTTGCCACGAAAGCCCTGAGCTTGGAAAGTTGAGGGGCATATCGAGCCCGGTCTTGGGCGCTTAGACGCTGCGGCAAAGGATGATTTGGAGCCAGACGGTAAGCGCGGTAACCCGGCAGCGGATTCTCTCCTTCAGGTGAAGTATCCTTACAATAGAACCAAGTCTGGTTCCATTCTTTGGGGTGGCTGTGAAGAGCGCCATGAGGAAAACTTACATCCTTCCTTTTCTGGATGCTGACACCACCCAGTTCCTGATGAGGCCCATCAGAAAACTCAGTCCGGCGGTTCAGATGGAAGAAATCCCGGAACAGACCCACTGATGGTTCTTCTTGAAGATATGCTTCTGAGAAGACTTGGAAGTTGCATATGTTGGATATGGAATTGGGACCTATGTCCTGTGGATGGAGTTGGAAGTCGGCTAGAACGTCGCGGAAGAACTTTGAACCGGGCAGACTAAAGCCCCGGGCCAGATGGTCAAAGAAAACAATGATCTCTCCTTCCTGGGGTGTAGGAGGACATTCCTTTCCAGGGACCCGCCAGTGCAGAGCCTCTCTTGGACCTAGAAGGACGATTGAAGCAGCTTTTACTAAGTCGTCCTCAGTGATCCGGGAAGGAACCCAATTGCAGGCGACAAATTGTTTAGCCATCGTTTCTGATGAGGGAGTGCTGAAAAATACAATGCAAGACCCGGTTTACAACTAGCGAAACAAACCGACAGTTTCTGTGAGGATATTGACCTAATCGACGGTTTAAACAAGGGGCTAATGGTACCCCCTAATCCGGATAAGGTGTGCACAAGACAGCCACCGGTTTATGGTAACAAAAAGAAGAAGTTAAATCGTCGACTATGGAATGCAAGTTCATATCTAAACCGCCAGGGCAGGCATATGAGAAGCGGACTATGATTAAGCCGGTAATATAAAGCAGATAAACTGCAGATCTAAAAACACGAAAAAACAGTTTTCGCATAAGCAGAGGTAAGGTATGGATCTATGGCGCATGAAAAAGACAGAACAATTACGGTCATATTCAGTGAAGGCAGTGGAAGTTCTCTACAGATTCAATCTAAACTAGCAGTGCTAGAGAAGCTAAAGTATAACGATGGAGCGGAAGCGCACCAATGAGGATCAAGCCTGACGAGTTTTATATCTACATCTAAGACTGACCTACGACGATGAACTACGAAGAAACGAGGGTTCATGGCGAGCTACAGAAAAAACCCTAAAAGGGAGATCTATTGGGAGAAGGAAGCATACCCGAGGAAGCGAAGGAAAAGCGATGAGTTTTCTGGTTGCGTTCAGGTTGATGCAGCGGCCGGACCTGCTGGCGACGGCGAGCTCGAAGGACGGCGGCGGAAGCTCAGGCGCTGGAGACGAAGGAAGAAGAAGCAGAAGGGGAAAAGAGATGGGCCTCGGTGGTATTTATAGGCCGAAGAGATAAAAACGGTAAACGCGGGAATCGAGGAGGCCAGAAATCGGATAAAGATTGAGCTGTCGCCTCGATCTTAGGTGCGGCAATAAAGAAAGGTAACAAACAGATGTGGGCATTAAATGTGCAGATGATGTCACGATGGATTGAAACGATTTCAGGAATGACGTCATGGCCGGTTTATGGAGCATACAAGAATTGCAGAAAGGAAAATTCGTACAAGACTTCGAAGACTGACATGAACAAGTTCAAATCAATCTGGGGCCTAATGTCAGGGATATTACTAGCAGGTATAAACGGCCAGGAGGGTCCGGATTACGCTAGTAAGGTAATATTATCAGAAGCCCAGTAGAATGTATAACAAGGGATCATAGCCCATAGAGGTTTAGGGCCCGTGTATAAGGCCCATGGTCTGTAAATCGTCATACCGTGTAACTTGGGATGTAAGATAGAAAGAGTAGAGACCGAGGAGGACACGGTTATGAGCCGGCCTCGGGACTCTGTAAACCGGACCGGGCGTTGCCTCCTATATAAAGGGACGACCCGGCGATGGTTCAAGGACAAGAAACAACAGCTCGAGACACAGGCAAGCGGATTCGCTCCCTAGTAATCGAAGCCCAAGCAATACCACACCAAACTAGACGTAGGCTTTTACCTTCATCGAAGGGGCCAAACTAGTATAAAACTCTCTGTGTCCTTCGTCCGCTTTAACCCCTTTAAGCTAACCCGCGCGATGGCCTCACACCTAAGTCCAGTAAACCGGACATCTGCCGTGCTAATTCCACGACAAAGGTGCTATTAAGGAATTATCCAAAGATTGGTCTTGTGAGTGTTGAGGTTATTGCAAGCATGTGTTGAAGAATAAGAGTGTGTTATCATTCATGTTTACCTTTAAGACATCATCCAAATGAAGAGAGTTGGAAAGATTCAAGGTTGATCAAGACAAAGTACAGAGAGTGTTTTAAGTTGATCAACACACAAAGCGTAGAAGATGTACCGAGAGGGATCAAGCGATCCCATGGTATGGTAAGCATTGTCAATTACGCTTAGTGTACTAACCCATGGTCTTTGTGAGAGTTCTATGTGGGGTTAGGTTATCTTCCACGGGCTTGCATTAAGAGGAAGATCACATACAACCCATGGAGGATGACATCAAATCAAGGTTGTGGTGTGCAAGTTCAAGTGATGCATCACGAGGAGATCAAGTGCTTGAAGCTTACCGTCCATTGTGGTGATAATGGACTTGTGAAGATATGCCGAAGAGTGGCTCATCCATAGTGGAGTATGGGGGAGCAATCTACTAGTCTTCACCGAGCCAACGCAATCAAGAAAGGTGGTCCAACTTGAGGAAGTCAAGATCGTCTACATCTAGCTCAAGTGGACTTTGTGCAAGGCAAATGTTTGCCCTTGATAGGTTCTCTATTTTACCGGTCTCATGGTGGTAGTTTGGAGACCGGGTTATATGATCGATTGTCGTACTATGAAGGGGGGCTCTCAAGTGAGTAGCTTGATCATATCATTCTTCGAGAGCTCAAACCATTGCATGCTTGCATCATATTTCTTGGTTCTTGTTTGGTTTTATTCTTGTGAGATTTGGATCTTATTGTCATCTTCTTGACAAGCTTGAGTTCATCGAAAACGGAGTTCACATGCTTCTTCTATTGCGTTTTCGGTGTTGGAGGTTTTACCGGTCTCTTTCGAGGAAGGGTTCTCACCATTTTCTTATGGGCCTTTTCTCATTTGCTTCTTATTGTTATTTCTATCAAGATTGTGTTATGCCATGTCATTAGCTTTCCAAAAAAACTTGGTTTCGTTGAATTCGGAGTCCGTTTGCAAAAGTTATGTCAGTTTTGGTGTCCCGAGAAGGGCTGTAGCGGTACTACCGCAAATTGGAGCGGTACTACCGCTTGGAGGGGATGTAATTTTTTTACTTCTGTGGCTACTTCCGCTCCGGACCAAAAACTCGTCACAAGTCCAGCGGTGGTAGGCACGGATGTAATTTTTTAGTACCACTCTCAAGCAGTAGTACCGCTACCCCTAGCGGTAGTACCGTGAGGTCAAGCGGTACTACCGCTCCGACGGTTCTTCTGGCCTTTTTGCCTCCTCGCTGTTGTGTTTCAAAGGGCTAGTACTGCTCGGTACGGGCTGTGAGCATAACTGTTGGATTTTTCCCCACCTATAAAAGGGGGTCTTCTTCCCCAATGAACCTTATCTCTTGTGCTCGTGTTCTTCCCCCATTGTTGACCTTCTTTGAGCTTGCTATCTCTCAATCCCTCCATGGATTGTTGCTAGTTTTGGGGGGGGGGAGAGAGGAGATCTAGATCCACATTCCCACCAATCACTTTCTCCTCTAGGTGAGGGGAACACCATGGATCTAGATCTTGGAGTTCTTAGTGTTCTCCTTCTTGTTCTTCCTCTGATTTCCTCCCTAGCATTAGTTGCTTTGGTGGGATTTGGGAGAGAAGGGCTTGGGCACTCTATGTGCCCTTGCCATTGCATTTGGTGCATCGGTTTGAGTTCTCCATGGTGATACGTGGAAGTTACAAGTTGAGAAGCTTATTACTCTTGGGTGCTTGGTACTGATACGTCCAAAACGTATCTATAATTTCTGCTTGCTCCATGCCACTTTTGGGTGATATTGCTATGATATTCATACACTTCCATACACTTTTGATCATATTTGGACTAACCTACTAATCCAGTGCACCCCGGTGCCAGTTTCTGTTTTCGGCTGATTTTGTATTTCAGGTTTTCACGTTACGAGAACTGCCAGGAAAAATCCAGAAAAATTATATAAAAAATCAGCGTTCCGGAACCGACCTTGCGGCCGAAGTATAGCCGGGGGGGCACCAGGGCTCGGGGCGCCCTGTGGGCGCCTCCCCCCTGGGCCGCGCCGGGGGGGGGGGGCCTGGGCCCCCCGAAGCCCGTCCGGTGCCCCCCTTTGGCATATATTTAGAGCGTCCCTCGAAACCCTCGGGACGGGAACTCTTTTTCGCGATCTCATCTCTGTTCCGCCGCCGCCGCCGCTTCCAAGATCGGGAGCACCAGGAGAACTCTTCCCGGCACCCTGCCGGAGGGGAGGATCACCACCGGGAGCTTCTCCACCACCATGGATGCCTCCCGGATGAGTTGTGAGTAGTCTCCCTTGGACCATGAGTCCATGACCAGTAGCTATGTGATGTTCTCCTCCCGTTCTTGTGCTTCACTAATTAGTCCTCGTGAGCTGCCCTACATGATCGAGGCACATATGTAATCCTTATGCTGTTGCTATGATGAGTTTGCTGGGATCCGATGGATTATGAGATTATGTTCAGATTGTTCTTGAGTAATATATTTGATCTACCTCTTTTATATTTATGTTCATAAGTAATTCTTGCATGTTCTCCGTTGTTATTTATTGCTTTGGCCAAGTAATACGTAGTGACTCCAAGAGGGAATGTTATGCTCGATTGTGGGTTCATGCCCCTCGATGACTAGCTTGAGTGACAGAAACATGAGTCTAGGGGATGTGCTGTTGCCACAAGGGGGAAAACAATGGTGCTTGTGCCCGCGGGTGCAAGGATTGTTTACTTTACGCAAAGTTCTTTTAATGCAGTTGTCTGTTGCTTTGAGTTTACACTATGGGTGGGGCTCGCAACTTAATACCAGCGAGATGTTCTGGATAGATATCTCAAGGTGGATGATTAGTAGTAGTGTCGGTGTACTAAGATAGGTGTACCTTAGTACCCCAACTTGTGCACGGGCAGTAGCAGCTTCCCGCGGCAGGGCTCACCACGCGCTCGCCGGAGACCTTTCTGATCCATATAAAACCATTCAAAAACAAAGTATACAAGACAGAAGATCAAGGCCCCGGCAAGTGGAGCTTGCCGGGAAGGCCGTCCCAGGCTCAAGACTATCACGTTCAACACAAGACCCTGGCAAGAGGAGCTTGCCAGAAAAACCAGAAGACTGCATCCCAGAAGACATGCCTTGGCGCAGCATGCGCCCCGGCAGGGGCCCGGGGAGCGACAAGCTTCAGGGCCCGGCAAGATCAAGACCCCGGCAAGGTGCTTGCCGGGGGAAGCCTGCACTGTGTGCCCGCGCTCCAGCTCATCGGCCCACGCGTCGCCCTGGGGCCCTTCCAGGGACGCGTGGCGGATGGCTGTGCAGCCTGGGGAACACGGTGGCACTCCACGGTGGCGAGGCTACCGCCGTGGCGAACGGAGACGCATGGACGGGTGCTTTTGGGGCCGACGGTGACGGGCATTTAATGCCCTTGTCCCCCACTGTCAAGTTAGGTGAAGACCACTGTTCATGCACTGTTCCCGCACTGTTACAACTACCACCAAAGTTACATTTTTGCCCTTCTTCTACGTTGACACCTGTCGGTGACCCCTTGAGCTATAAAAGGAGGCCCGTGCACAACGTGGAGAGGGTTCGGAACCTAGATAGCTCTCTTGCTCGGTGTAGCTAGTTCTTCAAGCTCCCGAGCTCACAAACTCAATACAAACCAAGCAGGAGTAGGGTTTTACGCGTCCGCGCGGCCTGAACCTGGGTAAACTGCCCGCGTGTGCTCTTCGATCCGCTCTTTGTGCTCCCTCCGCTCCCTCACCGCAACGTACAAGGGGCTCCGGTCCCATAGGTGCTCGTGGTGGACAGTTTCCCCCGACATCTTTGGCGCGCCAGGTAGGGGGCGTCGAGGTTGTGCGAACCTGATCCGGCGCTCACGCGGGCGCATCCTTCATCAACCTCTCCAGCTTCATCAACTTCATCAGCAACAGCAACATGGCCCCGAAGAAGAAGGCTTCGGAGGTCGCAGGCCCGTCTGCGTCGATTCCCCCACCACCAGAACCAACGGTGGGTGGAGGAGACGCCGGCGGAAGGGTGGTCACCGGCGAGGAAACTCACGGCACCGCCAAATCCAAGGACAAGGTGGATGACCGGACCAACTCCAAGGCCTCGGTGTCCGTAGACGCGCCACGTCCATCTCAATAGACGACAGGCCAGCAGCGCCGTGGTACAGGAGGTACCATCCGCTTGCTGGGCCAAGGACAAACCGGAGGCTCGCGGGATGCTCTAGGCCATCGTCCTGGCACGAGCAAGGCGCGGTCGCCGGGGCGAGAGACTGCTCCTTCTAACCCTGTTAGAAGTCCGAGCATATCTCGCTCCTCGCACCGCTCGCCACCGCTCCCCTCCTCTCCAGCAGAAGCTCTCGCAAGAGCGCAACTGCTCCTCGATTTCCCTCCAGCGGCGGACAAGGCCGAAGACTGGAGGGCAACAATCCAAAGCCTCATCGCCTTCGCCAACAACGACACGCCGCAGCAGCCGGCGACCTCGCGGCCACGGCAAGTCGACCAGGCGAAGGCCGACGGCAACAAGACCGCCGGGGGTGCAACCACCGTGCACTCCCCGCCGCGGAAGCAGAAGACGCCTCCCCGCCGGATTAACGTCGACGACGACTCCACGGCGTCGTCGGATCCGCGGGCTCGTCGGGACCAGCGCCAAGTCCTTGAAGATCGGTGGCAAGAAGATGCTCGGACAACGATCGAGCGCCGGCGAGAAGCCCGGCGACAATCGGATCAGCGTGCTGGGACCGCTGTCGACACGCACGCGCCCGGTGAACCAGGCGACTTGCCATACGCGGCAGGTTGCCCTGCGTTTACCCGTGAGCTGCGGCGCGTCCAGTGGCCCAGCATGAAAAACTTTAAGCCCGACGTACCCGAGAAGTACGACGGCAAGACGCACCCCTCGGAGTTCCTCAGCATCTACACCATCGCGGTGCAGGCTGCCGGGGGACGCGGCGAGAAGATATTGGCCAACTACTTCCCGCTGGTGCTTAAGCCGAACATCCGTTCTTGGCTTATGCACTTGCCGGAAGGCTCCATTTCTTCGTGGGCAGATCTGTGCCACCAATTTGTGGGCGCCTTCACGGGCGGCCACAAACCCCACGGCCAGGAGAGTGATCTCCACATCTTGGCCCAGAAGGAAGGAGAATCCCTGCGCAAGTACATTCAATGGTTCAGCCGCGTGCAGCACAACATTCCCGACGTCCACCCCGCCGCGGTTATCAGCGCGTTCCACCAGAACGTGCGTAACCGTCGCATGCGGGAAGAGATGGCCATGACCAAGATACGGGATGTCAGCGAGCTCTACGCTCTGGCCGACAAGTGCGCGCGCGCCGAAGAGGGGAGGAGACTCCCCGGAGAGGATGCTGGCGCAGGGGGAAGCGACAGCGAGGATGCCGCCCCGGCAAAGAAGAGCCGGCAGCGGAACAACAGAAAGAAGAAGAGCAAGGAAGTGCTGGTCGTCGAGAAGTCCGGCAAGGAGGCTCCCGCCAAGACAGCACAGGCTGGCGGCTCCGGCAAGGAGCCTGCCCCTGTAGCGGCGGCCGACAAGCAGGACGGCTCCGACAAGCAATATTGCAAGATCCACCGCACCAAGGGCCACGACCTTTCCAACTGCAAGCGAGTCGAGTACCTCGTAGAGCAGCAGAAAGCTGAATACGAGCGTCGCGACAAAGAGAAGGCTCAAGGTGGCGGGGGAGAGCCAAGCAAGAAGCGGCCATTCAATGGCCGGGGAGGACGCCGCGGCAAGGCCAAGCAGCGGCAAGGTGATCGACCTCCCCGGGGCCGCGACAAGGATGAGGAAGAAGACGACGACGACGACATGGATGAAGGTGATAACAGCGAGCAGGAGTTCCAGAAGGCCACAGAAGTGCTGTGTGTCGACGGGGGCGCCTCTCTGCACACTTCCCACCGCCAACTCAAGCAGTGGGTGCGGGAAGTAAACGCAGCAGAGCCACCCGTCGAGTCGCGCAGGCTGCTGAAGTGGTCCAGCACGCCCATCATTTTTGATCTTGAGGATCACCCTGACCGCACCACGGCGGTCGGGTGCTTGCCGATGTTGGTTTCAATAACCATCCGCAACCTCAAGGTCACCAAAATGTTGGTTGACGGTGGGGCCGGCCTGAACTTGATCTCCTCGGCTGTGATCAAGAAACTCCAGATCCCAGACGGCGAGCTCGAAGAAACCGGTTCGTTCCAAGGAATAAACCCGGGAAGGAGCAAGCCGAAGGGCAAGATCACTCTGCCAGTGACCTTTGGCGGGGAACTCAACTTCAGGACGGAGAGGATAACCTTTGACGTGGCCGATATCCCATTGCCATACAATGGGATACTTGGACGTCCTGCCCTCGCCAAGTTCATGGCAGCTTCCCACTACGCCTACAACGTACTCAAGATGCCGGGGCCGATAAGCGTCATCTCTGTCCCTGGCGACAAGAAGGACGCGCTTATCTGCGCCGACAAGATATACCGGGATGCAGCAGCCGCGGTGGAGAGCAACACACTTGCCGCTGAAGCTCCCGGGGGGAAGAAGACCAAGACCAAGTCCGGCAAGTGCTCTGGGGCCGACTCCGGCAAACGCACCTCTTCGGAGTGCTGCGCTGCCGTCGAGGACGTTCCATCGAGCTCCACCGGCAAGTACAAGAAAGGGATGGCCGCTCCACCGGCAACCAAGAAGGTGTCCGCCAAGGAGGACGGCACTGGTGGTACCTTCACCATCAGTGCTACACTTGATAGCAAATAGGAAAGCGCGCTCGTTGCCTTCCTGCGGGCGAATGTCGATGTGTTTGCATGGCAACCATCTGACATCCCCGGCGTTCCCAGGAAGGTAATTGAGCACAAGCTTGCTGTTTGCCCTCATGCGCGGCCCGTCAAGCAGAAGGTCAGGAAGCAAGCCGTGGAGCGCCAAGAATTCATTGCCGAAGAAATCAAGAAGCTAGAAGCAGCGGGCCTGGTTAGAGGCGTGATCCATCCGACGTGGTTAGCAAATCCAGTTGTCGTGCGTAAGGCCAACGGGAAGTGGAGGCTGTGTATAGACTTCACTGATGTGAATAAAGCATGTCCCAAAGATCCATTTCCCTTGCCGCGCATTGACCAGATTGTTGACTCCACTGCTGGATGTGAGCTGCTCTCCTTCCTTGATGCATACTCAGGTTACCACCAAATTTTTATGGCCAGGGAAGATGAAGAGAAGACTGCATTCATTACTCCATGTGGCACCTATTGCTTCATTCGCATGCCTTTCGGATTGAAGAATGCAGGCTCAACATTTGCAAGGGTGGTGCACACTGCTTTTGAGCCACAGATCCACAGAAATGTAGAAGCTTACATGGATGACATAGTGGTTAAGAGCAAGAGCAAAGAAACCCTGATCCAAGACTTGGAGGAAACATTTGCAAATCTGCGCAAGATCCAGCTCAAGTTGAACCCCGAGAAGTGCGTCTTCGGAGTCCCCTCCGGCAAGCTTCTCGGGTTCTTTGTGTCCCAGAGGGGGATTGAAGCCAATCCCGACAAGATAAAAGCCATCGAGCAGATCGAAGCCCCGAAGCGCGTCAAGGACGTAAGGAGACTTGCTGGTTGTGTGGCTGCCCTCAGCAGGTTCATTTCAAAATCTGCAGAACGCGCCCTGCCTTTCTTCAAAATCTTGAAGAAGGCAGGTCCTATGAAATGGACTCCGGAAGCGGAGGCAGCGCTGCAGGATTTGAAAGGATACCTGTCCTCCACTCCAATACTTGTCGCACCTAAACCACAAGAGAAGTTGTTGCTGTATTTAGCAGCAACCAATCAAGTGGTTAGTGCTGCGTTGGTAGCGGAAAGGGAGGCAGAGGACGAGCCCACACCTCCGGCGAGCGAATCCAGCGACAAGCAGGGGGCTCCACCGGCAAGCTCTGGCCCCGACAAGGACAACTCTGCGCAGGAGCAAGGAGAAGTGCGAAGGAAGATGGTGCAGCGCCCGGTGTATTTTGTGAGTTCCCTCTTGCAGGGGGCTAGATCAAGGTACTCCGGGGTGCAGAAGTTGCTTTTCGGTCTCCTCATGGCCTCGAGAAAGCTGCGCCATTACTTCCAAGCACATGAGATAACAGTGGTAACTCGCTTTCCGTTAAAGAGGATACTGCAAAATCCAGAAGCAACAGGCAGGATCGTCGAGTGGGCACTGGAACTGTCGAGCTTTGGCCTCAAGTTTGAAAGTACTTCAACCATACAGAGCAGAGCTTTGGCAGAATTCATAGCTGAATGGACCCCGACGCCGGATGAAGAAGTTCCAGAGACAAGCATACCCGTACAAGAGGCGACAAGCGAATGGATGATGTACTTTGATGGTGCTTTCTCGCTGCAAGGCGCCGGTGCCGGCGTGGTACTCATAGCGCCCACCGGAGAGCACCTCAAGTATGTTATCCAGATGCACTTTCCCAGAGAACAAGCGACAAACAATACTGCTGAGTATGAAGGTCTGCTTGCCGGCCTCAGAATTGCAGCTGAACTTGGGATCAAGAAGTTGATTGTGCGGGGAGATTCTCAGTTGGTGGTCCGACAAGTAAACACAAGTTATCAAAGCCCTTTGATGGAAGCTTATGTAGATGAAGTGAGAAAGCTTGAAGAGCACTTTGAAGGTCTGCAAATGGAGCACGTCCCGAGAGCTCAGAATGATATAGCAGATGGCCTTTCAAAGTGTGCTGCAATGAAGTTACCTGTGGAACCAGGGACCTTCCTGCTCAAGCTGACTCAGCCATCCGTTACACCATCAATTGGGCAGCCCAAGAAGAGAAAGTTGGTCTCCGGCGACTACTTGCCGGCGGATCTCCCCGAAGCCGCCGCCAAGGTCCCCAAGACCAACGACCAGAACGCTGAGGAACAGTTTGCTCCTGCAGATCTAAGGGTCTGTACAGTTGAAGCAAACGTTCCCGACAAGCCTTGCCCCGGCAGGCTTGCCGGGGGACCATCAGCTCCGGCAGAACCAGAGGTTCTTGCCGTAGAAGCTGGGGTCCCCGCAGCGGCCCTCATGCCTTTAGTCCTTGCCGTTGAGCCTCGGGCTCCGGCATGGGCACAGCAGATCGTCCGTTTTCTGCAAACTGGAGAACTTCCCGACGACCCAGCAGAAATAGAGAAAATAACCAGGCAGTCAAGTATGTACCAGTTCGTGGACAATGAACTGTACAGAAGAAGGCTCAATGGTGTCAGGTTGAAGTGCATTTCCAGAGAAGATGGACAGAAGCTGTTGGCAGAAATACATGGAGGCATATGTGGCCACCACATTGGCGCAAGGGCACTTGCCGGGAAGGCATTCCGGCAAGGGTTCTTTTGGCAAGAAGCCCTCCAAGATGCAACTGCACAAGTAACCAAGTGTGAAGCGTGCCAGTTCCATGCCAAACAAATTCATCAGCCAGCTCAAGCTCTCCAGACGATCCCTTTGTCCTGGCCCTTCTCGGTCTGGGGGCTCGATATCCTCGGCCCCTTTCCCCGAGCTGTCGGGGGCTTTGAGTACTTGTACGTAGCAATCGACAAGTTCACAAAGTGGCCAGAAGTGGAACCGGTGAGAAAGGTGACAGCACAGTCAGCGGTCAGGTTCTTCAGGTCAATTGTTTGCCGTTTCGGAATCCCTAACAGGATCATCACCGACAACGGTACACAATTCACTAGTCGCACCTTCATGCAGTACATCCAAGACCTTGGCGCCAAGGTCTGCTTCGCTTCTGTTGCTCACCCGAGAAGCAATGGTCAAGCGGAGAGGGCCAATGCTGAAGTGTTGCGCGGGCTCAAGACAAGAACCTTCGACAGGCTGCGCAAGTGCGGAAGAAACTGGATAGAGGAGTTGCCGGCGGCTCTTTGGTCAATCAGAACAACACCAAGTCGAGCCACCGGGCAGACACCCTTTGCCCTTGTCTATGGGGCAGAGGCAGTTCTCCCCACAGAACTCGTATACGGATCTCCTCGAGTGCTCGCTTATGATGAGCTCGAGCAAGAGCAACTGCGACAAGATGACGCATTGCTCCTCGAGGAGGAACGTCTCCAGGCTGCTGTACGAGCTGCTCGATACCAGCAACCCTTGTGTCGCTACCATAGCCGCAAGGTCAAGGCCAGGAGTCTCAAGGAAGGCGACCTTGTTCTTCGGCGTGTTCAGTCCGCCAAGAATTCCAACAAGTTGACGCCGAAGTGGGAAGGCCCTTATCGGGTGAGACAAGTCACAAGGCCCGGCGCTGTCCGCCTTGAGACCGAAGAAGGCTTACCGGTGAGCAATTCCTGGAACATAGAGCATCTTCGCAAGTTTCACCCATAAGGCGCGGTTGCCGTGATCCGCTCCAGCAACCACCTTTTGTACGAGTTTTGCCGCTGTCGCATGTAAACCTTTGTACAAAGCCGGGCGCAGATCCCGTGCATCAGTAAAGCTTTTGTGTTTTCGCACTATTTGCCATTTTCATGCTTTTCTTTGTTATTTGCATGCATTGTTTGGCATCTTGTGCAACACACATATCCGGTAAGCATTACCATGCCGAGAAACCCTATACTTGTTCCCTCTTCTCCTTTTCTTTCCCTCTTAAGCAGAAGAAACATTCCTCGCGCACAAGTTTGCCGGGGGGGAAGGAGGTGGAGGACGAACCAAGTGCTGTTCAAGAAAGGGGAGCTTGCCGGAGAACGAACAGATTATGAAAGCTAAGTTACCAGAATTTGAGCAGTTCAATTTTTTTAAAAATTTAGTTATCTTCCTTGAACAACCACACTTTGTATGGAAAACCTGTGCGCGGAGGAACCTACCCGTGGCTAGCCGCACCCTTATCTTGTTTTCGAGTACACTCAACGGCTTAAGTGAGCTGCGACAAGTGTCGCGCCCTTACTTCGTTTTCGAGTTCGCTCAGCAAGCTAAGTGCGTTGCGACTAGCTGCGGCAAGGTTGCTTGCCGGTAAGGCCTTTGCCAGCAGGCTGCTCAGAGTCCAGCACTCAGCGCTCGCGGCAAGGGTCCCTTGCCGGCAAGTTCCCTAAAAGCGTAGGGTAAAAAGCATACAAAGTAAAGGACCAAAAACAAGGGAGATAACAATGCGTCAATTGCTCGGAAATAAGATAATATATTACAGAGATAACTTGTCGCAATGACTAATAGATTCATGTTCATGGCACACTTTGCAGCAGCAAAGGAAATAAGAAGAAAGAGGCCTAGTCTACGCGATCGCCTTCACGCCTGGAGATCTTGTTCACCTTGGCGATGATGTGGGCGACCTGCGCCTTCAGCGCCTCCTGATCTGCGTCGGCCGGCAAGCTGCGGAGGACGTTGACAAGATTAATACCAGGATTGCGGTAGACGATCTTGGTCAAGACACGCTCCAAGGTACCCGCGCAGAGCTGGCGCGACTCCTCGGCCAGCTGCGCGGGGAGCTTCTCTTGCAGCCGTGCAAGCGCCGGCGCGATTCCCCTGAAGAAAAGACTGAGCTTGGCGCTGTGGGGGAGGTTCGGGTCCGGAGAGTACACAAGGTGTTCCACCCTCAGCGCCATCAGCTCCTTGTCAATATTGGCGGCGGAGGTGACCAGATCCTCCGTCCATTGCTCCACCGCCCGGTTGAAGTTGTTTGCGGAGATGGCGGCGCTCTCCACCAGCTCCCGCTCCTTGCGGAGCTCCTCCTTCAGCTTGGTCTCGCGGTCCCGGGCGGCGTCCAGTGAATCTCTCAGCGTGGAGACCTTCAACTCCATATCAGCAATTGAGTCCTTGGCGGCTTTGAGCTCGTCGCCCTGCTTGGAGAGGCGTACCTGAAGATCAGAGTTGGTGTGGGCGTCTTTCTCGCGCTCTATGTTGAGAGCGGTGACCCTTTCCGTGCTCGCCTTCAGGTACTCCTCCAGCTGCGCCACCTTGGCTTCAAGGTCCTTCTTGGCGGTCTCCGCGGTGGCTGCGGCGGCTTTCGCTTCCTTCAACTCTCCGCCAAGGGCCTGCTCCCGGGTGGTAAGGTCGTCCTCGTGAGCGTCGAGGTCGACCTTCCGCTGGTTGAGCGCTCCTTCTCGCTGGGACAGCGCTTCACCGACCAGTCGCTGCTGTTCCTCGGCCTCAGCCTTCTCCAGGAGGAACTCTTGCTGCTCTCCGGCAAGCCTCTCGCGCTCCTCCGCCAAGTCGCGGAGAGCTGCCTGGTTGGCGGCGCGGAGCTCTGCGGCGCGTTTCTCCAGGTCTGCTCCGGCCTTGGCGGTGAGGGCTTCTCGCGACTCCAGTTTCGCCTGCCTGGCCCGGTAAAGGGCCAGGAGCTGGCGGAGAAGTTTCTCCTCTTCGGGCTCATCGCTCCCGCCAGGCGCCTCAACGATCTTCAACCCCGCGGAGGCGAGGACCTCTCCATCAAAGGTCTCTCCCTCCACGGGGGCTCGCGACGAGGACCCCCACGGCACTTGTATGAAGACGCCATTGGGGGCCTCAAGGTAGATGCCCGACTGCTCCTTGCCGGCGGAGGGGTCGGCGGCCGGCGCAGCGCTTGACGCTCCTGCCGCCTTCGGGCCGGCAGTGTGGTCGCCGTCCCCCTCCCCAGCCGCGGCGTCTGCGGACGGGGCAGTCTCCTCAGCGGCAGGCTCGTCGGCTCCTGCCATGTCCTCAACAACAGTGGCATTGCCGGCGTCGCCTTGCGCGCCCTCCTCCTCGACGATGACCTCCGTTTCCATCCGCTCCGGGGGAGGAGGATCTAGCAAAAGAAAAAGAAAAGAAGAAGTTCAAGCAAATATCCAAAAAGACAAGTCCAAGAAGACGAAGTTGCAATACTCACCTTCGCGGACTTCCTCGACGACAGGCTCCCTCGCCGGGGAGTCCTCCCTTGGCGGGGTGGCCACCCTCGCCGGGCTGCTCGCCCTTGGCGGAGTACCCGTTCTTGGCAGAGCACTCTCCCTCGCCGGGGAGTTCGCCCTTGGCGGGGATGGCGGGACCTGTGGCTCCTCGGGAGTAGTCTCCGGGCGCTCCTGCGGCTGCGGCTCCACTTTTGCACAAGACAAATGAAGCAGCAAGATGTCAGTACAAGTTAAAACCTCAAGCGCGCCCGATGAACAAAAAAATCTAAAACCCAGACTTACGCTGGGGGCTGCGCTGGGGGCTGCTCCTCGGAGCAGCAGGTTGGTCCGACGAGCCTGTCGCTGGCGCGTCTCCAGTCGCCGCGGCGGGCGAGTCGTCCTCGACCTCAACCACAGGGATCTTGGCCCTTTTCGCCATCCGCTGGGTCAGGGTCCTGCAAGCAAAGCAAGAACAAGATAAGAATCATCAAGGAAAGAATCAAGATAGAATCAAAGAAGTTACAAAATTATAGATGCTTACTCCTCTTCCTCGTCGTCGTCAGAGCTGAGGGCGGAGAAGTCAAACTCCACCTGAGTTGCTCCCGCGCGAGGAGCAGGAGGAGAAGGCTCCCTCGGGCGCTTGGCGGTCTCCGGGGCTGGGGGCTGCGAAGAACCAGCCTCCGTTGGCGCCGGGGCCCGGGGAGCAGGCGGAGCGGCCGTTTCGCTCCAAGAAGATCCCCCTCCGCTTGGCGCTGGTGCGCGGGGCGCCTCCGTCGCGGCTTGGCTCGTTCTGGTGGCGCGCGTCGCCCGGCGAGTAGGCTGTTGTCGGGGCGCCTGCGTCCTTGTCGCTGTAGCCGCCTTGCGGAGGCGCTTCAACGGTGTCCGCTTGGGACTTGCCCGAGGTGGGGAGTTCTCCGAGGACGATGAGGCGTCGTCGTCAAGCCCCAGAGACCCACCGGTGTCCTCATCGGCCTCGGTGTCCTCCTCCTCCTCCCCGGCGGGCTCGCTGGGTCCAGCATCTTGTCCTGCGGACCCGCTCTCTCCGGTGGCTCCGCTCCCTCCGGTGGCTCCGCTCCCTCCAGCACCTCCGTTCCCTCCGGCAACCTCGCTTGCCGCGGCCTCGCTCACGACCCCGGGAATCCCGGCGTGCCTCAGGGAAGGACCCCCGGCAAGCTCGTCGGGCGGAAGCTTGAGCAGTCTGCGGATCTCAGCCTCCTCTGCTTGGCACACCTCGTCCGCGGCCTGCGCCTCGTCCATGGTGAATCCGAAGTCTCCTGCTGCTGCAGCTGCGGCGGCCTCTTCCATCCGGGAAGCTATATAGGCTATGTCCCGCTCTGTGGTGGCCCGAGTGAGACCCTTGTTCTCCTCGGTGTTCTTCGGCACCTCGACCAAGTTATCGAAGAAACTCAGAATTGCGTCCGGCGGAGGCTCTATCCAGGTGGGGTCGACGCCGTGAGAGTCACACGCGGGCATTATTGCGCGCAAGGAGTCCCGGGCGGTGCTGTTGCACAGCGGCACCACTCCCCGGGGAGATCTAAACCACTCCGGATGGGCCGGGTCGTGCTTAAAAAGCTCCCGGACCATCCCCTTCAGCTCCAAAGCCGTGAAGTTGAAGTTCAGTCCCGGGCGCAGCCTCATAATGTCCGCCGCGTTGCCAAATTCCCATGCTGGCCTTTTCCTCTCTTGTAAAGGGGCAATGCGGCGGCGGAGGAAGTCTGCCCCTACCTCTCCGATGGTCAGTTTAGCTACCCGGAGACGAAGTATCCTGATAAGGGCGATGTTGAGCTTGCCGTCCTCCGGGGCCAACTCGCTCCAGTCCCTGCCGCGCACTATGGCATTTGTGCGCGGCGCAGTAAAAGGCTCCGGTTGGTCCTCCACTATCCAACACCAATCTGCGCGCCACTCTTCCCACTTGCCGTGGAGCTCTCCTTTCAGATATGAGTCCTTCTTGTTCAAGCGGAAGATCCAAGAGATGGCCCCGGAGAGGGGAGCGCCGGCCTCTACTCTAGGCATAAAAAAGTGGCGAAAGAGCGCTACATTGGGATAGATCCCTACATAGTTTTCGCACAGATGTGCGAAAACCGCCATCGTAAGGATGGCGTTGGGGGTGAAGTCTAGGAGGTGGAGGCCGTACGTGTTCATGATGTCGCAGAAAAACTCCGAGAACGGAGGGCACAAGCCGCAATGAAAGAAGACAGCGAAGAAGAAATACCCGCCGGGAACTAGATCTTTGGCGACGGCGGGGTAGACTCTGGTCCGGGGATGAGCCTTGGTCTCCTTGGACCAGAAAAGGTAGAACTTGTTCCACAGCTCCCTCGCGCTGAGCCTCGGCGCGAACACCACATTCTTCTTCCGCAGGGCGGCAAGCTTCGCCGCCTGCTCGGATTTCTCCCTCTTGGCCTTGTCCGCTTTCGCCTTCTCGGTCTTCGGGGCCATGGCGGAGGCGGAGAGGGAAGAGGCGAGGAACTCGACGACGCCGCGGATGCGGAAGACGACGGAGAAGAGGTGGAGACAGAGAGCAGCGGAGGCTTTCTGGAGGTTGAAGACGAAGTGAAGACGGAGGAAGGAAACTGCCCCTGTTCCCTCTGCTTTTAAGGGGGGAGTGGGGGACGTTTCGCATTTTCCATTAAAGAACGTGGCCACGATCTCTCCCACGACGCCGCAATCGACGCGTGCCGTTAGGGAGGGGCGCGGCGGATGCGCAAGGGGATTCGGCGTGCCGTGGGCCGCGTGTGTCCGTGCACTGTTTTGGGCCTGGCCCAACAGCGCTCGGCACCATGTATGGCCCAGGCCCGGGGGCTCCTGTCGGTGTACTAAGATAGGGGTACCTTAGTACCCCAACTTGTGCACGGGCAGTAGCAGCTTCCCGCGGCAGGGCTCACCACGCGCTCGCCGGAGACCTTTCTGATCCATATAAAACCATTCAAAAACAAAGTATACAAGACAGAAGATCAAGGCCCCGGCAAGTGGAGCTTGCCGGGAAGGCCGTCCCAGGCTCAAGACTATCACGTTCAACACAAGACCCTGGCAAGAGGAGCTTGCCAGGAAAACCAGAAGACTGCATCCCAGAAGACATGCCTTGGCGCAGCATGCGCCCCGGCAGGGGCCCGGGGAGCGACAAGCTTCAGGGCCCGGCAAGATCAAGACCCCGGCAAGGTGCTTGCCGGGGGAAGCCTGCACTGTGTGCCCGCGCTCCAGCTCATCGGCCCACGCGTCGCCCTGGGGCCCTTCCAGGGACGCGTGGCGGATGGCTGTGCAGCCTGGGGAACACGGTGGCACTCCACGGTGACGAGGCTACCGCCGTGGCGAACGGAGACGCATGGACGGGTGCTTTTGGGGCCGACGGTGACGGGCATTTAATGCCCTTGTCCCCCACTGTCAAGTTAGGTGAAGACCACTGTTCACGCACTGTTCATGCACTGTTCCCGCACTGTTACAACTACCACCAAAGTTACATTTTTGCCCTTCTTCTACGTTGACACCTGTCGGTGACCCCTTGAGCTATAAAAGGAGGCCCGTGCACAACGTGGAGAGGGTTCGGAACCTAGATAGCTCTCTTGCTCGGTGTAGCTAGTTCTTCAAGCTCCCGAGCTCACAAACTCAATACAAACCAAGCAGGAGTAGGGTTTTACGCGTCCGCGCGGCCCGAACCTGGGTAAACTGCCCGCGTGTGCTCTTTGATCCGCTCTTTGTGCTCCCTCCGCTCCCTCACCGCAACGTACAAGGGGCTCCGGTCCCATAGGTGCTCGTGGTGGACAGTTTCCCCCGACAAGTAGATATTGATGGATTTCGGTCTACTTACTTTGGCGTACCGCCCATGCTTTGAACCTCAACCTTTCTTGCAATGTAGTCAGCATTGGTTTGCGTTTGTGGTCCTGTCAATTGCCCAGCTGTAATTCGTTTACCTCACATAGCTGTTTTATCGTCTTTTGGGAGAGAGACATCGCTAGTGAACATCATGTGACTCCGGTCCATATTACCATCATTGATCACATCCGCTATTATTTACTATTGCAAAACACTATCTATCACTACTATCATTTTGCGTTTAATCCTTTGTGCACTACAAGGCCGGAGGGATTGACAACCTCTCTGTACTCGCTGGGAGCAAAGTTATTTGTATCTGTGTGCAGGTCCACGTTGATTGCTAATTTGCACCGTTAGCAGTTGACACCTACTTGTTGAACCTAGGAGTCTCTGGGGATTCGATCCTTGGCATCTTTGCTAAGGGAAAACACTTCCACAACACTTCATCTTTCACCTTCCACTTGGGGTAACCAACGAGGGGTTAGAGGCCCATCAAGGAGTATTTTCTGGCGCCGTTGCCGGGGACTCCACTCTTCAGGATAGGGGAGTTGCATGCTATCTTTTACCTTTGCTTTTTAGTCTTGTTAGTTTACCTTTCAGTTTTTGCTTTAGTCTCCTTTATCAAAAAATTACAAAAAAATTTATTTTACCTTCCTGTTAGTAGTCCTATCTGTTTAGCTAAACATGTTAGGATATGGTGCTTTGAGGGAATCACAAGTTCTAGATTTCCATCAAAGGGATGGAGAAAATATGAAGAAGGCATGGGACAAAATTTCTGATGCACATAGGAGAATTATGCCTTGGATACCTATAAAAATTGTGCTTAGGAATTTTTACCAGGGTCTTTTTAAATGATGTAAACACTCTCTTGATATTATAGCCGAGGGAGATTTCCTAGAGTGTGATGAAGCTAGAGCTCTTGAAATTATACATGGTCTATCTAGTTACTTTGTTTATGATCATAATTTTGATACTGTCATAGATAGACTTGCTACTATTGAAAAGAGAATGGATGCTCTAAACTTGATGAAGGTAGAGAAACCCAAACCCAATAAGAGAGATATTTTGGAAATAGATAATGATTGGGAGCTTCTTGTTAGGATTAGTATCTCTAATCAAGACTTCCTTGCTTATTGTGATATTGGATCTATGGTTTCCACTATGCCAAAAATTGTTCATGATTCTTTAAAATTTAACATGGATAGATTATCATCTTATCATGAACACACTAATGGAGATATTTCTGAAATCCAGGGAAGAATTAAAGATGTGCCAGTCAAATTCCTTAAAGGGATTGCAATGGTTGATTTCTTCATCATGGAGCCAAACCAAGGAAATATAGTGCTTGGAAGGGACTTCCTCCGAGCGGTAAAAGGCTTCATCGATATAGGTAAGGGACAAATCCGCTTACGCGGGAAGGCAAAAGGTGTGTACCCCTTTCCTAGAAGGAACAAGAGTGAACTTGTTGAGGAACCTTATGAATCAATTTATAACTCCGATTATTATGATGGTTATTGATTCCTCTATGCATTATGCCTAGCTTAAAGGCATAAAAGAAAGCGCTTTTGGGAGGCAGCCCACATGAATAAATATTTTGCTTTTGTTGTGTCTTGATGTTGTTTACTACTGTAGCATCATCATTGTATCTTTGCTTTTCATATTTGTGCCAAGTATAGCCTCTGATTACTAGAAAGTTCAAAAGTTGTGAGGTGCTGTCCAGGAAACAGATTCTGTCCTTGGATAGAAAAATTCGTATAAAATCACCAGATCATCTTTTTGGTCTGAATTTTTTCGACAGCGTTCTATATATAATTGTCTTTCGTGCGTATGTTCTGATTTTTTTGATTTGAGTTGCAGAAGTATCCCGAACAAATCGATTACTACCTGCTGTTCTGTTTTTCACAGATTCTGTCCTGTTTTGCCTTTCCTTCAGTTTGCAAACCAAGAGCTTGCTTTTTCTTTGCAAAAACCTTTTGGCAATCTTGAGAAACAGTAGAAATTCAAGAATATCTTTATTTCCAGCAAGGAACAATTATTTTATTAAAGGTACTAACCTCGCTAATCAGATTATGATGAGTTATGTATGAAGGGAGTTTTCAAGTGTGCGAGGGAAGATGATAAAAAGATTCAGGAGTGTCAAGCGCTCAAGCTTGGGGATGCCCCCGTGCACCCCCAAGAAATATTCAAGGAGACTCAAGCGTCTAAGCTTGGGGATGCCCCCGTGCATCCCCTTCTCCATCAACATTATCAGTTCGTCTTTCGTTCCGCTATATTTTTATCACTTCATGTGTTATGTGCTATGCTTGGAGCGTCTTGCTTTTAGTTTTCTTTTTTAGTTTTTCATAACGAGTTGGAACTCAGCATTCCTTTATGTGGGAGAGAAACACGCTCCACTTCTACCTAGAACATAACATAGAATTTTCATGTCTATCTTTGCTGTGTATGTTCTTTGTCTTTTAATAGCTACTATCATGCTCTGCTCTTAGTATTCATGCTTATCTTTCCAAAGAGCTTTTGTTTAGTTGGTTGCTTGAACTCTCTTTAATTACCATGCTCACCTTATTAAGAGAGTTTGCTTCTCTTGCATTGGTTAATATGTCTATGATAAGGATGCTACGTGCATAATGGTGCTTAGTAGTTCAGGTTTTCTTATGGTTAGTCTCAAATAGCTGTGGGATTCCCAATGTGTTATTGGAGTACCAACATGATTTGTTTGCCTATGATGTGGTATGGTTTAGTAATATCTTCCTTCGAGAATTTATTTTGATTGACTTGGCGTATGCTCACGCATATTTAAGACTGTAAAGAAAGTCTGTCAAGCCTTGATGATCTTTTATTTCTGAGTAGCGATATAACTACCATGCCTGATTCAATATTGCTTTGTCGCTCTGCATGATTATGACCGTCATTGCTCTCTTAGTTGGTCGCTCCCAGTCTTTTGCTAACCTCCACCTGTACTAAGCGGAATGATTGCTTGTGCATCCACATCCTTTTAAACCAGTTATGCCATATGAGCCCACCATATCTACCTATACATGGTATTTCACCGCCACTCCAAGTAATTTACATGTGCTACCTTTAAAACCTTCAATCTATGCAATATATAGCTCATGGGAAAGTAGCTTAAAAACTATTGTGGTAAAGAATATGTTGCTTATGTATCTTATTTCTTATAAGTTGCTTGCTGAGCGATAACCATGTTTCTGGGGACGCTATCAACTGTCACACTTTTGTTGAATATCATGTGAGTTGCTATGCATGTTCATCTTGTCTGAAGTAAGGGTGATTTGCCGTGGGTTGAATGAATATGCATATTGTTAGAGAAGAACATTGGGCCGCCAACCAAAGCCATGTATCATGGTGGAAGTTTTAGCTTGGACTTAATCCTCAATCTCTTATGAGAATATGCTTATGCATTAAAGTGGAGTCCATCATCTATTTTCTATGTTGTCCCGGTATGGATGTCCTCAAGTTGAGATCTATCAAAAACGAGAAATCAAATGCGATTTATCTCCTTGGACCTTTGTACAGGTGGCATAGAGGTACCCCTTTGTGACACTTGGTTGAAACATATGTAATGCAATGATAACCCATGGAAATCCAAGCTAATTAGGACAAGGTGCGAGCACTATTGGTATTCGATGCATGAGGCTTGCAACTTATAGGATGTGTTATGCATGACACATATGAAGTACTACTACCGTTGACAAAATTGCTTCTATGTTTTCAAAATAAAAAGCTCTAGCACATAACCATTCTTTTACTTTTATGTTGAGTCTCCACCTTCTTTTAAAAGCACCAACTACTGAGAGCATGATTGTCATTCTGAGTGTAATGTGCATTGTCCCAAAGTAGCATTGTCTTTTGCATGATTGTGATATCGTTTATTTTGAAATCATTGTATCTAGTAATCACTTAAACCTTGAAGGTGCCCCTGCATTTATGTTTTGCATCACTAAAGGGGGCAAGCTAGATATCACTTTATCATATTTGCACATCATGATCATTGCAAATCTTTTTGATGTTTCAGTTTCATATTGTTAAACTTTCAGTCATTTGTGATTTTCTCATGAGGCAACTTAATTACTATAGAATCATTGTCTCAGTAAGCTTTTGTCATATGACTGTAAAAAGTCCTATATGGTTAATAGCATGTCACCACATAAATTATTCTTTTTATCATTTACCTACTCGAGGACGAGCAGGAATTAAGCTTGGGGATGTTGATACGTCCAAAACGTATCTATAATTTCTGCTTGCTCCATGCCACTTTTGGGTGATATTGCTATGATATTCATACACTTCCATACACTTTTGATCATATTTGGACTAACCTACTAATCCAGTGCACCCCGGTGCCAGTTTCTGTTTTCGGCTGATTTTGTATTTCAGGTTTTCACGTTACGAGAACTGCCAGGAAAAATCCAGAAAAATTATATAAAAAATCAGCGTTCCGGAACCGACCTTGCGGCCGAAGTATAGCCGGGGGGGCACCAGGGCTCGGGGCGCCCTTTGGGCGCCCCCCCCCCCTGGGCCGCGCCGGGGGGGGCCTGGGCCCCCCGAAGCCCGTCCGGTGCCCCCCTTTGGCATATATTTAGAGCGTCCCTCGAAACCCTCGGGACGGGAACTCTTTTTCGCGATCTCATCTCTGTTCCGCCGCCGCCGCCGCTTCCAAGATCGGGAGCACCAGGAGAACTCTTCCCGGCACCCTGCCGGAGGGGAGGATCACCACCGGGAGCCTCTCCACCACCATGGACGCCTCCCGGATGAGTTGTGAGTAGTCTCCCTTGGACCATGAGTCCATGACCAGTAGCTATGTGATGTTCTCCTCCCGTTCTTGTGCTTCACTAATTAGTCCTCGTGAGCTGCCCTACATGATCGAGGCACATATGTAATCCTTATGCTGTTGCTATGATGAGTTTGCTGGGATCCGATGGATTATGAGATTATGTTCAGATTGTTCTTGAGTAATATATTTGATCTACCTCTTTTATATTTATGTTCATAAGTAATTCTTGCATGTTCTCCGTTGTTATTTATTGCTTTGGCCAAGTAATACGTAGTGACTCCAAGAGGGAACGTTATGCTCGATTGTGGGTTCATGCCCCTCGATGACTAGCTTGAGTGACAGAAACATGAGTCTAGGGGATGTGCTGTTGCGACAAGGGGGAAAACAACGGTGCTTGTGCCCGCGGGTGCAAGGATTGTTTACTTTACGCAAAGTTCTTTTAATGCAGTTGTCTGTTGCTTTGAGTTTACACTATGGGTGGGGCTCGCAACTTAATACCAGCGAGATGTTCTGGATAGATATCTCAAGGTGGATGATTAGTAGTAGATATTGATGGATTTCGGTCTACTTACTTTGGCGTACCGCCCATGCTTTGAACCTCAACCTTTCTTGCAATGTAGTCAGCATTGGTTTGCGTTCGTGGTCCTGTCAATTGCCCAGCTGTAATTCGTTTACCTCACATATCTGTTTTATCGTCTTTTGGGAGAGAGACATCGCTAGTGAACATCATGTGACTCCGGTCCATATTACCATCATTGATCACATCCGCTATTTACTTTTCGCTATTATTTACTATTGCAAAACACTATCTATCACTACTATCATTTTGCGTTTAATCCTTTGTGAACTACAAGGCCGGAGGGATTGACAACCTCTCTGTACTCGTTGGGAGCAAAGTTATTTGTATCTGTGTGCAGTTTCACGTTGATTGCTAATTTGCGCCGTAGCAGTTGACACCTACTTGTTGAACCTAGGAGTCTCTGGGGATTCGATCCTTGGCATCTTTGCTAAGGGAAAACACTTCCACAACAGTGCATCTTTCACCTTCCACTTGGGGTAACCAACGAGGGGTTAGAGGCCCATCAGGTACCCTTGAGCTTCTTCCTCTTGGGTGCTTGGGTGCCCTAGACGGTTGAGTTCACCTCGGAGCCACATTCCATTGTGGTGAAGATTCGTGGTGTCGTTGGGGAGATAGCCCCAACCTTGTGGTGTTCGGAGCTCAATCATTGTGGTGTAAAGCTCCGGGCAAGCGTCAGGGTCTCCAATTAGGTTGTGGAGATCGCCCCGAGCAATTTTACAGGTTCTGGTGACCGCCCCCAAGGGTTTCCAATGTGTACGGGTTCGGTGACCGCCCCCAAGGGTTGCCATTTGTACGGGTTCGGTGACCGCCCTCAAGGGTCCCTTAGTGGAATCACGGCATCTTGCTTTGTGCGAGGGCGTGAGGAGATTACGGTGGACCTAGTGGCTTCTTGGGGAGCATTGTGCCTCCACACCGCTCCAAACGTAGATTAGCATCCGCAAGGGTGTGAACTTCGGGATACATCGTCGTCTCTGCGTGCCTCGGTTATCTCTTACCCGAGCCCTTTACTTATGCACTTTACTTTGTGATAGACATATTGTTTCTTGTCATATTTCTTGCTATCACCTAGCTGTTTATCTTGCGTAGCATAAGTTGTTGGTGCACATAGGTGAGCCTAGTTGTTGTAGGTTTTGTGCTTGACAAAACCACCGCTAGGTTTATTCCGCATTTGTTCAAGCCTAAACCGTAATTATTTTAAAGCTCATATTCACCCGCCCTCTAGGCGACATCCACGATCTTTCAATTGGTATCAGAGCCTCGTCTCTCTTTATAGGGCTTAACCGCCTAGAGAGTAAGGATGTCGACTAGGGGTTTAGGTTTCTCTGACACTGTTAGTTTCGATGGCACAAATTTTGATGTTTGGGTAATTCGCATGCTTAATCTCTTTAGGGTCATGGACCCAAATTTAGAGCAAATTGTAGATATGGGTTTTTCTCCTCCAAAGGATCCACAAAGATTATCTTTAGAGGATGATAAAAACTCTTATCTCAATGCTCAAGCTTCTAATGTGCTTTTTGATGCTTTGAGCAATGTAGTTATATTTCAACTCATGCCGTTCCGGGATGCTCATGAGTTGCGGACAAAGCTTCAAGATAAATATGGCCTGTCCAAGAATTGTGGGAATGATTGTTCTCCCTCCACCTCCGGCCGTGTTGTATTCTCAACTTCTTCTACTTCACCTACATGTGGTTTGCCACAAGGTAATGATATGGTGATTAGTGTTGATCATTGCAATGATGATAGTATGCTTATTGTGGATGCTCCTTCATCACTATCTTATTGCAATGCATATTCTTTGGACTTTAACACTTAGAGCACCCTACATGTTTCACATGCTTGTGTTGATAGTCCTTGCATATCATTTAGAAATTGCTTGAATAAAACCCATGATGATATGCTTGCTATATCTTGTTGCCATGATAAAAATGCATCTATTTCCTCGAATTGTTGTGCTAACAATGTAGAGGAAACCCAACACCCCATGGAACAAGATGTAGTATTGAATGGTGCTTCAAGGGATCCTACATCATCATCTATTACGTTTTGCCTTTTGGCTAAGGCTTCAAAGGTATCTCCCACTTTGAATCCCAATATATCGTGTGATGATAGTGATGATGACAATAATGATGATGTTGATAATGATGAAGAGAATGATAATGTTGCCTCCTTAAAATTAAGGAGGAAATGATTTTTAAAGCTCTTCATAATAATAAAATTGCTCGTTCCAACTTCATGGAAATCATGTCTATTGCCATTGAGGGCAAGAAATATATAGAGGAGTTGGAATATCATCTAGAGTATCATGAGGTCACCATTGAGAAAATGGAAGGTCATGAGCGTGATTACGCTAATGAGATCGCTGACCTCTCGCAAGCTCTTGAACTTGAACAAACCACCAAGGAATCTCTTAAGGAGACTTTTGCTCTAGAACTATCTAGAATAAAGGAATCCCGTGATAGAGCTCTCGAGGTGGCTAATGATTTTGAAACTAAAAATGAGAAGCTTGAAGTTGCACATGCTAAACTCCTTGAGGATTTTGAGCACCTCGAAAATGGCTCAAGGGTCATTAAGGGTGAGCTCATAAAACTCACCGAGTCTCATGCTCAACTTAGAGCTTCATATTCTAAGGAGCTTGCCAACTTGCCTTCTCCTCTTGCTATTATTAATGATGCTTGTGCTACTAACTCTATTTCTAGTGCAGCATCAATTTTGAAGGAGAATGTTGAGCTAAGGGCTCGACTTGAGTTGCTATCTAGCAATTATGGGAAATTGGAAGAAAGTCATGTAAAGCTCACAAGCTCTGATGATGATCTTTTAGTATCCCATAATGTGCTAAATATAGCTCATGAGGCTATGAGTATCAAGGTAACATCTAGTATGCCTCATGTGGCTACTAGCACTACTTCAAGTCAAAATGCTATATTGCCATGTGTTAGTCCTTGTAATTCATCTACTCATAACTTTGGTACATCTTGTGATGAATTACTTTCCGTGCCTCGTTGCTCTAACAATGAAGTTTATACCTCCTCTAGTTCTTGTGTTGATACTAACCATGTAGAGGAAATCAAAGAGCTCAAGGCCCAAGTCACTTCTTTGAAGAAAGACTTGGAAAAGTGTCATGAAGGGAAGTCCACACAACAATATCTTGAGTGTGCAAAAATCCCCAAATGACAAAGGTGGACTTGGATTCATCTCCAACAAGAAGAAGAAGTCCAAAATTCATAAGAAGAAGAAGGGCCAAGAACAAGTCAAGAATTTGGCCAAGATTATTTGCTTCAAGTGCAAAATTGAAGGGCACCATGTTAGATCTTGCCCTTTGAAGAAGAAGACCATTAGTGACAAGCAACAAGGTAAGAGGCCACAAGTTCAATCTCGTTCTCAACCGCAAGTTGAGGAAAGGCCGCTTCCCAAGAAGACTCATGGTAATGCTTCTCATTTTGAGAAATCAAATGAGAAGAAAGTGAAGAGTAGATGTTGCTACTTATGCCGTGAGAAGGGTCACCTTGCTTCTTCATGCACTAGTGGTAACTTGTCCAACCCAATTATTATTGATGATATCTATTCTCTTGGGAAGGATAAGATTGGCAATGTGTTTGCCAAGTTTCTTGGGACTAAAAGTGGTGTCAAGAAAAGAACCATTTGGGTAGCCAAGCCTATTGTGACTAACCTCTTAGGACCCAACTTGGTTGGGGACCAACTAGCTCAAACTTGATCAATAGGTGTTTTGGAGGGCATTGGAGACTTGGCTACATTATGAAGATTTGAGGGGTCTTCATCATTCATATTGTCTCAAGCCAAGTCATTCGGATTATCTTTCTATCATATATCCAATGTTCCTCCTTGCGGTAACTCGTGCTTAAATTGTTTACATTGAAAGTTACTTGCCCCTTAGCATGTTGTGGTTTTGTACCTTGCATGTGCTTGTATATGTTGTGCTTCCAATTTGCTTATCTTGAGAAATCAAGTATATGTATGTTGGTTTTCACATCATGTACGTTTGTGTCGTGTGTTGATCCTTTTTGCATCTTGTTTATATCTTAGTTGGCTCTTGTAAGAGATTAATGGAACATCCCATTTTGGGGAGTGATGTTCTTTGTGCACCTCACAATCCTATAAATGTGTGTACATGAGGAATACCATCTAGTATTGATATCACAAGATTATCTAGTCTCTATGTGGTATGTCTTCTCATGAGAAATTCAAATTCTATTTGGTCCATTAATTATCTCTTGTTGGTTCTCTTTTGCATCTTGTTAAGTTTTTCATTGGTATCACATTATGGGGGAGTAATATGCTGTGTGTATATTACAAGCCTAGAAAATGTGTACATTTGAGATATTGTCACCTAGATTTGATATTGTAAATTATCTTGTGCCTAGGTGACATGTTAGCTCTACAGGTTGCAAATTTGTTTGTGTGTTTGGTGTGAAGATGATGTTCGATATCTTTGCAATCTACCATCGAAAATTATTTCCAAATACTTCTTGTCTCTTGATAATGGGTAATCATTTATGTGGTAAAAATTATTGATCATCTTTACCTTGGTTTTTGCTTTCTTTTGTCTTATTTCTTGCCAAGATTGTGTCAACTCCCATTGCCTTCCGTGCCACTTGTGGACATTGTTGTTTTCTTGATCGTGTCTAGTGTTTTCGAGATATAGTGAAAGTGGTGATCCCATCTTGTGCGTTTTATATTCAAATGCAAATTCTCTATAATGCACAACTCTTGGGGGAGCTATCCTATTTTCTATGAAACACTCATCTTGTGATCCATTTCAAGTGTGTGTTGGTGGAAGGCAAGCCATTTCTTTTTGGTACTTTGTGCCATCATGAAACTTTATAGAGGGCTTGGTTTGTTTGGAACCATCCTCTCTTTTGGGAGTTCGATATCTTTCTTTTTGAGTGTGTTAATGGATATCTCATTCCTTGATGTATCTTTTAATGATATCTTCCAAGTGATGATTTCCCTATTTGGTATCCTATTTTCACTTGGTATTTTTTTCATTTGGTATCGTTTCTTGAAAGTCTTGAGCATGCATACTTACTTCATGTAGTTTCTTTGGCATGCTTTCTTTCTTTGACCAAATATATAGGGGAAACTCCATCTAGTCTCAATTTGGGTGAGATGTGCATGAAATTCATTTTCATATATATATATATATATATATATATATATATATATATATATATATATATATATATATATATATATATATATATATATATATATATATATATATATATATATATATATATATATATATATATATATATATATATATATGCACATATGTATGTGGAGTTTGTCCTATGTATTAGTGTCTCTAACTCTTTGGTCCCAGTGAGTTTGGGTACCATTTTGTTTTTGTGGTTGTTCTAGGAACAATTGGAGATGCATTGGATGCTTGATACGTTCATTTTGCATCATGCTTATAAGTTGATATTTATTGCATTATGGGTTGTTCATACATGTTTTGTCACAATACTTATGCCTTTTCCCTCTTATTTTGCAAGGTTTACATGAAGAAGGGGGAATGCCGGCAGCCGGAATTCTGGGCTGGAAAATGAGCAAACCTTGGAAACCTATTTTGCACAACTTCAAAACCCCGAAACTCCACAGAACATTTTCCGGAAAATATAAAAAATACTTGACGGAAGAAACCCACGAGGGGGGACACTGGCTGGCCTCGAGGGTGGGGGGCGCGCCCCCCTTCCCAGGGCGCGCCCCCTGCCTCGAGGGCCAGCCGGTGGACCCCAGGTGACCATCTTCTCCTATATGAAGCGTTTTGACCTGGAAAAAGTCAAGAGGAGGCTTTCGGGACCAGACGCCGCCGTCTCGAGGCGGAACCGAGGCGGAAACCAATCTAGGGCTCCGGCAGAGCTGTTCTGCCGGGGATACTTTCCTCCGGGAGGGGGAAATCGTCACTGCCGTCATCACCAACAACTCTCCCATCTTGGGGAGAGCTATCTTCATCAACATCTTCACCAGCACCATCTCCTCTCAAACCTTAGTTCATCTCTGGTATCCAATCTTTGTATCAAAACCTCAGATTGGTACCTGTGGGTTGCTAGTAGTGTTGATTACTCCTTGTAGTTGATGATAATTGGTTTATTTGGTGGAAGATCATATGTTCAGATCCATTATGCATATTAATACCCCTCTGATTATGAACAATATTATGTCTTGTGAGTAGTTGCTTTTGTTCCTGAGGACATGGGAAAAGTCTTGCTATAAGTAGTCATGTGAATTTGGTCTTCGTTCGATATTTTGATGAGATGTATGTTGTCTCTCCTCTAGTGGTGTCATGTGAACGTTGACTACATGACACTTCACCATTATTTGGGCCTAGAGGAAGGCATTAGGGAGTAATAAGTGTTGGGGAATGTAGTATTTTCAAAATTTTCCAACGATCACGCAAGATCTATCTACTAGATGCATAGCAACGAGGGGGAGAGTGTGTCTACGTACCCTCGTAGACCGGGAGCGGAAGCGTCAAGTGACGCGGTTGATGTAGTCGAACTTCTTCGCGATCCAACCGATCAAGCATCGAACATACGGCACCTCCGTGTTCAGCACACGTTCAGCTTGATGACGTCCCACGAGCTCTTGATCCAGTTGAGCTTCACAGGAGAGTTTCGCCAGCACGACGGCGTGGTGACAGATATGATGTATCTACCGGTGCAGGGCTTCGCCTAAGCACTGCAACGGTATGACCGAGGTGTGTTTCTGTGGAGAGGGGCACCGCACACGGCTAAAACAATTCAACTTGTGTGTCCTAGGGTGCCCCCCTGTCCCCGTATATAAAGGAGCAAGGGAGAGGCCGGCCCTAGAGGGGGCGCGCCAAGTGTGGGGAGTCCTACTAGGACTCCCAAGTCCTAGTAGGATTCCCCTTTCCTTTCCGGAGTAGGAGAGAAGGAAAGAGGTGGAGAGGGAGAAGGAGAAGGAAAAGGGGGCTGCACCCCTTGTCCAATTCGGACCAGAGGGGGGGCGCGCGCCTCCTTCCTTTTGGCCTTTCTCCTCTATTCCCGTATGGCCCAATAAGGCCCATATACTCCGAAAAATACCCGAATCACTTGGAACCTTTCCGATGTCCGAATATAGTCGTCCAATATATCGATCTTTACATCTCGACCATTTCGAGACTCCTCGTCATGTCCCCGGTCTCATCCGGGACTCCGAACTCCTTCGGTACATCAAAACTCATAAACTCATAATACCAATCGCCATCAAACGTTAAGCGTGCGGACCCTACGGGTTCGAGAACTATGTAGACATGACCGAGACTCATCTCCGGTCAATAACCAATAGTGTAACCTAGATGCTCATATTGGCTCCTACATATTCTACGAAGATCTTTATCGGTCAAACCACATAACAACATACGTTGTTCCTTTTGTCATTGGTATGTTACTTGCCCGAGATTCGATCGTCGGTATCTCTTTACCTAGTTCAATCTCGTTACCGGCAAGTCTCTTTACTCGTTCCGTAATACATCATCTCGTGATTAACTCATTAGTCTTTTGCTTGCAAGGCTTATTATGATGTGCATTACCGAGAGGGCCCAGAGATACCTCTCTGACACTCGGAGTGACAAATCCTAGTCTTGATATATGCCAACACCACGAACACTTTCGGAGACACCTGTAGAGCATCTTTATGATCACCCAGTTACGTTGTGATGTTTGATAGCACACAAGGTGTTCCTACGGTATTCTGGAGTTGCATAATCTCATAGTTATAGGAACATGTATAAGTCATGAAGAAAGCAATAGCAGTAAAACTAAACGATCATAGTGCTAAGCTAACGGATGGGTCTTGTCCATCACATCATTCTCCTAATGATGTGATCCCGTTGATCAAATGACAACTCATGTCTATGGTTAGGAAACATAACCATCTTTGATCAATGAGCTAGTCTAGTAGAGGCATACTAGGGACACTCTGTTTTGTCTATGTATTCACACATGTACTAAGTTTCCGGTTAATACAATTCTAGCATGAATAATAAACATTTATCATGATATAAGGAAATATAAATAACAACTTTATTATTGCCTCTGTGGCATATTTCCTTCAGTCTCCCACTTGCACTAGAGTCAATAATCTAGCTCACATCACCATGTGATTTAATACCGATAGTTCACATCGTTATGTGAATAACACCCATAGTTCACATCGCCATGTGACCAACACCCAAAGGGTTTACTAGAATCAATAATCTAGTTCACATCGCTATGTGATTAATACCCAAGAGTAATAAGGTGTGATCATGTTTTGCTTGTGAGAGAAGTTTAGTCAAGGGTCTGTCACATTCAGATCCGTATGTATTTCGCAAATTTCTATGTCTACAATGCTCTGCATGGAGCTACTCTAGCTAATTGCTCCCACTTTCAATACGCATCCAGATTGATACTTAGAGTCATCTGGATTTAGTGTCAAAGCTTGCATCGGCGTAACCCTTTACGACGAACTCTTTATCACATCCATAATCGAGAAACATTTCCTAAGTCATCCAGTTACTAAGGATAATTTTGACCGCTGTACAGTGATCTACTCCTGGATCACTATTGTACCCCCTTGACAAACTCATGGCAAGGTACACAACATGTTTGGGACACAGCATGGCATACTTTATAGAACCTATGGCTGAGGCATAGGGAATGACTTTCATTCTCTCTATATTTTTCTGCCGTGGTCTGGCTTTGAGTCTTACTCAACTTCACACCTTACAAGTCAGGCAAGAACTCCTTCTTTGACTGGTCCATTTTGAACTACTTCAAAATCTTATCAAGGTATGTACTCATCGAAGGTCTTATCAAGCATCTTGATCTATCTCTATAGATCTTGATGCCCAATATGTAAGCAGCTTCACCAAGGTCTTTCTTTGAAAAACTCCTTTCAAACACTCCTTTATGCTTTACAGAAAATTCTACATCATTTCCGATCGACAATATGTCATTCACATATACTTATCAGAAAGGTTGTAGTGCTCCCACTCACTTCTTGTAAATACAGGCTTCACCGCAAGTCTGTATAAATCTATATGCTTTGATCAACTTATCAAAGCGTATATTCCAACTCCGAGATGCTTTCACCAGTCCTTAGATGGATCGCTGGAGCTTGCACATTTTGTTAGCACCTTTAGGATTGAAAAAACCTTCCGGTTGCATCATATACAAGTCTTCTTTAATAAATCCATTAAAGAATGCAGTTTTGTTATCCATTTGCCAGATTTCATAAAATGCGGCAATTGCTAACATGATTCAGACAGACTTAAGCATCGCTACGGGTGAGAAAGTCTCATCGTAGTCAACTCCTTGAACTTGTTGAAAAACTTTCGCAACAAGTCGAGCTTTGTAAACAGTAACATTACCGTCAGCGTCAGTCTTCCTCTTGAAGATCCATTTATTTTCGATGGCTTGCCGATCATCGGGCAAGTCAACCAAAGTCCACACTTTGTTCTCATACATGGATCCCATCTCAGATTTCATGGCTTCAAGCCATTTTGCGGAATCTAGGCTCATCATCGCTCCCTCATAGTTCGTAGGTTCATCATGGTCCAGTAACATGACTTCCAGAACCGGGTTGCCGTACCACTCTGATGCGGAACGAACTCTGGTTGATCTAAGAAGTTCAGCAGAAACTTGATCTGAAGTTTCATGATCATCATCATTAGCTTCCTCACTAATTGGTGTAGGAATCACTGGAACTAGTTTCTGTGATGTTCCACTTTCCAATTCGGGAGAAGGTACAATTACCTCATCAAGTTCTACTTTCCTCCCACTCACTTCTTTCGAGAGAAACTCCTTCTCTAGAAAGGATCCACTCTTAGCAACAAAGACCTTGCCTTCGGATCTGTGATAGAAGGTGTACCCAATAGTTTCTTTTGGGTATTCTATGAAGATTTACTTCTCCGATTTGGGTTCGAGCTTATCATGTTGAAACTTTTTCACATTAGCATCGCAGTCCCAAACTTAAAGAAATGACAGCTTAGGTTTCTCGTCAAACCACAGTACATACGGTGTCATCTCCACGGATTTAGATGGTGCCCTATTTAATGTGAATGTAGCTGTCTCTAATGCATAACCCCAAAAGCGATAGTGGTAGATCGGTAAGAGACATCATCGATCGCACCATATCTAATAAAGTACGGTTATGACGTTCGGACACACCATTACACGGTGGTGTTCCAGGTGGCGTGAGTAGTGAAACTATTTCACATTGTTTTTACTGAAGGCCAAACTCGCTAACTCAAATATTTTACCTCTACGATCATATCGTAGAAACTCTTATTTTGTTGTTACGATGATTCTCCACTTCACTCTGAAATTCTTTGAACTTTTCAAATGTTTCAGACTTGTGCTTCATTAAGTAGATATACCCATATCTGCTCAAATCATCAGTGAAGGTCAGAAAAGAACGATACCTGCCGCGAGCTTCAACACTCATTGGTCCACATACATCTGTATGTATGATCTCCAACAAATCAGTTGCTCGCTCCATTGTTCCGGAGAACGGAATTTTAGTCATCTTGCCCATGAGGCATGGTTCGCAAGCACCAAGTGATTCATAATCAAGTGATTCCAAAAGTCCATCACTATGGAGTTTCTTCATGCGCTTTACACCATTATGACCTAAACGGCAGTGCCACAAATAAGTTGCACTATCATTATTAACCTTGCGTATTTTGGCTTCAATATTATGAATATGTGTATCACCACGATCGAGATCCAACAAACTATTTTCATTGGGTGTATGACCATCGAAGGTTTTATTCATGTAAACAGAATAACAATTATTCTATGACTTTAAATGAATAACCGTATTGCAACAAATATGATCAAATCATATTCATGCTCAACGCAAATGCCAAATAACATTTATTTAGGTTTTACACTAATCCCGAAAGTATAGGGAGTGTGCGATGATGATCATATCAATCTTGGAACCACTTCCAACACACATCGTCACTTCACCTTTAACTAGTCTCTGTTCATTCTGCAATTCTCGTTTCGAGTTACTAATTTTAGCAACTGAACCGGTATCAAATACCCAGGGGTTGCTATGAACACTAGTAAAGTACACATCAATAATGTGTATATCAAAATATACCTTTGTTCACTTTGCCATCCTTTTTATCCGCCAAGTATCTAGGGCAGTTCCACTTCAAGTGACCATTTCCTTTGCAGTAGAAGCACTTAGTTTCAGGCTTGAGTTTTAGCTTTGGGTTTCTTCACGGGAGTGACAACTTGCTTGTCATTCTTCTTGAAGTTCCCCTTCTATCCCTTTGCCCTTTACTTGAAACAAGTGGTCTTGTTAACCATCAACACTTGATGCTTTTTCATGATTTCTACCTTCGCCGACTTCAGCATCGCGAAGAGCTCGGGAATTCCTTTCGTCATCCCTTGCATATTATAGTTCATCACGAAGTTCTACTAACTTGGTGATAGTGACTAGAGAACTTTGTCAAGTACTATCTTATCTGGAAGATTAACTCCCACTTGATTCAAGTAATTGTAGTACCCAGACAATCTGAGCACATGCTCACTGGTTGAGCTATTCTCCTCCATCTTGTAGGCAAAGTACTGTCAGAAGTCTTATACCTCTCAACACGGGCATGAGTATGAAATACTAATTTCAACTCTTGGAACATCTTATATGCTCTGTGGTGTTCAAAACGTTTTTGAAGTCCCGGTTCTAAGCCGTAAAGCATGGTGCACTTAAACTATCAAGTAGTCATCATACCGAGTTTTTGTCCAAACGTTCATAACGTCTACATCTGCTCCTGCAATAGGTCTGTCACCTAGCGGTGCATCAAGGACATAATTCTCTGTGCAGCAATGAGGATAATCCTCAGATCACGGAACAATTCCGCATCATTGCTACTAACATCTTTCAACTTATTTTTCTCTAGGAACATATAAAAAATAAACGGGGAGCAACATCGTGAGCTATTGATCTACAACATAGATATGCTAATACTACGAGGACTAAGTTCATGCTAAATTAAAGTTCAATTTAATCATATTACTTAAGAACTCCCACTTAGATAGACATCCCTCTAGTCATCTAAATGATCACGTGATCCAAATCAACTAAACCATGTCCGATCATCACGTGAGATGGAGTAGTTTCAATGGTGAACATCTTATGTTGATCATATCTACTATATGATTCACGCTCGACCTTTCGGTCTCTAGTGTTCCGAGGCCATATCTGCATATGCTAGGCTCGTCAAGTTTAACCCGAGTATTCTACGTGTGCAAAACTGTCTTACACCCGTTGTATTTGAACGTAGAGCTTATCACACCCGATCATCACGTGGTGTCTCGGCACGAAGAACTTTCACAACGGTGCATACTCAGGGAGAACACTTGTACCTTGATATTTTGTAAGGGATCATCTTATAATGCTACTGTCATTCTAAGCAAAATAAGAAGCATAATAAGATAAACATCACATGCAAATCAAAATATGTGACATGATATGGCCATCATCATCTTGTGCTTTTGATCTCCATCTCCAAAGCACCGTCATGATCACCTTTGTCACCGGCGCGACACCTTGATCTCCATCGTAGCATCGTTGTCGTCTCGCCAACTATTGCTTCTACGACTATCGCTACTGCTTAGTGATAAAGTAAAGCAATTACATGGCGATTGCATTTCATACAATAAAGCGACAACCATATGGCTCCTGCCAGTTGCCGATAACTTTACAAAACATGATCATCTCATACAAAACCGTATAACTCATCATGTCTTGACCATATCACATCACAACATGCCCTGCAAAAACAAGTTAGACGTCCTCTACTTTGTTGTTGCAAGTTTTTACGTAGCTGCTACGGGCTTTAGCAAGAACTGTTCTTACCTACGCATACAAAACCACAACGACGTTTCGTCAAGTATGTGATGTTTTAACCTTCACAAGGACCGGGCGTAGGCACACTTGATTCAGCTAAAGTGAGAGAGACAGACACCCGCCAGTCACCTTTAAGCAACGAGTGCTCATAACGGTGAAACCAGTCTCGCGTAAGCGTACGCGTAATGTCGGTCCGGGTCGCTTCATCTCACAATACCGCCGAAGCAAAGTATGACATGCTGGTAAGCAGTATGACTAGAATCGCCCACAACTCATTGTGTTCTACTCGTGCATATCATCTACGCATAGACCTGGCTCATGATGCCACTGTTGGGGAATGTAGTATTTTAAAAATTTCCTACGATCACGCAAGATCTATCTACTAGATGCATAGCAACGAGAAGGGAGAGTGTGTCTACGTACCCTCGTAGACCGGGAGCGGAAGCGTCAAGTGACGCGGTTGATGTAGTCGAACTTCTTCGCGATCCAACTGATCAAGCATCGAACATACGGCACCTCCGCGTTCAGCACACGTTCAGCTTGATGACGTCCCACGAGCTCTTGATCCAGTTGATCTTCACGGGAGAGTTTCGCCAGCACGACGGCGTGGTGACACATATGATGTATCTACCGGCGCAGGGCTTCGCCTAAGCACTGCAACGGTATGACCGAGGTGTGTTTCTGTGGAGAGGGGCACCGCACACGGCTAAAACAATTCAACTTGTGTGTCCTAGGGTGCCCCCCTGTCCCCGTATATAAAGGAGCAAGGGAGAGGCCGGCCCTAGAGGGGGCGCGCCAAGTGTGGGGAGTCCTACTAGGACTCCCAAGTCCTAGTAGGATTCCCCTTTCCTTTCCGGAGTAGGAGAGAAGGAAAGAGGTGGAGAGGGAGAAGGAAAAGGGGGCTGCACCCCTTGTCCAATTCGGACCAGAGGGGGGGCGCGCGCCTCCTTCCTTTTGGCCTTTCTCCTCTATTCCCGTATGGCCCAATAAGGCCCATATACTCCGAAAAATACCCGAATCACTCGGAACCTTTCCGATGTCCGAATATAGTCGTCCAATATATCGATCTTTATGTCTTGACCATTTCGAGACTCCTCGTCATGTCCCTGGTCTCATCCGGGACCCCGAACTCCTTCGGTACATCAAAACTCATAAACTCATAATACCAATCGTCATCAAACGTTAAGCGTGCGGACCCTACGGGTTCGAGAACTATGTAGACATGACCGAGACTCATCTCCGGTCAATAACCAATAGCGGAACCTGGATGCTCATATTGGCTCCTACATATTCTACGAAGATCATTATCGGTCAAACCGCATAACAACATATGTTGTTCCTTTTGTCATTGGTATGTTACTTGCCCGAGATTCGATCGTCGGTATCTCTATACCTAGTTCAATCTCGTTACCGGCAAGTCTCTTTACTTGTTCCGTAATACATCATCTCGTGACTAACTCATTAGTCTTTTGCTTGCAAGGCTTATTATGATGTGCATTACCGAGAGGGCCCAGAGATACCTCTCCGACACTCGGAGTGACAAATCCTAGTCTTGATCTATGCCAACACCACGAACACTTTCGGAGACACCTGTAGAGCATCTTTATGATCACCCAGTTACGTTGTGACGTTTGATAGCACACAAGGTGTTCCTACGGTATTCAGGAGTTGCATAATCCCATAGTCATAGGAATATGTATAAGTCATGAAGAAAGCAATAGCAGTAAAACTAAACGATCATAGTGCTAAGCTAACGGATGGGTCTTGTCCATCACATTATTCTCCTAATGATGTGATCCCGTTGATCAAATGACAACTCATGTCTATGGTTAGGAAACATAACCATCTTTGATCAATGAGCTAGTCTAATAGAGGCATACTAGGGACACTCTGTTTTGTCTATGTATTCACACATGTACTAAGTTTCCGGTTAATACAATTCTAGCATGAATAATAAACATCTATCATGATATAAGGAAATATATAACAACTTTATTATTGCCTCTAGGGCATATTTCCTTCAATAAGTAGATGATGGGTTGCTAGAGTGACAGAAGCTTAAACCCTAGTTTATGCGTTGCTTCGTAAGGGGCTGATTTGGACCCATATGTTTCAGGCTATGGTTAGGTTTACCTTAATACTTCTTTTGTAGTTGCGGATGCTTGCAATAGAGGTTAATCATAAGTGGGAGGCTTGTCCAAGTAAGGGCAGCACCCAAGCACCGGTCCACCCACATACCAAATTATCAAAGTACCGAACATGAATTAGACGATCGTGATGAAAACTAGCTTGACGATAATTCCCATATGTCCTCGGGAGCGCTTTACCTCGCATAAGAGTTTGTCCAGGCTTGTCCTTTGCTACAAAAAGGATTGGGCCACCTTGCTGCACCTATTTACTTTTACCGTTTGTCACTTGCTACCAATTATCTTATCACAAAACTATTTGTTACCTATAATTTCAGTGCTTGCAGAAAATACCTTACTGAAAATTGCCTATCATTTCCTTCTGCTCCTCGTTGGGTTCGACAGTCTTACTTATCGAAAGGACTATGATAGATCCCCTACACTTGTGGGTCATCAAGACTCTTTTCTGGCGCCGTTGCCGGGGAGTGAAGTGCCTTTGGTAAGTGGAATTTGGTAAGGAAAAATTTATATAGTGTGCTGAAATTTATTGTCACTTGTTACTATGGCTCAGAATCCTTTGAGGGGCTTGTTCGGGGTATCTTCACCCCGAGCAGAAGAGCAAAGAATTGCTCCTCAACCTACTGCACCTACTGTAAATGTTTGCTTTGAGATTCCTTCGGGTATGATAGAGAAACTGCTTGAAAATCCCTATACAGGAGACAGGACACTTCACCCCGATTTACATCTAATCTATGTGGATGAAGTTTATGGATTGTTTAAGCTTGCAGGTATGCCCGAGGATGTTATCAAGAAGAAGGTTTTCCCTTTATCTTTGAAGGGAGATGCACTAACATGGTTTAGGCTACGCGATGATATGGGATCTTGGAACTATAATCGTCTGAAGTTGGAATTTCATCAGAAGTTCTACCACATGCACCAGGTTCATTGTGATCGTAATTATATTTATAATTTCTGGCCTCGCGAAGGATAAAGCATCGCTCAAGCTTGGGGGAGGCTTAAGTCAATGTTATATTCACGCCCCAATCATGAGCTCTCAAGAGAAATGATCATTCAAAATTTTTATGCTCGGCTTTCTCATAATAATCGCTCCATGCTCGATACTTCTTGTTCTGGCTCTTATATGATGAAGACTATTGACTTTAAATGGGATTTATTGGAAAGGATTAAACGCAACTCCGAAGATTGGGATCTCGACGAAGATAAGGAGTCAGGTATGACCCCTTAGTTTGATTGTGTTAAAGCTTTTATGGGTACTGATGTTTTCCGTGAGTTTAGCACTAAATATGGACTTGACTCTGAGATAGTAGCTTCTTTCTGTGAATCTTTTGCTGCTCATGTTGATCTCCCCAAGGAGAAGTGGTTTAAATACCATCCCCCTATTGAAGTAAAAGTAGTTGAACCTATTAAAGTTGAAGAAAAGACTATCACTTATAATGTTGATCCTGTTATACCTACCACTTATATCGAGAAACCACCTTTCCCTGTTAGGATAAAGGATCATGCTCAAGCTTCAACTGTAGTCCGTAAGAGTAACACTAGAACACCTACACCCTCTGAGCAAATTAAAGTTGAACCTAGTGTTGATATGGTTAAAGACCTCTTGGTAGAAGATTTAGATGGACATGTTATTTATCTCCAAGAAGAGTCTGCTAGAATAGCCAAACCCAATGCTAGGAATAAACATATACCTGTTGTAGGCCTGCCTGTCATCTCTGTTTAGATAGGAGATCATTGCTATCATGGTTTATGCGACGTAGGTGCTAGTGCGAGTATTATCCCTCTTGATTTGTATAATGAAATCATGCATGATATTGCACCTGTTGAGTTAGAAGGGATTGATGTTACTATTAAGCTTGCTAATAGAGATACTATTCCTCCAGTTGGGATCGTTAGAGATATTGAAGTCTTGTGTGGGAAGGTTAAATACACTGCTGATTTTCTTGTTCTTAGTTCCCCACAAGATGCTTTTTGCCCCATTATTTTTGGCAGACCCTTCTTGAATACCGTTAATGCCAAGATAGAATGTGTGAAAGATATTGTCACCGTCGGATTAGGGGATATGTCTCATGATTTTAACTTTTCTAAATTCCGTAGACAACCCCTTGAAAAGCCACCACCCAGTAAGGATGAACTTATTGGTCTTGCTTCAATTGCCGTGCCACCTAATGATCCTTTAGAACAATACTTGTTAGACCACGAAAATGATATGCATATGAATGAGAGAAGGGAGATAGATGAAATATTCCTTACACAGGGACCCGTATTGAAAAATAACTTGCCTGTTGAAATCCTAGGGGGTCCTCGATAATCTTAAGTATGTTTATCTTGATGTAAAGAAGATATATCCTGCTATTATTAGTGCTAACCTTTCAGAGCATGAAGAAGAAAGATTGTTGAAAACTCTGAAGAAGCATCGAGCTGCTATTGGATATACTCTGGGTGATCTTAAGGGCATTAGTCCCACTATATGTCAACACAAGATAAAATTGGAAGAAAATGCTAAACCAGTTATTGATCATCAGCGACGGTTAAACCCTAAGATGAAAGAAGTGGTAAGGAAGGAAATTCTAAAGCTTCTAGAAGCATGTATTATCTATCCCATTGCTGATAGCCAGTGGGTAAGTCCTGTCCATTGTGTTCATAAGAAAGGTGGCATGACTATTGTCCCCAATGATAAAGATGAATTGATCCCGCAAAGAATAGTTACAGGATATAGGATGGTAATTGATTTCCGTAAGTTAAATAAAGCTACTAAGAAAGATCATTACCCCTTGCCATTTATTAATCAAATGCTAGAAAGATTATCCAAACATACTCATTTCTGCTTTCTAGATGGTTATTCTGGTTTCTCTCAAATACCTGTGTCAAAGGGGGATCAGGAAAAGACCACCTTTACTTGTCCTTTCGGTACCTTTGCTTATAGACGTATGCCTTTTGGTTTATGTAACACACCTGCTACTTTTCAAAGATGCATGATGGCTATATTCTCTAATTTTTGTGAAAAGATTGTTGAAGTGTTCATGGATGATTTCTCCGTTTACGGAACTTCTTTTGATGATTGCTTAAGCAACCTTGATCGAGTTTTGCAGAGATGTGAAGACACTAACCTTGTCTTGAACTAGGAGAAGTGCCACTTTATGGTTAATGAAGGCATTGTCTTGGGACATAAAATTTCTGAAAGAGGTATTGAAGTTGACAAAGCTAAAGTGGATGCTATTGAAAAGATGCCATGCCTGAAGGATATCAAAGGTATATGAAGTTTCCTTGGTCATGCCGGGTTTTATAGGAGGTTCATCAAGGACTTCTCCAAAATTTCCAGGCCTCTGACTAATCTTTTACAGAAAGATATTCCTTTTGTTTTTGATGATGATTGTCTAGAAGCATTTGAAATACTTAAGAAAGCATTGATCTCTGCACCTATTGTCCAGCCTCCTGACTGGAATTTACCCTTTGACATTATGTGCGATGCTAGTGATTATGCTATAGGAGCTGTTTTAGGGCAAAGAGTTGATAAGAAGTTGAATGTTATCCAGTATGCTAGTAAAACTCTAGATAGTGCCCAAAGAAATTATGCTACCACTGAGAAAGAATTTCTAGCAGTTGTGTTTGCTTGTGATAAGTTTAGACCCTATATCGTTGATTCTAAAGTAACTATTCACACTAATCATGCTGCTATCAAATACCTTATGGAAAAGAAAGTTGCTAAACCTAGACTTATTAGATGGGTTCTCTTGCTGCAAGAATTTGACTTGCATATTATTGATAGAAAGGGAGCTGAGATGTGACGCCCGAAGACCGACGTCCCAGAAGATTCCAGAGATTCCAGATGTTCCGAGTTCTCCCGTGTGTTTCATTTGTGCTTGTGTTATTTATTTTGCTTTGCATCATGTCATCATGCCATCATGACTTTAATCTTTGCATCTCAACTTAAATAAATCGTGTGGATCTTCGATCCATTTAAATCGAGGGAAGTGTGATTTCTCTTTAAAACATATCCTCCCAATATTAGGGAGCTATATTATAAATATTCCATTTGTTTGGAATTAACCATAACACACTTGCAAATATTCCCCATGCCTCTTAATTCAAGTTTCACCGTCAAAAACCTTCCCTATATTTCTTTTCTCGTTTATCGAGGTTCCTCCAAAAACCTCAACACTTTTGGACACTTTCTAGTCATGCCCTGATTCAAACCATTTGAATTTAATTCAAATGAGTTCGAATTTATCTATTGCATTCTTGCCTCTCCTATTTTTCGTGGACCGTGGACATTTTTGCGAGTCCAGGAAAATTAACCCCGTGCCTAAACACTATCCCAAACGCTTCCTCTTTTCTCCTTTTCTTCTTTGCTTTTTCTTTTCTTTTCGGTTTTAGGAGAGAAGAAGAAGACAGCCATCCTAGTGGCCTCCCTCCCAGCCGACCCATCTGGCCTCCAGGCCCAACACCGGCGGCCTAACCTAGCCCGACATCCCATCGCTCCTCTCCCCTCGCTCTCTCCCTCAGCCGCCGCCACCCCTCGTTCGCTCTCCCTCGCAGCCGAACCCCTCGACCAACTCTCATCTCCCTCGATCCCGTCCCCTCGTCCATCTCCCCCAGCGCCTCCATCGCCCCGCATCGCCATGGCCCCTGCGCCCGCGCCCCTCCGTTTCCCTCACGTGGACGCGCCCCTCCAGCGCCAAGGCCGCCGCCCGACGCGCCCGTCCTCGCCACCCCATCGCCCCGAGCGCATAGCCCCGTCCTCCAGCCGCCTCGCGCCGAGCACCTCCCTCCCCGCGCCAAGGCCGTCCGCCGCCTTCCCCTCTCCTGCGTAGCGCCTCCCCGAGCGCCATGGACGCGCGCCTCGCCTCCAGCGGCAGCCCGGCCGGCCAGGATCCGCCGTCGCCCCTTCGGACGCCTCTTCCTCCGCGCCGGCAGGCCCTTGCCGCGCCCCTTCGCCGCCGTCCTTCTCCTTCCTTCGTCCAGCCCCGCCTCGCGTCGCCTCCGGCAAGCTGCAGCTGCTCTGCTTCCTCCATGCCGCCTGCCTCTGCAACAGCGCAGATGCGAGCGCCCGCATGTGTTGACTACGTGGTCAACACGGCCGAGAGGGTCACCCTCCTCTGCTTCGTCATGTGGGATGCGCCCATCGCCCCGCTCGACATCAGCTCCTACCCGAGCCGTCCTCCCCGGCCTCCTCATGTGCGTCGCCGCCGCCTCATTCCGACACCATCTGACGATCTTGGCCGAGACACCCCCACAAGATGTTCCAGGGACACGCCAAGTACATCTACAGATGCACCGGACAACTATGAACCGTGTACAGCTATCGTTTCACTTGGATTCGCCAAGCACCACGACCTCGATGCCCGATGTCAAGTTTGACTACAAGGAGAAACGTCAAGTACCACTACCGTCGCAAGAACCGAGTCCGGCAAGTCCGAAGACCCTCAAGTACCTCTACGGAACGCGTACAACTACCATCGCAAGAACGAGAACCCCCAAGTACCACGACGCCGATGACCTTCAAGTTCGACTACCGTCGCCGTGTACCACTACTTCCTCGACGAACGTGAACGACTACTTCCTTTCGGCAACGTGTACCACTACTTCCACTACGATCTCGAACCCCCTCCGTGAACGAATGTTCCGAAGGTATAACCCCGAGACGATGACCCGTGGACTAATGCTTGATGTGTTGTATGAGATGTTTTCCTTGTGTGCTCCGTGCCCGTTTCGACTTTTGCCGTGCTCCTCGGTTGCCTCGTCGCCGACTCGTGGGAACCCGGTGACGGGATCACCCACCTTTCATCTTGTTCGATTCGCTCACGCCATCTTTCTTTTGCTCCGGACTCTCAATGAGTTACCGGAACCGAGATGTTGCGTTGCATCAATTTCGGATCGTTGCCGTGGCACCCTTTCTTTCCACCACGCTGACCTATACTTCATATCTCTTCATGTTAACCTTTAACAAAATTTGCATAAAACTTGATCATGTCATCCGCATCATGTTAACAACATTAAAATGTGTGAATTGTTGTTTGCTTAAAAATTGCTAAACATGCTCATGGGGATTTTCCGGAATTGTTGTTGTTCTTCCGGCCTCATTTAAAATGTCTAAATAGGTAGTTTCTTTTGCTTCACCTCTTGCCATGTTAAAAACATTTAACCTTGTCTTGTAAATAAACGAGAGTCAATTAAATAATTAAAATGTGGTGTTTTGTCAATGTGCAACTCGTTGCATATTGAGCTCCATTTAACTTGTAGTTTTGTTTGTGCACCTTGCCATGCCATGCATATTTAAACCGGACATGCATCATACTTGGATGTGCATCGTATGCCATGTTTATGCTTGTGTGTTTACTATATGTTGTTTGCTTCTTTCCGGTTTGTTGGGGAACGTAGCATAATTCAAAAAATTTCTACGCTTTCACCAAGATCCAACTATGGAGACATCTAGCAACGAGCAAGTAAGAATGCATCTACATACCGTTATGTAGATCGCGTGCGGAAGCTTTCGAAGAAGCGTGGATGAAGTAGTCGTACTCTTCGCGTTCTTCGTCACCGATGATCTAGCGCCGAACGGACGGCACCTCCGCGTTAAACACACGTACGGTGCAGCAACGTCACCTCCTTCTTGATCCAGCAAGGGGGGAGGAGAAGTCGTCAGAGATCCGGCAGCACGACGGCGTGATGACGGATGCAGTGGAGATCGCAGCAGGGCTTCGCCGGGCGCCCTGCGTTGGAGTATGGAGGTGTGACGGGAGGGCGAGAGGCGCCAGGGCTTGGGTGCGGCTGCCCTCTCCCTCCCCATATATATATAGGGGCCAGGGGGGTGCGCCTGGGCCCCCTGCAGATCCAATCTGCAAGGGGGCGGCAGCCAGGGGGGGTTCCTTGCCCCCCAAGGCAAGTGGAGCCCCCCTCCCCCTTAGGGTTTTAACCCTAGGCGCATGGGGAGGTGGGCCCCCTAGTGGTGCGCCAGCCCAGAGGGCTGGACACTTCCCCTCACAGCCTAGGGGCCCCACCGGGATGGGTGGCCCCACCCGGTGGACCTCCGGGGCCCCTCCGGTGGTCCCGGGACGCTCCCGGTGACCCCCGGAGATCACCCGTTGGCCGAAACTGGACTTCCTATATATCAATCTTTACCTCCGGACCATTCCGGAATTCCTTGTGACGTCCGGGATCTCATCCGGGACTCCAAACAACTTTCGGGTTTCCACGTGCATTTATCTCTACGACCCTAGCGTTACCGAACCTTAAGTGTGTAGACCCTACGGGTTCGGGAGACACGTAGACATGACCGAGACGACTCTCCGGTCAATAACCAACAGCGGGATCTGGATACCCATGTTGGTTCCCACGTGTTCCTCGATGATCTTCATCGGATGAACCACCTTGTCAAGGATTCACTCAATCCCGTATGTTATTCCCTTTGTCCATCGGTACGGTACTTGCCCGAGATTCGATCGTCGGTATTCCCGATACCTTGTTCAATCTCGTTATGGCAAGTCTCTTTACTCGATCCGTAATCCATCATCCCGTGACTAACTACTTAGTCACATTGAGCTCATTATGATGATGTCTTACCGAGTGGGCCCAGAGGTACCTCTCCGTCATACGGAGTGACAACATCCCAGTCTCGGTTCGTACCAACTCAACAGACACTTTCGGAGATACCCGATGCGTACCTTTATAGCCACCCAGTTACGTTGTGACGGTTGGCACACCCAAAGTACTCCTACGGCATCCGGGAGTTGTACAACCTCATGGTCTAAGGAATAAATACTTGACACCAAAAAGCTTATGCATTACGAACTATACGATCTCGTGTTATGCTCAAGTTTGGGTCTTGTCCATCACATCATTCTCCTAATGATGTGATCCCGTTATCACTGACATCCCATGTCCATGGTCAGGAAACCGTGACCATCTGTTGATCAACGAGCTGGCAACTAGACGCCTACCAGGGACTCATTGTGGTCTATGTATTCACACATGTATCGCTGTTTCCGTACAATACAATTCAAGCATGAATAACAGACAATTATCATGAACAAGGAGATATAATAATAATGCTTTTATTATTGCCTCTAGGGCATATCTCCAACAGTCTCCCACTTGCACTAGAGTCAATAATCTAGTTACATTGTGATGAATCGAACACCCATAGAGTTCTGGTGTTGATCATGTTTTGCTCGTGAAAGAGGTTTAGTCAACGGGTCTGCGACATTCAGATCCGTATGCACTTTACAAATATCTATGTCTCCATCCTGAACATAATTCCGGATGGAGTTGAAACGGCGCTTGATGTGCTTGGTCTTCTTGTGAAACCTCGGCTCCTTGGTAATAGCAATAGCACCAGTGTTGTCACAGAAGAGAGTCATCGGGCTTGATGCGCTTGGAATGACTCCTAGGTCGGTGATGAACTCCTTCATTCAGACTCCTTCCTACGCTGCTTCAGAAGCAGCTATGTACTCCGCTTCACATGTAGACGCTGCCACCACGCTCTGTTTGCAACTGCACCAGCTGACTGCCCCTCCATTCAAAATGTACACGTATCCGGTTTGAGACTTAGAGTCATCCAGATCTGTGTCGAAGCTAGCATCGACGTAACCCTTTACGACGAGCTCTTCGTCACCTCCATAAACGAGAAACATATCCTTAGTCCTTTTCAGGTACTTCAGGATGTTCTTGACCGCTGTCCAGTGTTCCGCACCGGGATCACTTTGGTACCTCCCTACCAAACTTATGGCAAGGTTCACATCAGGTCTGGTATACAGCATGGTATACATGATAGAACCTATGGCTGAGGCATAGGGAATGACACTCATCTTTTCTCTATCTTCTGCCGTGGTCGGCGACTGAGCCTTGATCAATCTCATACCTTGCAAAACAGGCAAGAATCCTTTCTTTGACTGATCCATATTGAACTTCTTCAATATTTTGTCAAGGTATGTACTTTGTGAAAGACCAATGAGGCGTCTCGATCTATCTCTATAGATTTTGATGCCTAATATGTAAGCAGCTTCTCCAAGGTCCTTCGTTGAAAAACTTTTATTCAAGTAGGCCTTTACATTTTCCAAGAATTCTATATCATTTCCCATCAGCAATATGTCATCCACATATAATATGAGAAATGCCACAGAGCTCCCACTCACTTTCTTGTAAATACAGGCTTCTCCATAAGTCTGTATAAATCCAAACGCTTTGATCACCTCATCAAAGCGAATATTCCAACTCCGAGATGCTTGCACCAGCCCGTAAATCGAGCGCTGGAGCTTGCATACCTTGTTAGCGTTCTCTGGATCGACAAAACCTTCCGGTTGCATCATATACAACTCTTCCTTGAGGAAGCCGTTAAGGAATGCTGTTTTGACGTCCATTTGCCATATCTCATAATCATAGAATGCGGCAATAGCTAACATGATTCTGACTGACTTCAGCATCGCTACGGGAGAGAAAGTCTCGTCGTAGTCAATCCCTTGAACTTTTCGATAACCCTTAGCGACAAGCCGAGCCTTATAGATGGTCACATTACCATCCGCGTCTGTCTTCTTCTTAAATATCCATTTGTTTTCTATGGCGTGCCTGTCATCAGGCAAGTCCACCAAAGTCCATACTTTGTTTTCATACATGGATTCTATCTCGGATTTCATGGCTCCAAGCCATTTATTGGAATCTGGGCCCGCCATCGCTTCTTCATAGTTCGAAGGTTCACCGTTGTCTAACAACATGATTTCCAGGACAGGGTTGCCGTACCACTCTGGTGCGGAACGTGCCCTTGTGGACCTTCGAAGTTCAGTAGTAACTTGATCTGTTTCTTCATGATCATCATCATCAACTTCCTCCCTTGTCGGTGCAAGCACCTCAGGAACAGTTTCCTGCGCTGCGCTACTTTCCGGTCCAGGAGGGGTGACTATCACCTCATCAAGTTCTACTTTCCTCCCACTCACTTCTTTCGAGAGAAACTCTTTCTCCAGAAAGCATCCATTCTTGGCAACAAAGACTTTGCCTTCGGATCTGTGGTAGAAGGTGTACCCAATTGTTTCCTTTGGGTATCCTATGAAGACGCATTTCTCCGATTTGGGTTCGAGCTTTTCAGGTTGAAGTTTCTTGACATAAGCATCGCAACCCCAAACTTTTAGAAACGACAGCGTCGGTTTCTTGCCAAACCAAAGTTCATACGGAGTCGTCTCAATGGATTTCGACGGAGCCCTATTTAAAGTGAATGCGGCAGTCTCTAAAGCATACCCCCAAAAAGATAGCGGTAAATCGGTGAGGGACATCATAGATCACACCATGTCCAACAGAGTACGATTTAGACGTTCCGACACACCGTTACGTTGAGGTGTTCCGGGCGGTGTCAATTGTGAAACAATTCCACAGCTCCTAAGGTGTGTGCCAAATTCATGACTTAAATATTCACCCCCACGATCCGATCGCGAGAACTTTATTTTTCTGTCACGTTGATTCTCAACCTCATTCTGAAATTCCTTGAACTTTTCAAAGGTCTCAGACTTGTGTTTCATCAAATAGATATACCCGTATCTACTCAAGTCATCCGTGAGGGTGAGAACATAACGGTAGCCTCCGCGAGCCTCAACACTCATTGGACCGCACACATCGGTATGTATGATTTCCAACAAGTTGGTTGCTCGCTCCATTGTTCCGGAGAACGGAGTCTTGGTCATCTTGCCCAAGAGGCATGGTTCGCACGTGTCAAATGATTCATAATCAAGAGACTCTAGAAGTCCATCTGAATGGAGCTTCTTCATACGTTTGACACCAATATGACCAAGGCGGCAATGCCACAAGTATGTGGGACTATCATTATCAACTTTACATCTTTTGGCATCTACACTATGAATATGTGTATCACTACGTTCGAGATTCATCAAAAATAAACCATTGACCAGCGGGGCATGACCATAAAACATATCTCTCAAATAAATAGAACAACCATTATTCTCTGATTTGAAAGAGTAGCCATCTCGCATAAGACGAGATCCAGAAACAATGTTCATGCTCAAAGCTGGTACTAAATAACAATTATTGAGGTTTAAAACTAATCCCGAGGGTAGATGTAGAGGTAGCGTGCCGACGGCGATCACATCGACCTTGGAACCATTCCCGACGTGCATCGTCACCTCATCCTTCGCCAGTCTACGTTTATTCCGCAGCTCCTGTTTTGAGTTACAAATGTGAGCAACTGCACCGGTATCGAATACCCAGGAGCTACTACGAGTAATGGTAAGGTACACATCAATAACATGTATATCATATATACCTTTGACGTTGCCGGCCTTCTTGTCTGCTAAGTATTTGGGGCAGTTCCGCTTCCAGTGACCCATTCTCTTGCAATAAAAACACTCTGTCTCAGGCTTGGGTCCATACTTTGGCTTCTTCCCGGCAACAGGCTTGCCAGGCGCGGCAACTCCCTTGCCGTCCTTCTTGAAGTTCTTCTTACCCTTGCTTTTCTTGAACTTAGTGGTTTTATTGACCATCAACACTTGATGTTCTTTCTTGATGTCTACCTCCGCTGATTTCAGCATCGAATACACCTCGGGAATGGACTTCTCCATCCCCTGCATATTGAAGTTCATCATGAAGCTCTTGAAGCTTGGTGGGAGCGACTGGAGGATTCTGTCAACGACCGCTTCATCTGGGAGATTCATTCCCAGCTGAGACAAGCGGTTGTGCAATCCTGAAATCTTGAGGATGTGCTCACTGACAGAACTGTTCTCCTCCATCTTACAGCTGTAGAATGTGTCGGAGACATCATATCTCTCGACTCGGGCATGAGCTTGGAAAACCATTTTCAGCTCTTCGAACATCTCATATGCTCCGTGGTGCTCAAAACGCTTTTGGAGCCCCGACTCTAAGCTGTAAAGCATGCCGCACTGAACCAGGGAGTAATCATCACTACGCGACTGCCAGACGTTCAAAACGTCTTGGGCCGCATCGGGAGCAGGTGCGTCACCTAGCGGTGCTTCTAGGACATATGATCTCTTGGCAGCTATGAGGATAATCCTCAGGTTACGAACCCAATTCGTATAGTTGCTACCATCGTCTTTCAGCTTGGTTTTCTCTAGGAACGCGTTGAAGTTGAGGGAAACCTGAGCGTGGGCCATTTGATCTACAAGAGATATTGTAAAGAATTTAGACTAAGTTCATGATAATTAAGTTCATCTTAATCAAATTATAATGAACTCCCACTCAGAATGACATCTCTCTAGTCATCCAAGTGATACACGATCCGAATCGAGTAGTCCGTGTCCGATCATCACGTGAGACAGACTAGTCATCAACGGTGAACATCTTCATGTTGATCGTATCTTCTATACGACTCGTGTTTGACCTTTCGGTCTTCCGTGTTCCGAGGCCATGTCTGTACATGCTAGGCTCGTCAAGTGAACCCTAAGTGTATCGTGTGTGTAAATCTGTCTTACACCCGTTGTATGCGAACGTTAGAACCTATCACACCCGATCATCACGTGGTGCTTCGGAGCAACGAGCTTTAGCAACGGTGCACAGTTAGGGGAAACACAATACTTGAAATTTTAGTGAGAGATCATCTTATTTACTACCGTCGTTCTAAGTAAACAAGATGCATAAACATGATAAACATCACATGCAATCAATTAAAGTGACATGATATGGCCAATATCATCTTGCTCCTTGGATCTCCATCTTCGGGGCACCATGATCATCTTGTCACCGGCTCGACACCATGATCTTCATCATCATGATCTCCATCATCGTGTCTTGAAGAAGTCGTCACGCCAACTATTACTTCTACTACTATAGCTAACGTTTAGCAATGAAGCAAAGTAATTACATGGCGTTATTCAGTGACACGCAGGTCATACAATAATTAAGACAACTCCTATGGCTCCTGCCGGTTGTCAAGTTCATCGACATGCAAGTCGTGATTCCCTATTACAAAAACATGATCAATCTCATACATCACATATATCATTCATCACATCTTCGTTCTTGGCCATACCACGTCACAAAACACATGCTGCAAAAACAAGTTAGACGTCCTCTAATTGTTGTTGCAAGTTTTACGTGGCTTCTATAGGATTTCTAGCAAGAACGTTTCTTACCTACGCCAAAACCACAACGTGATTTGTCAACTTCTATTTACCCTTCATAAGGACCCTTTTCATCGAATCCGATCCGACTAAAGTAGGAGAGACAGACACCCGCCAGCCACCTTATGCATCTAGTGCATGTGTGTCGGTGGAACCAGTCTCACGTAAGGGTACGTGTAAAGTCGGTCCGGGCCGCTTCATCCCACAATACCGCCGAATCAAGATTGACTAGTAACGGTAAGAAAGTTGAGCAAAACCAAACGCCCACAACTGCTTTGTGTTCTACTCGTGCAAGATGCTACGCATAAAACCTAGGCTCAGATGCCACTGTTGGGGAACGTAGCATAATTCAAAAAAATTCTACGCTTTCACCAAGATCCAACTATGGAGACATCTAGCAACGAGCAAGTAAGAGTGCATCTACATACAGTTATGTAGATCGCGTGCGGAAGCTTTCGAAGAAGCGTGGATGAAGTAGTCGTACTCTTCGCGTTCTTCGTCACCGATGATCTAGCGCCGAATGGACGGCACCTCCGCGTTCAACACACGTACGGTGCAGCAACGTCACCTCCTTCTTGATCCAGCAAGGGGGGAGGAGAAGTCGTCAGAGATCTGGCAGCACGACGACGTGATGACGGATGCAGTGGAGATCGCAGCAGGGCTTCGCCGGGCGCCCTGCGTTGGAGTATGGAGGTTTGACGGGAGGGGGAGAGGCGCCAGGGCTTGGGTGCGGCTGCCCTCTCCCTCCCCATATATATATATAGGGGCCAGGGGGTGCGCCTGGGCCCCCTGCAGATCCAATCTGCAAGGGGGCGGCGGCCAGGGGGGTTCCTTGCCCCCCAAGGCAAGTGGAGCCCACCTCCCCCTTAGGGTTTTAACCCTAGGCGCATGGGGAGGTGGGCCCCCTAGTGGTGCGCCATCCCAGAGGGCTGGACACTTCCCCTCGCGGCCTAGGGGCCCCACCGGGATGGGTGGCCCCACCCGGTGGACCCCTGGGGCCCCTCCGGTGGTCCCGGGACGCTCCCGGTGACCCCCGGAGATCACCCGTTGGCCGAAACTGGACTTCCTATATATCAATCTTTACCTCCGGACCATTCCGGAACTCCTCGTGACGTCCGGGATCTCATCCGGGACTCCGAACAACTTTTGGGTTTCCACGTGCATTTATCTCTACGACCCTAGCGTTACCGAACCTTAAGTGTGTAGACCCTACGGGTTCGGGAGACACGTAGACATGACCGAGACGACTCTCCGGTCAATAACCAACAGCGGGATCTGGATACCCATGTTGGTTCCCACGTGTTCCTCGATGATCTTCATCAGATGAACCACCTTGTCAAGGATTCACTCAATCCCGTATGTTATTCCCTTTGTCCATCGGTACGGTACTTGCCCGAGATTCGATCGTCGGTATTCCCGATACCTTGTTCAATCTCGTTATGGCAAGTCTCTTTACTCGATCCGTAATCCATCATCCCGTGACTAACTACTTAGTCACATTGAGCTCATTATGATGATGTCTTACCGAGTGGGCCCAGAGGTACCTCTCCGTCATACGGAGTGACAACATCCCAGTCTCGGTTCGTACCAACTCAACAGACACTTTCGGAGATACCCGATGCGTACCTTTATAGCCACCCAGTTACGTTGTGACGGTTGGCACACCCAAAGTACTCCTACGGCATCCGGGAGTTGTACAACCTCATGGTCTAAGGAATAAATACTTGACACCGAAAAGCTTATGCATTACGAACTATACGATCTCGTGTTATGCTCAAGTTTGGGTCTTGTCCATCACATCATTCTCCTAATGATGTGATACCGTTATCACTGACATCCCATGTCCATGGTCAGGAAACCGTGACCATCTGTTGATCAACGAGCTGGCAACTAGAGGCCTACCAGGGACTCATTGTGGTCTATGTATTCACACATGTATCGCTCTTTCCGTACAATACAATTCAAGCATGAATAACAGACAATTATCATGAACAAGGAGATATAATAATAATGCTTTTATTATTGCCTCTAGGGCATATCTCCAACACGGTTTGCTTCCCTCGTTAGCTTCGGGTTCATTCCAGAGTTGTGAGGCTTCTTCTTCGTCTTCTTCGTGGACCCGTTCTTGTTCCTTGTGGAATCCCATGCAAGATGATCATACCCTTGGATACCTTTACTACCATTGCCATGCTTAGTTGTCTCGATGCTATCGTTACATGTCGCGCTACCCATCTTTTATGTCAGCCTCTCCTTGTTGCCATGAACCTCTAACCTTTGACACCTTCCTAGCAAAACCACTGTTTGGCTATGTTACCCGCTTGCTCAGCCCCTCTTATAGCATTGTTAGTTGCAGGTGAAGATGAAGATCGTTCCAGGTGGGAACTTGTTGTTGGAATATCACAATATCTATTATTATTATTAACACACCTATATACTGGGCATGGGTGGAAGGCTTGGCCTTTTGCTCGGTGTTTTGTTCCACTCATGCCACCTTAGGCGCTGATAAACCGGCATTATGTTCCTTGATTTTGCGTTCCTTACACGATGGGTATATGGGGACCCCTTGATAGTTCGTCTTTGAATAAAACTCCTCTAGCAAGGCCCAACATTGGTTTTAATTTGCCTCATAATAACAACTTAATTAATTAATTAAATTTGCATAGGGGGTCGCGTCCCCGGGTTCTTAATTCTACATAACAGGGGGGGGCCAGTGCTGATGGTGTTGGTCCCAAACTAGAGCCACTTGCGGTGCCACCCAGTTATCTGGGGTCTTCGGTTACGTAGCGCTCATCCGGACGTGGCCTGAGACGAGATACACGCGGCTACTATCAGGGTGTCGGCACGCCGGGAGGTCTTGCTGGACTTGTTTTACCATTGTCAAAATGTCTTGTGCACCGGGATGCCGAGCCTGATCGGATTTTCCTAAGATAAGGGGTGATGATATTATATTTATCACTTCAGCTAATCGTGAGAGCTTGTGATGGGCTAAGTTGGGACACCCCTACAGGGTTATGATCTTTCGAAAGTCGTGCCCGCGGTTATGTGGCAGATTGGAATTTGTTAATGTCCGGTTGTAGAAAACTTGTCAGAGGATCCGAAGTAAAACACACAACTGTGTGAGTAACCGTGACTGTCTCTTTTCACTTTGAGAAGAGAACACGGTGGGGTTATGTTTGACTCGTAGGTAGTTCAGGATCTTTAGCGATCACTACTAGTTGCGACCGTTTGCGTAGATGCTCATCTTATTCTTGTACTCGTAAGCTAGCCACCATATTATGCTTAGCCGCTGCGGCAACCTCACCACTACCCTTCTCCATACCCATAAAGCTTTGCTAGTCTTGATACCCATGGTTATGGGATTGCTGAGTCCTCGTGGCTCACAGATACTACAACACCAGATGCAGGTTCAGCCGAGTTTGATGCAGGAGCTGGTTCAAGTACTTCACTGGGAGCTCGATGAAGAGAGTGGTCGTATGCTTGTGACGTTTTCGACGATCAGTAGTGGTTTCTACTAGGGGCGATTCGGACCTATGGCTTTATGTTTTGGTATCTTTCTTTTGGATCTTCGCCCGTAGTCGGGTTGTGATGTTTTGAATGATGAATTGCTTATGTAATGTATTGTGTGACGTGGCGAGTGTAAGCCAACTATCTCCTTTTGCAATTTCATCCCTATTTTTACATGAGTCGTGCAAAGATACCAAACTTGAGATCATTCCAGAATGGGCTTATACCTTTAAGTCGTGCCTCGACACGTAGGAGGTATAGTCCCATCCTGGGCATTACAAGTTGGTATCAGAGCCTTATCCGACCTAGAAGCCCCCACTGATTGATTGAATCGTTGACGGTTGAGTCTAGGCACACACTTGAAAATGTTTTGAGTCATATATATATATATATATATATATATATATATATATATATATATATATATATATATATATATATATATATATATATATCGGAGAGTAGGATTTCTTTTGCTCCTCATCCCTTTTCACTCTGGTGAGGACTCCTGACGATTACTCTTGTCTCTTCTATTCTCAAAAATTCACCAAATTGTTTTTAGGATCACGCGAGTATTGTTTGGATTGTTTCGATGTCTTTGTGACGAGAACATTGTTCTCGATGCCTCTTGTCATTAGGGGTTGTGGCAGTGTCCCGGGGAGTTGAGCTCCGAGGTGTTGTCGTCACAAATATATCGCATCAGTTCTAGAATACGTAAGACGGCCGACATCGAAAACTCTCCTATGCAGTTAGTGGCAAGATAACCCCGACATCACCCAGTACTGGGGAGGTAGTTCGGGAGTATTGCCATAGCTTGTATAGTAGATGCGTTTCGAAGGTCCGAGGTAAACGGTTTCTGGAGATAACTGGTTATGTGTTGAAGGATGGATACAGCTGGATGTAGGATTAGAGTTGAGTGCGCGGTGCTTCCCCTGTATCCCCAACACCTGATTGCATAACTAGAAACTTTGGGAAATTAATAGGTGGGTTCATCCAGTAGTTCATAGGCACTCTTACAACGAATGCATGATATGAAGTTCGGGGTTCTACATTGAGTGAAGTGGTTTTATGGGCTTGTTCCGATCGGGAGTTGCATCTTAAAGGGTCCTTGGCTATGCTGATCCGGGGATTGCAAAACCCTTTTGTAACACGTTCCATGAGCTTTCAGCACGAATATGTCGAACGAAGCTTCTATCTTGTATTTGTTCCATCTGATCCTTGTTGCTTTTATTTACCTTTTGTTCTCCCAAGTGTCTTCCCGTCAAGTTGATGTACCTGCGGAATTCATTCGTTCAATTCTTCGTTCGAATGATATTGCAAAGATTATGCTGCAACATATCTATCCTTTGTTTTGATTTGATTCTGGTATTCGAGTTGCTTCGATGTCAAATGTTGATTCCATACCTTTCCTATTCGGTGTTCTCATATTTCTATGGGAGTGCTAATTCTTCTTGACCATCGAGATCTTCATGTTAATCCTTTTCAACCGGTGTGCCTTCTCGTCAAGTTATTCCATACAGACGTCGTTCAGAAATCTGACGATTTGTCTGTTTCATTCATCCCAAGTTGTCTTTGTTTTCCCCACCCTCCTACCCTTCTTCTTCTCGGAGTCAGATTCTTAATGAAGTATCCATTTTATTCTTGTGATGTTTCTTCATTCTTTTCCTTCAATGTTCTTATCCGGTGATCTCTCAGGAAGATGCTCAAGAGCTTCAAGTTCATCATTCTTTTGTTCTCAAATTCTGCCGGTGGATGTAAGTCAAGATTTCGGTGTTGATCTTATTCTTTTCCTCTTTTCACAATGCTTTCTTATTCCGGTGCACCAATTAATCATTCTCCTCTTGCTATTCTTATCCGGAGTGTACAAGACAACTCAGAAGATTCATAATTCCATTCTTAATCCGTTCAATCTATTTTGAGGTTGCTATCTTATTCAAGCCATTTAATTCAACCGGTGCTATATCTCTTAAGCAATCTTTTCCAACGGTGATTTCTTTAGTGGGCCCTAACCCACAGGGTTTTTCCCAGCATCTTACCTGACTCTTCTATTTTCTGGAGTTATTTTAAAAATCTTTTCAAAGTGTGACGTAAGAATGGATTACATCAGTCATATACCTTCTCCAAGATCGCGTTCAATTCTTTTCACCATTGGTTCAACCTTTTAATTCTTCATTACGGAGGGCCTATACAATTCATGGTGGTGTATCTCATCGTCTTCTCAGTTTTGAAGACCCGAAGACGAGTTCCTCTTGAATCCTTATCCGTTCTTCCAAGATTCGTGGTTCTAGCTTCATGCCATCCTCATTATTGTTTTGATTATGAGGAATTAGTTTCATACTCATCCGAAGCTTTTCATGAATCCTTTCCATTGTGATCCTCCGAAGGCCATCATTTCAGAATATTTCTTCGTTCTCAGTTTTCAACTTCGTTCTCCAAATATTCTTCATCGATGCCCCTTCGTTCGTCTCCATATTCTTACGGTGGTTCTTTCAAGTTTAACCTTCTGTTGTTATCGTTTTAATTCATTTGTTCTTTTCACAATCCTATCGGTGCTTCGTTGAAGATTACCCAAGGTTGTGCTAGATCTCTCTTTAATTCTTTGCAACGAGAATAAGTAGTATGCCAAATCCGTTGCTTGTCATCAATTTAATTTGGTGAAGGATAAGCATACAATAAATCTTATTCTTATTTCCCCGAAGTGATTAATCTCTTTTTTCCGGAGCTTGTTCATCATATCATATTCTCGGTTCTAAATTCTTCATCATGTTTTTCGGAGCTCCAAGTTATTTCAATTATATCATTTCAAACCTCAATCTAATTCATCGCAGGCCTTAAATCTTATTCTTTTCATCTTTCACTTCTCATCCTTTTGTTACCGGAGTTCTTCATGGTGGTTCATTATGATTTAATTCATCCTCGAAGTCTTCATCAAGATTCTTGTTGGAGCTCAAGCATTCTTCTTCATGCTTCCAATTGCAATTCTTTCTACCTTATCTTTTCAGATGGTGTTATGTCATTTTGACAATTCCTTCATGTTTCATGATTCACGAGTTGTCAGGAATGAGATATTTAAACCCATCATTTTTCTTTGTTCAGGAGATCTTTCAAACCATTTAACTTATTTGTTGGAGTAATCTCGTCTGTCAAAGAAGCAACTTTGTTTTACCTCTTCTTTTTTGTTTTTACCCGGTGCCATCTCTAGGATCTCGGGTCGAGATCCTCTGTTAGTGTGGGAGAGTTGTGACGCCCGAAGACCGACGTCCCAGAAGATTCCAGAGATTCCAGATGTTCCGGGTTCTCCTGTGTGTTTCATTTGTGCTTGTGTTATTTATTTTGCTTTGCATCATGCCATCATGACTTTAATCTTTGCATCCCAACTTAAATAAATCGTGTGGATCTTCGAACCATTTAAATCGAGGGAAGTGTGATTTCTCTTTAAAACATATCCCCCCAATATTAGGGAGCTATATTATAAATATTCCATTTGTTTGGAATTAACCATAACACACTTGCAAATATTCCCCATGCCTCTTAATTCAAGTTTCACGTCAAAAACCTTCCCTATATTTCTTTTCTCGTTTATCGAGGTTCCTCCAAAAACCTCAACACTTTTGGACACTTTCTAGTCATGCCCTGATTCAAACCATTTGAATTTAATTCAAATGAGTTCGAATTTATATCTTGCATTCTTGCCTCTCCTATTTTTCGTGGACCGTGGACATTTTTGCGAGTCCAGGAAAATTAAGCCCATGCCTAAACACTATCCCAAACGCTTCCTCTTTTCTCCTTTTCTTCTTTGCTTTTTCTTTTCTTTTCGGTTTTAGGAGAGAAGAAGAAGACAGCCAGCCTAGTGGCCTCCCTCCCAGCCGGCCCATCTGGCCTCCAGGCCCAACACCGGTGGCCTAACCTAGCCCGACATCCCATCGCTCCTCTCCCCTCGCTCTCTCCCTCAGCCGCCGCCACCCCTCGTCCGCTCTCCCTCGCAGCCGAACCCCTCGACCAACTCTCATCTCCCTCGATCCCGTCCCCTCGTCCATCTCCCCCAGTGCCTCCATCGCCCCGCATCGCCATGGCCCCTGCGCCCGCGCCCCTCCTTTTCCCTCGCGTGGACGCGCCACTCCAGCGCCAAGGCCGCAGCCCGACGCGCCCGTCCTCGCCACCCCATCGCCCCGAGCGCATAGCCCCGTCCTCCAGCCGCCTCGCGCCGAGCGCCTCCCTCCCCGCGCCAAGGCCGTCCGCCGCCTTCCCCTCTCCTGCGTAGCGCCTCCCCGAGCGCCATGGACGCGCGCCTCGCCTCCAGCGGCAGCCCGGCCGGCCAGGATCCGCCGTCGCCCCTTCGGACGCCTCTTCCTCCGCGCCGGCAGGCCCTTGCCGCGCCCCTTCGCCGCCGTCCTTCTCCTTCCTTCGTCCAACCCCGCCTCGCGTCGCCTCCGGCAAGCTGCAGCTGCTCTGCTTCCTCCATGCCGCCTGCCTCTGCAACAGCGCAGATGCGAGCGCCCGCATGTGTTGACTACGTGGACAACACGGCCGAGAGGATCACCCTCCTCTGCTTCGTCATGTGGGCTGCGCCCATCGCCCCGCTCGACATCAGCTCCTACCCGAGCCGTCCTCCCCGGCCTCCTCATGTGCGTCGCCGCCGCCTCATTCTGACACCATCTGACGATCTTGGCCGAGACACCCCCACAAGATGTTCCAGGGACACGCCAAGTACATCTACAGATGCACCGGACAACTATGAACCGTGTACAGCTATCGTTTCACTTGGATTCGCCAAGCACCACGACCTCGACGCCCGATGTCAAGTTCGACTACAAGGAGAAACGTCAAGTACCACTACCGTCGCGAGAACCGAGTCCGGCAAGTCCGAAGACCCTCAAGTACCTCTACGGAACGCGTACAACTACCGTCGCAAGAACGAGAACCCCCAAGTACCACGACGCCGATGACCTTCAAGTTCGACTACCGTCGCCGTGTACCACTATTTCCTCAACGAACGCGAACGACTACTTCCTTTCGGCAACGTGTACCACTACTTCCACTACGATCTCGAACCCCCTCGGTGAACGAATGTTCCGAAGGTATAACCCCGAGACGATGACCCGTGGACGAATGCTTGATGTGTTGTATGAGATGTTTTCCTTGTGTGCTCCGTGCCCGTTTCGACTTTTGTCGTGCTCCTCGGTTGCCTCGTCGCCGACTCGTGGGAACCCGGTGACGGGATCACCCACCTTTCATCTTGTTCGACTCGCTCATGCCATCTATCTTTTGCTCCGGACTCTCAATGAGTTACCGGAACCGAGATGTTGCGTTGCATCAATTTCGGATCGTTGCCGTGGCACCCTTTCTTTCCACCACGGTGACCTATACTTCATATCTCTTCATGTTAACCTTTAACAAAATTTGCATAAAACTTGATCATGTCATCCGCATCATGTTAACAACATTAAAATGTGTGAATTGTTGTTTGCTTAAAAATTGCTAAACATGCTCATGGGGATTTTCCGGAATTGTTGTTGTTCTTCCGGCCTCATTTAAAATGTCTAAATAGGTAGTTTCTTTTGCTTCACCTCTTGCCATGTTAAAAACATTTAACCTTGTCTTGTAAATAAACGAGAGTCAATTAAATAATTAAAATGTGGTGTTTTGTCAATATGCAACTCGTTGCATATTGAGCTCCATTTAACTTGTAGTTTTGTTTGTGCACCTTGCCATGCCATGCATATTTAAACCGGACATGCATCATACTTGGATGTGCATCGTATGCCATGTTTATGCTTGTGTGTTTACTATATGTAGTTTTCTTCTTTCCGGTTTGCTTCCCTCGTTTGCTTCGGGTTCGTTCCGGAGTTGTGAGGCTTCTTCTTCGTCTTCTTCGTGGACCCGTTCTTCTTCCTTGTGGAATCCCAGGCAAGATGATCATACCCTTGGATACCTTTACTACCATTGCCATGCTTAGTTGTCTCGGTGCTATCGTTACATGTCGTGCTACCCATCTTTTATGTCAGCCTCTCCTTGTTGCCATGAACCTCTAACCTTTGACACCTTCCTAGCAAAACCACTGTTTGGCTATGTTACCCGCTTGCTCAGCCCCTCTTATAGCATTGTTAGTTGCAGGTGAAGATGAAGATCGTTCCAGGTGGGAACTTGTTGTTGGAATATCACAATATCTATTATTATTATTAACACACCTATATACTGGGCATGGGTGGAAGGCTTGGCCTTTTGCTCGGTGTTTTGTTCCACTCATGCCACCTTAGGCGCCGATAAACCGGCATTATGTTCCTTGATTTTGCGTTCCTTACACGATGGGTATATGGGGACCCCTTGACAGTTCGTCTTTGAATAAAACTCCTCCAGCAAGGCCCAACATTGGTTTTAATTTGCCTCATAGTAACAACTTAATTAATTAATTAAATTTGCATAGGGGGTCGCGTCCCCGGGTTCTTAATTCTACATAACAGGGGGGGCCAGTGCTGATGGTGTTGGTCCCAAACTAGAGCCACTTGCGGTGCCACCCAGTTATCTGGGGTCTTCGGTTACTGTACGTAGCGCTCATCCGGACGTGGCCTCAGACGAGATACGCGCGGCTACTATCAGGGTGTCGGCACGCCGGGAGGTCTTGCTGGACTTGTTTTACCATTGTCGAAATGTCTTGTGCACCGGGATGCCGAGCCTGATCGAATTTCCCTAAGATAAGGGGTGATGATATTATATTTATCACTTCAGCTAATCGTGAGAGCTTGTGATGGGCTAAGTTGGGACACCCCTGCAGGGTTATGATCTTTCGAAAGCCGTGCCCGCGGTTATGTGGCAGATTGGAATTTGTTAATGTCCGGTTGTAGAAAACTTGTCAGAGGATCCGAAGTAAAACACACAACTGTGTGAGTAACCGTGACTGTCTCTTTTCACTTTGAGAAGGGAACACAGTGGGGTTATGTTTGACTCGTAGGTAGTTCAGGATCTTTAGCGATCACTACTAGTTGCGACCGTTTGCGTAGATGCTCATCTTATTCTTGTACTCGTAAGCTAGCCACCATATTATGCTTAGCCGCTGCTGCAACCTCACCACTACCCTTCTCCATACCCATAAAGCTTTGCTAGTCTTGATACCCATGGTTATGGGATTGCTGAGTCCTCGTGGCTCACAGATACTACAACACCAGATGCAGGTTCAGCCGAGTTTGATGCAGGAGCTGGTTCAAGTACTTCACTGGGAGCTCGGTGAAGAGAGTGGCCGTATGCTGGTGACGTTTTCGATGATCAGTAGTGGTTTCTACTAGGGGCGATTCGGACCTGTTGCTTTATGTTTTGGTATCTTTCTTTTGGATCTTCGCCCGTAGTCGGGTTGTGATGTTTTGAATGATGAATTGCTTATGTAATGTATTGTGTGACGTGGCGAGTGTAAGCCAACTATCTCCTTTTGCAATTTCATCCCTATTTTTACATGAGTCGTGCAAAGATACCAAACTTGAGATCATTCCAGAATGGGATTATACCTTTAAGTCGTGCCTCGACATGTAGGAGGTATAGTCCCATCCTGGGCATTACATGAGAACCCCGTAGCAGATAACTTGTCTAGGTTAGAGAATGTACTTGATGACGCACAACCTATTGATGATAGCTTCCCTGATGAACAACTAGCTGTCAGAAATACTTCTCATACTGCTCCTTGGTATGCTTATTATGCTAATTTTATTGTTGCTAAGTTTATACCTCCTAGCTTCACTTACCAGCAAAAGAAAAAGTTCTTCTATGATTTGAGACATTACTTTTGGGATGATCCACACCTTTATAAAGAAGGAGTAGATGGTATTATTAGACGTTGTGTGCCTGAGCATGAACAGGAACAGATCTTACGCAAGTGCCACTCCGAAGCTTACGGAGGACACCATGCGGGAGACAGAACTTCACACAAGGTACTGCAATCCGGGTTTTATTGGCCTACTCTCTTCAAGGATGCCCGTAAGTTTGTCTTATCATGTGATGAATGTCAAAGAATCGGTAATATTAGTAGACGTCAAGAAATGCCTGTGAATTATTCACTTGTTATTGAACCATTTGATGTTTGGGGCTTTGATTATATGGGACCTTTTCCTGCCTCTAATGGGTACACACATATCCTAGTTGCTGTTGATTACGTTACTAAGTGGGTAGAAGCTATTCCAACTAGTAGTGCTGATCATAACACCTCTATGAAGATGCATAAAGAAGTTATATTTCCAAGGTTTGGAGTCCCTAGATATCTGATGACTGATGGTGGTTCACACTTTATTCATGGTGCTTTCCGTAAGATGCTTGCTAAGTACGATGTCAACCAAAGAATTGCATCACCCTATCACCCACAGACTAGTGGTCAGGTAGAACTAAGTAATAGGGAGTTGAAATTAATCTTGCAGAAGACAGTTAATAGGTCTAGAAAGAATTGGTCCAAGAAACTAGATGTTGCATTATGGGCCTATAGAACTGCATACAAAAATCCTATGGGTATGTCTCCATATAAGATGGTTTATGGAAAAGCTTGTCACTTACCTCTTGAGCTGGAACATAAGGCATATTGGGCTATCAAAGAGCTCAATTATGATTTCAAGCTTGCCGGTGAAAAGAGGCTATTTGATATTAGCTGTCTCGATGAATGGAGAACCCAGGCCTACGAGAACGCCAAGTTATTTAAAGAAAAGTTAAAAGATGGCATGACAAAAGAATACAAAAGCGTGAGTTCAACGTAGGTGATTATGTTTTGCTATTCAACTCTCATTTAAGATTTTTTGCAGGAAAACTTCTCTCCAAGTGGGAAGGACCCTACGTTATCGAGGATGTCTATCGTTCCGGTGGCATAAAGATCAACAACTTCGAAGGCACAAATCCAAAGGTGGTGAATGGTCAAAGGATCAAACATTATATCTCAGGTAATCCTATAAATGTTGAAACTAATATTATTGAAACCATAACCCCGGAGGAATACATAAGGGACACTTTCCAGAACGATTCGGCCTCCGAAAAGGAAGAGGTACGTGATACAGTAAGTAAACCGACTCCAAAATAGTTCTAAATGCAATTTTTCGCCGTTTTGGAATATTTAGAAAAATGCAAAAATAAACCGCAGTCCAGAGGAGACACGAGGTGGCCTCGAGGGTAGGGGGCGCGCCCCCTGCCTCGAGGGCACCCCGTGTGTCCCCTGGACTCCGTTTTCTTGTGGGTTACTCCTTTCGTGCTGGAAAAATTCATTATATATACTCTCGAAGGTTTTGACCTCTGTATCACGCAGAATTCCTCTGTTTTCGTTTCGAGCTGCTATTTTTGACAGATCTAGATCATCATGGCGTCCTCCAACACCCCCAAGGACATGTTCTTCGAGAAGGTCATCAACCCCTACCTTGCGGAGGTGCTGCACCATCCCAAAACCATGGGGTTGCATGAGGGGGTGCTGCACATTCGTGATGTTGAAGGGCCGAGGAGGACCGGAAGCATGGAGACAAGACTCGAAGCAATGGAGCAACAAGTTTTCAAGTGCCAAGGTATGGTGGAACGAGGTCTCGACGCCAACCACATGATGATCTCGGAGCTTGCCAACAATCTCAAGATGGACTCAAGGATCTTCGGAGAAGCAATCTCCAATCTCCAACTGAAGATCGATCACCTCCAAACCCAGATCTATGACCTGCAAAACCAAAACTGTGAGTATGAATATAGATTCAAAAACATGAGTTTGGCTGTAGATTTGAGTATCCCGGAGACTCGATCATCCTTCTACGATGGTGAACCCATGCCTTGGAAGAACAATAGGCCCACGTCAGCAACAACTCCATCATCACCAACCCCAAAGAAGGAGACATAATCATATGGGTATGGGCACTCCCCTTCGCAACTGCCAAGCTTGGGGGAGTGACCCCGGTATCGTATCACCATCACCCCTATCTTTACTGTTTTACTTAGTTCTATCCTTTTGGTAGTATCTTGATATATTAGAATAAAGTTAGCATGATCTAGTTGTGAGCTTTTGCTTTGTGAGCTTTATCCTTTGTAATCGAGTCCGTGAGCTATATAATAAAGATTAGTGTTGAGTCAAGGGCTTGATTTCCTCACTTGGGTCATGATAAAAAAAAGAGCAAAAACAAAAAGAGAATCAAAGAGATCATATCGATCTTATGGGAAGTAATGACTTCACATATAAGAGTATGATAAATAAAAGTTGTTGGGAGGTGACAAACATAGTTTTGGTCATCGTTGCAATTAATAGGAAGTAATAAAAGAAGAGAGGCTTCACATACAAATATACTATCTTGGACATCTTTTATGATTGTGAGAACTCATTAATGTATGACATGCTAAAGAGTTGATGTTGGACAAGGAAGATAACATAATGGGTTATGTCTTCTTATATCCGAAATAAAGTATACTATCATGGATCTTCCAACATGTTGAGCTTGCCTTTCCCTCTCATGCTAGCCAAAACTCCTCGCACTAAGTAGAGATACTACTTGTGCTTCCATATATATCCTTAAACCCAGTTTTGCCATGAGAGTCCACCATACCTACCTATGGATTGAGAAAGATCCTTCCAAGTAAGTTGTCATGTTGTAAACCCGCTAATATATGCATGATTTATTAGTGTGGGAGAAATTAGCTTTATATGAGCTTGTGATATGGAAGTAATAAAAGCGACGGACTACGTAATAAAGGTCCTTATCACAAGTGGCAATATAAAGCAAAGTTCTTCTATGCTAAGACTTTGTGCATCCAACCATAAAACACATGACAACCTCTGCTTCCCTCTGCGAAGGGCCTATCTTTTATTCTTGTCTTATAAGTGTCAAGGTGAGATCCACCTTTCCTTTTTCATTTTACCCTTTGGCAAGCACATTGTGTTGGAAGGATCCTGATATATATACCCACTTGGATGTAAGTTTTCATGATCTATTACTGTTGACATTACCCTTGAGGAAAAAGGTTGGGAGGCAACACCATAAGCCCCTATCTTTCTCTGTGTCCGATTAAAACTCCATAAACATAAGTATTGCGTGAGTGTGAGCAATTGTGAAAGGCTATATGATAGTTGAGTATGTAGGCTTGCTGAAAAGCTCTTATATTGACTCTTTCCGATGTTACGACAAATTGCAATTGCTTCAATGACCGAGACCAAAGTTTGTTAGTTTCCAATGAAGTTTATGATGCATACTTGATATTGTGGATGAATTGTTACCTTTGCATAATGATCATATGACTATATTCATATAAGTTGTTGCTATAAGAATGATCATGATGCCCTCATGCCGGTATTCTGTTTTTATCGACACCTCTATCTCTAAACATGTGGGCATATTTTTCGATATCGACTTTCGCTTGAGGACAAGCGAGGTCTAAGCTTGGGGGAGTTGATACGTCCATTTTGCATCATGCTTATAAGTTGATATTTATTGCATTATGGGTTGTTCATACATGTTTTCTCACAATACTTATGCCTTTTCCCTCTTATTTTGCAAGGTTTACATGAAGAAGGGGGAATGCCGGTAGCTGGAATTCTGGGCTGGAAAAGGAGCAAACCCTGGAAACCTATTCTGCACAACTCCAAAAGCCCCAAAACTCTACAAAACATTTTTTCGGAAAATATAAAAAATACCTGGCGGAAAAAACCCACGAGGGGGGCCACTGGCTGGCCTCGAGGGTGGGGGGCACGCCCCCCTTCCTAGGGCGCGCCCCCTGCCTCGAGGGCCAACCGGTGGGCCCCAGGTGACCATCTTCTCCTATATGAAGTGTTTTGACCTAGAAAAAATCAAGAGGAGGCTTTCGGGACCAGACGCCACCGTCTCGAGGCGGAACCGAGGCGGAAACCAATCTAGGGCTTTGGCAGAGCTGTTCTGCCGGGGATACTTCCCTCCGGGAGGGGGAAATCGTCACCGCCGTCATTACCAAAAACTCTCCCATCTTGGGGAGAGCTATCTTCATCAACATCTTCACCAGCACCATCTCCTCTCAAACCCTAGTTCATCTCTTGTATCCAATCTTTGTATCAAAACCTCAGATTGGTACCTGTGGGTTGCTAGTAGTGTTGATTACTCCTTGTAGTTGATGCTAGTTGGTTTATTTGGTGGAAGATCATATGTTCAAATCCATTATGCATAGTAATACCCCTCTGATCATGAACAATATTATGTCTTGTGAATAGTTGCTTTTGTTCCTGAGGACATGGGAAAAGTCTTGCTATTAGTAGTCATGTGAATTTGGTCTTCGTTCGATATTTTGATGAGATGTATGTTGTCTCTCCTCTAGTGGTGTCACATGAACGTCGAATACATGACACTTCACCATTATTTGAGCCTAGAGGAAGGCATTAGGGAGTAATAAGTAGATGATGGGTCGCTAGAGTGACAGAAGCTTAAACCCTAGTTTATGCGTTGCTTCGTAAGGGGCTGATTTGGACCCATATGTTTCAGGCTATGGTTAGGTTTACCTTAATACTTCTTTTGTAGTTGCGGATGCTTGCAATAGAGGTTAATCATAAGTGGGAGGCTTGTCCAAGTAAGGGCAGCACCCAAGCACCGGTCCACCCACATACCAAATTATCAAAGTACCGAACGCGAATTAGACGATCGTGATGAAAACTAGCTTGATGATAATACCCATATGTCCTCGGGAGCGCTTTTCCTCGCATAAGAGTTTGTCCATGCTTGTCCTTTGCTACAAAAAGGATTGGGCCACCTTTCTGCACCTATTTACTTTTACCGTTTGTCACTTGCTACCAATTATCTTATCACAAAACTATTTGTTACCTATAATTTCAGTGCTTGCAGAAAATACCTTACTGAAAACTGCCTATCATTTCCTTCCGCTCCTCGTTGGGTTCGACACTCTTACTTATCGAAAGGACTACGATAGATCCCCTACACTTGTGGGTCATCAATGCTCGGCTCACTCACAAGGAAGGTGGTGTCATCATGTGCTTATTGGAGTCAAGCTAGGATGATCAATGAACTACTATCTACCTTCAATTGATATCTTCTACATCCTTCCAATGGTATCTCGGTAACAAGTATCATTATTTACTTCATGAACACATTTCTTGCATCAACCTTGTGTAGGTTGTATCATGGCATGTAATTCATTCTTTCTTGTGATACTTGTTTCATTTCTCAAAGCATCCCAACAATGATCTCTTCTTACTAGTTGTGATGTCGTTGATGCTCGGGTGGTTGGAACTCGTTTATATACAATAAGACCATATCTAGCCATGTGCTATGCCGTCAAGCAAATATCTTACTAGTATATTTATGACTTCCTTGTGGATATCTTATTATTTCCTTTTTGCAACAACTTCGTGTGTACATCCTTCTTTGTGGATCGATATCATCATGATCTTCATCTACCTAGAATCTTATACACTTGAGAGAAGTTGCATATCTAATTGATATCCCCTTCTTGCACGACCACCTTTTCTTTCTTGCATTATTTCTTTGGTGGCTCCGTGAAGGTGTGTGTCTTGAGTGCGGATCTTATATTGTTGCATCTTGATGCACTCTTTTGTGGTGGAGATCATTTCCCTCATGCTTGTCTTGACAATGCTTTGCCATCTAATTGGTATCCCTCGTTTTGATGATGTTTTTTTTCTTCACTATGGGTTGTCACAAGCTTGGTTGTCACTTCTTTTTAGTGAGCCTGTGAATCCATTTGCTAAGTTGCGTGTGTGGGAAGGACATGTCATGCACCTTGTATCTCAACTATTAAAGACTATGTTGATGCTTAATGTTCATCCTTATATTAGTCTTCTCAAGTGCTTTGACATGACTCACACACATCTTTTTGTTTGAGCCTATTTCCAAGTTGCATCTTTTATATGTTGCTCAACCATTTGTTTTTTGCAAGTGCTAGACTTTGTTTCCTACTTGCTCACTTGCACTTGTTGTGAGTTTCTATTGATTTTGGGGGAGTGATGATCCTATTTTGTGCACTTGGTGTCCTAATGCAAATATTCTAAGGAGTGCACAAATCATGGGGAGCTTCACTAGTGTCTTTTAGAACGCTCCGTTGGTCTCTTGCACTTGTCGTGAGGTTCTATTGATCTTGGGGGAGTGACGATCCTATTTTGTGCGCGTTGTATATTGCAAAACTAAATTGTGCACAAAACAAGGGGAGCTTCTCTAGTTTCTCTAGAACACTCCTTTGCTCATATCATAATATCTTTTATTCATGTGGCACGTAGGATCATGAGTCTAGTAGGTTCAATTGGTATCTTTTGATAGCTTTCTTCAATTGGTATCGTTTGATTGCTTGAGTGCTTTCTCTTTGTTATGCCTTTGTGGCATATCATTCTTTTGGCAATCTTTGGGCCTCAATATAGTTTGTCTTCCTCCAAGTATTTACCATTGGATATGTGTATGGCATTCCACTCTCTTGTTGAGAAATACACAATTTATGGAGGAACACAAGTTATATTGGCCTTCTAAGCCTTTCGCCCATTTTGGCAATCGATGCCAATGGGGAAGAAGTTTCACAGAGTTTTGTGGAGAAGTTTAGAGAGTCATATGATAGCTTCTCGCCCCTCGTTGGTTACCCCAAGTGGAAGGTTTGAGATGTAGCGTAGCGGCAAATTTCCCTTGGCAAAGATACCAAGAATCGAATCCCGTGAGACTCCGAGGGTCGACAAGAAGGTGTCAATAGCGCCAGAAACTTTTGCTTGACAGGACCTGCACACAAATACAAATAACTTTGGTCCCAACGAGTACAGAGAGGTTGTCAATCCCTCCGGCCTTGTCGTTTACAAAGGATCAAACGCAAGAGATAATAGTGATAGGTATGACTGCAACTAGGAAATAAGAACAGAAAGTAAATAGCGGGTGTGATCAGTGATGGTAATATGGACCGGGGTTCCATGATGTTCACTAGTGATGTCTCTCTCCCAAAAGACGATAAAACAGCTAAGCGAGGTAAACAAATTACAGCTGGGCAATTGACAGGATTATGTGCGCAAGCCAATGCTAACTATGCTGTACAGAAAGGTAGAGGCTCAAAAGCATGGGCGGTACGCCAAGGCAAGTAGACCGAAATCCATCTGCATCTACTACTAATCATGCACCTTGAGATATCTATCCAGAACATCTCGCTGGTATTAAGTTGCGAGTCCCACCCATAGTGTAAACTCAAAGCAACAGACAACTGCATTAAAAGAACTTTGCGTAAAGTAAACAATCCTTGCACCCGGAAGTACAAGCACCGTTGTTTTCCCCCTTGTGGCAACAGCACATCCCCTAGACTCATGTTTCTGTCACTCAAACTAGTCATCGAGGGGCATGAACCCACAATCAAGCATAACGTTCCCTCTTGGAGTTACTACCTACTACTTGGCCAAAGCAATAAACAGCAACGGAGAACATGCAAGAATTACTCAAGAACATAAATATAAAAGAGGTGAATCAAATATATTACTCACACACAATCTGAACATAATCTCATAATCCATTGGATCCCAGCCAACTCAGCATAGCAACAGCATAAAGATTACATATGTGCCTCGATCATGTAGGGCAGCTCACGAGGTCTAATCGATGAAGAACAAAGAGGGGAGGAGAACGTCACATAGCTACTGGTCATGGACCCATGGTCCAAGGGAGACTACTCACAACTCATCCGGGAGGCGTCCATGGTGGTGGAGAAGCTCCCGGTGGTGGTTCTCCCCTCCGGCAGGGTGCCGGGAAGAGTTCTCCTGGTGCTCCTGATCTTGGAAGCGCGGCGGCGGCGGAACAGAGATGAGATCGCGAAAAAGGGTTCCGTCCTCGAGGGTTTCGGGACGCGTGCAATATATATGCCAAAGGGGGTCACCAGAGGCGGAGGTGGGGCCCCAGGCGCCCCCCTGGCGCGGCTAGGGGTGGGGCCGCGCCGGGTGGCCGCCTGGGCCACCCCCGGCTCCCCTCTGGCCCTGCCTTGGTTTTTCCGGAAGCTCCCGACACGCTGATTTTTCCTGTATTTTTCCCGGAATTTTTAGGGCACTTTTAATATGGGGGAAACCTGAAATAGAAAAACAGCAGAAAACAGGAACTGGCACTGGGGTGCACTGAGTTAATAGGTTAGTCCAAATATGATCAAAAGTGTATGGAAGTGCATAAATATCATAGCAATATCACACAAAAGAGGCATGGAGCAAGCAGAAATTATAGATACGTTTTGGACGTATCATCATCTAGTCATGTCCTCTGCTTTGGTTTTGTTCCTAAGCTTTTGCATCTCATGCGCATACATTATTGTTGCATGGTATGGTGATGCATAATTCCTTATATAAACTCTCTTGAAAGTGATTGTCATCAATTACCAAAATGGGGGAGATTGAAAGAACATGCGGTGCCCCCATTTTTGGTTTTGGTAATTGATGACAATCTCTATGGACTAATGGTTGTCTTGAGTTATATTTGAAGGGTTTGTCCATAGGCTTTTCTTGGAGTCCATGTGTTGGTTTCAAGGAGAGTTTGTGATGACCAAGGTGCTATTAAGGAATTATCCAAAGATTGGTCTTGTGAGTGTTGAGCTTATTGCAAGCATGTCTTGAAGAAGAAGAGTGTGTTATCATTCATGTTTACCTTCAAGACATCATCCAAATGAAGAGAGTTGGAAAGATTCAAGGTTGATCAAGACTAAGTACAGAGAATGTTTTAAGTTGATCAACACACAAAGTGTAGAAGATGTACCGAGAGGGATCAAGCGATCCCATGGTATGGTAAGCATGGTCAATTACGCTTAGTGTACTAACCCATGGTCTTTGTGAGAGTTCTATGTGGGGTTAGGTTATCTTCCACGGGCTTGCGTTAAGAGGAAGATCACATACAACCCATGGAGGATGACATCATATCAAGGTTGTGGTGTGCAAGTTCAAGTGATGCATCACGAGGAGATCAAGTGCTTGAAGCTTACCGTCCATTATGGTGATAATGGACTTGTGAAGATATGCCGAAGAGTGGCTCATCCATAGTGGAGTATGGGGGAGCAATCTACTAGTCTTCACCGAGCCAACGCAATCAAGAAAGGTGGTCCAACTTGAGGAAGTCAAGATCGTCTACATCTAGCTCAAGTGGACTTTGTGCAAGGCAAAGGTTTGCCCTTGATAGGTTCTCTATTTTACCGGTCTCATGGTGGTAGTTTGGAGACCGGGTTATAGGATCGATTGCCGTACTATCAAGGGGGGCTCTCAAGTGAGTAGCTTGATCATATCATTCGTAGAGAGCTCAAACCATTGCATGCTTGCATCATATTTCTTGGTTCTTGTTTGGTTTTATTCTTGTGAGATTTGGAGCTTATTGTCATCTTCTTGACAAGCTTGAGTTCATCGAAAACGGAGTTCACATGCTTCTTCTATTGCGTTTTCGGTGTTGGAGGTTTTACCGGTCTCTTTCGAGGAAGGGTTCTCACCATTTTCTTATGGGCCTTTTCTCATTTGCTTCTTATTGTTATTTCTATCAAGATTGTGTTAGGCCATGTCATTAGCTTTCCAACAAACTTGGTTTCGTTGAATTCGGAGTCCGTTTGCAAAAGTTATGTCAGTTTTGGTGTCCCCAGAAGGGTTGTAGCGGTACTACCGCAAATTGGAGCGGTACTACCGCTTGGAGGGGATGTAATTTTTTACTTCCGTGGCTACTTCCGCTCCGGACCAAAAACTCGTCACAAGTCCAGCGGTGGTAGGCACGGATGTAATTTTTTAGTAACGCTCTCAAGCAGTAGTACCGCTACCCCTTAGCAGTAGTACCGCTACCCCTAGCGGTAGTACCGCGAGGTCAAGCTGTACTACCGCTCTGACGGTTCTTCTGGCCTTTTTGCCTCCTCGTTGTTGTGTTTCAAAGGGCTACTACCGCCCTAGTGGTAGTACCGCTCCTTGGAGCGGTAGTACCGCTCGGTGCGGGCTGTGAGCATAACGGTTGGATTTTCCCCCACCTATAAAAGGGGGTCTTCTTCCCCAATGAACCTTATCTCTTGAGCTCGTGTTCTTCCCCCATTGTTGACCTTCTTTGAGCTTGTTATCTCTCAATCCCTCCATGGATTCTTGCTAGTTTTGGGGGGAAAAGAGCGAGGAGATCTAGATCCACATTTCCACCAAACACTTTCCCCTCTAGGTGAGGGGAACCCCTTGGATCTAGATCTTGGAGTTCTTGGTGTTGTCCTTCTTGTTCTTCCTCTCATTTCCTCACTAGCATTAGTTGCTTTGGTGGGATTTGCGAGAGAAGGACTTGGGCACTCTGTGTGCCCTTGCCATTGCATTTGGTGCATCGGTTTGAGTTCTCCACGGTGATACATGGAAGTTACAAGTTGAGAAGCTTATTACTCTTGGGTGCTTGGTACCCTTAAGCTTGTTCCTCTTGGGTGCTTGGGTGCCCTAGACGATTGAGTTCACCTCGGAGCCATATTCCATTGTGGTGAAGCTTCGTGGTGTCGTTGGGGAGATAGCCCCAACCTTGTGGTGTTCGGAGCTCAATCATTATGGTGTAAAGCTCCGGGCAAGCGTCGGGGTCTCCAATTAGGTTGTGGAGATCGCCCCGAGCAATTTTACGGGTTCCGGTGACCGCCCCCAAGGGTTGCCAAAGTGTACGGGTTCGGTGACCGCCCCCAAGGGTTGCCATTTGTACGGGTTCGGTGACCGCCCTCAAGGGTCCCTTAGTGGAATCACGGCATCTTGCACTGTGCGAGGGCGTGAGGAGATTACGGTGACCCTAGTGGCTTCTTGGGGAGCATTGTGCCTCCACACCGCTCCAAACGGAGATTAGCATCCGCAAGGGTGTGAACTTCGGGATACATCGTCATCTCTGCGTGCCTCGGTTATCTCTTACCCGAGCCCTTTACTTATGCACTTTACTTTGTGATAGACATATTGTTTCTTGTCATATTTCTTGCTATCACCTAGTTGTTTATCTTGCGTAGCATAAGTTGTTGGTGCACATAGGTGAGCCTAGTTGTTGTAGGTTTTGTGCTTGACAAATTAACCGCTAGGTTTATTCCGCATTTGTTCAAGCCTGAACCGTAATTATTTTAAAGCGCCTATTCACCCCCTCTCTAGGCGACATCCACGATCTTTCAACCGTCCCCACTAACCATGTCTTTACATGTCAGTAGTCAAGCACATCATGTGTGCAACCAATGTATGGTCCGTCTGGGTCTTGTCCTATGAAAATTTCATTATGCTCAAACTCAACTGAAAACATAGATGACATTCTTCTCCATTAGTCAGTGCCCAAATTGGGAAGATGCACTTCTTAGTTCACAGAACAATTACTTCTAACTGCAACATGTACTATAAATCACTATAAGAAAGCCAAATTTTCCGGTTAAACATATGAACTTACAAATGTGCTGAACATATGAACTTGCACACAATGTCTACTGTAAACCAGTACAACATGTGAACATATGAAAATGCTCTGAACATATTTCATACATATGAACTATAAATTATTATAATTGACAATGCGCTCATTAGATATATAAATAAAAATCCAATTCAGATATGAACTGATATGAACCGCATATCTTATCTTACCTACTAATAAATCGCTTATTGCTTCTGGTCGTCCGTCGCGGTAGTTTTTTGGAAACGTCCCTCTATTTTAGAGAAATCAACCCGCACTCCTATTTTATCTGGAAAACGCTTTATTTTTACAAGAACACCCCTGGGATCCTGAATTAGATCGATTCAGCACGGCGCCTTATCCATTTGCCTTCTCCACCACCGGGCACGTGCTGCCGGCCAGGCGTCGCCGCTTGCCGTCGGCGTCCACGTCGCAGGAGCCAAGGAGGGGGTGATGCGTCGCGGCGGCCATCCGCGCCGCCCGATCCTCGGAATGGGACGAGCTGTCGCGGCGGGCGTGCGGTTGCGGCCATCTCCCCGAGACCAGGAGTGGGGAATGAGCTGAGGCGTCGCGGCGGAGGCTGATAAGGCGGCCGGCCGGCGTGCTCGTTTGGGGCGCCAGACCAAGCACGACGAAGGAAACAGGGAAGGAAAATAATTGAGACCCTTGAGAAAGGAAATTAAGGAAGGGCAGAAAGGAATTGAGTCCTTGTTGCAGAGAAATTAAGGAGGAAATAAGAGGATTTCAAACCTTGTGGCAGAGAAATTAAGGAAAGAAATTAGAGAATTGCAGCCCAGAATATACGGAAAGAAGCAGTCCATGGGAATATAAGGAAATCCAACTGTGGATAGGGGGCCATGGGGGACAGCATGACGGGCACCGGCATATGAATGCACCCGGAGACCTCACCATGGATGCGTGGGCGGAGAATCGGGCGACCTTATCGACGCGGGATCTCATCCGCGGCGAGGAGCGAGGATGCACCGAACGGACCCCCGAGCCGCGGGGAGCTCAGCGGGGATGCGCGGGATCTCGTGGGCGGCCAGAGCGCCGGCGGCCGGTGCTATGCTCTATCGGTTTGCTTGGCTATGCAATGAGGACATTTGATTTTGACCAGTCAAAGGCTTGGTTGTTGGTTCGTGACTACGTGGAGCCAAGCAAAATATCCTTCGTGTGTACTGGCTCCACGTATTCTTTTCTCCTTTCTGATCACTAATCCACGCAGTCCAGAACGAGAAGATTGCATAGGCTTAGGACACACCTAAATTAAATCTTTGAGAATAGCTCTCCTCCCGTTCACTATATATATTTTAAAAAATTAGGCGCGTGTACGTGCAATCTGATCACTTGCTACACACCAAAATCCAATTTAGGTACATTCTAATTTTATATTATTGTGCCTTTTGAAAAATGACATGTATAAAATCATTCATGATTTTTAGAATAGTGTTCACGTATATCAAAATAATGTTCATGTATAAAAGCATGATTTTTAGATAGGAATAGTATTCATGTATATCAAAATAATGTTCAAGCGAGTTGAAAATTGTTCACCTTTTTCTCAAGAAAATGTTCATGTAATTCTAAGAAGTGTTCACGTGCTTAAATATATTTTGTAAATAGAAAATTCATGCTTTTTAAAAAGTCCTTGTGATTTAAAAGGTATGTATGTATTTAAAAATTAATTTGGATTCATTTTGAAAAACAAATATACATTTTAGAGGTGAGTGGGCGTATGAGAGATGGTGTATGCACTAGGTGCAGCCATAGCTCGGGGAGGGCGACCATCTACTCGACACGTTTAGTTTAAAACTATGTTGTTCCATGGCAGGTGTGCCTGCGTTTAGGGTTTAGACATGAAAGAGGATAAGCGACAACACCGATGTGAGCTATGTTGAAATAGATAAGCTGGACCTACGGGGGAGTCTTAAATTGTGCTTATTATATTAAAAACATGCATTTTTTCTCCCGTTGCAACGCACGGGCATGTTTACTAGTATCTTCATAAATGACAATGTACTGATCATATGCACCGCATGATGAGGACATCACTAACAAGGTTACACCCACAGCTCCAACTGACACATATACAGAACCAATTACTAGAGCTCGCGCACGCCAATTAAATTATCAGGTACTTTCGTTTCTTGGTAATGAATCTAATGTTCATGAGAATATGATGCTGTCTAAATTGGATACATTTGTCTTGCTTACCAATGAAGGGCCTAGCTTGGACAAGAAGGATGAACATTGGAGCAAGATCAAGCATGGAGATGATGTCATGCGCAAGGGGAACAAGAATGGAGTTTCAATTGATGATTTCAGGACTTTGAAGCCACCATAATGAGTGCGAGAAGCCTTGGACGAAATATACAAGATGCCACTTCATAAATTTCGTCCAGAGGCTATTATAGGTGCTGCGTCACCTTATTATTGGGCCAGGCCCATGTAATTTCGAAATACTTGAGTATAGGCTGTTTTTAGAGTCCGTATGTGTGGGGAAACAAGAGTTAGGATTGGTTTCGGACCCCTCCACCAAGGGCCACGAAATTGCCCCCTCTTTCCCCCATATATACAGCCCTTAGGGCGTCGTTTAGACTTTGGGGTTTTGTTTAGATTAAAGTTCGCCATAGCTGCAACTTCGCGTACTTCGTTTGTGTTCAACGACCAGACCAAGACGTCACAGAACCCCACTTGATCAATAAAGCTTTCCTCTTGAATTCGCAATATCCAGATTGCAACCTCAATTTCTTGCTTGTTCTTCGTTTGCCTGCAGGAAACAGACCTTCGTGGTCAGGTTGATCGTGCTCCGGCGTGGTCAATAACCTCTCGGAGTTGGTTTAGCGATTGCTAAGACGCGACGTCCACGCACGTTCGTAGTCGGATCGTCAAAGTCGACTTCATCCAAACGATAGCCACCATCTCATCGAAAGACGGGACACCTTTGCCTCTATCAAGTGGTATTAGATTTCCAGGTTGCTCGGTGAGATTTTACAGTTTTTCGTAGATTAGATCGAGTCTGTTCTTCATACCTACAGTCCACGAAAAAGCCAAAAAAAATTTAGGGTTAGTTCATCCCATCCGAACCAATCTGAGCCTTTGCATAATCTTTTCTGTATTTGCTTTGTTGGATTTGCGGTTGCATCGTCGTGTCAAGTTGCTGGTCTTAGCGTCTAGTTTTTTAGAGTTTCGAGTTCTGTTCACAGTTTGTCATGTCGCCGCCGCACCATATTCATCGCCGCTGCCATACCACCACTGCTGCCATATCCCACCACCGTCACCACATACCACCACCGCTGCCATAACCTACCACCGCTGCCATATCCTACCACCATATATCCACCGCCAATCCGAGTTCTTTTTATATTAAGTTTGTTCTCGAGATCCATCTAGGTTTCGGATTTGTGTTTCCTTGCCTGCGTAGGTCTCGGAAAAAAAAAAGTCTGGAGACCCCCGGGCAGTTTTTAGGCCAAAATTTTGACAGGTGAAAATATTTTTTCCCTATCCTATTTTTGGGCTTTTCTGAGTCTTTTGAGACACGTGCCATCATACTGTTTTTTTACCGCACTTTTTCGTCGTCGCTGCCCTGATTCCAAAAAAAAAAATTCGTCAAAAAAATTTCGTGCCTATCATCTTAGTTTGACTTGGGAAGTGTTTTGAGACACTCGCCATTATAGTGATTTTCGGCCAAAAAAAAAGAGCGCAAAAAAAAAGAGGCGAAAAAAAAATCAGAGTGTGCTTTCCCCTTTATTACGTGCAGCGCCGTAATTTTGTTAGTGTTCTAGGCTCGCGTCTCTAGTACGGTCTAGCCTAGGACCAGCACAGTACCGTCGTTGAGCGTTTATTCAACTTTGCATCTCTGAATTGATTATTGCTGACCACTTTTGCTACCATCTTATAAGCCTTCCCAGCTCCACATACATCTACGTTGTGCGTTTGACTCTCCCTGGTAATCGCTTTATCCAAGCTTTGAGAGTTTTGACTACCACGGTTGCAGATCACCACCTGCTGCTGGGTAAGAACTGGTAAGAATTTGAGATTTGCTTGTCGGATTTGTGACACCCGCCACCACCACCACTTATTAGTAGTCTGTAGGATCATATTCTTGTGTGTTTCTATTGCTGCTAACCATGCCAGGATCACAAGTCGACGAGACTGACTGGGAGAACTTGACGAACAAGGAGCTTCATGATAAGTTTCAGCAAATGATGAGTGTACAGGTGCAAGATGTGCTAAACACATTGGACGAGGCCATGGAGAAGATAGTTGGCATGGAGAAGACGTTTGACACAAAGCTCGATAACAAGTTTGCTGAATTGCTTGCGCGTTTTCCACCACCACCGGCTGCTGCAGCTGTCCCACCTCTTCAACAACAACAACAACAACAACAACGACGCCTTCCGAATCAAGTGGGACGAGCACAGCGCGTTCCCCTTGAGACTGGTCAAGCTTCTGGTGCTGTTGTTGATGTTTCTGTAGCTCTTGCTGCTACTGCAGAGGTGGAGGACCATTACGAGGATGAGGTTGACCAAAATCAGAACTACGTGCAACAACCAGCACCACCACCACCAGGTCGTCCTCATGCATATCATCGCAACGGTAGGGCTGCACCACCACCTGAGGTACATGACCATCTTCCTAAACTGAAATTGAATATTCTACCATTTGAGGGTAGATATGTTCCTGATATATATCTTACTTGGGAGTTACAAACTGAACAACGTTTTACATGTTTAAACTATCCCGAGGAGAGACGTGTTCCTGCTGCTGTTTGTGCTTTCACTAGTTTTGCATGTGTTTGGTGGTCTGAACATTGTAGATTATATCCTATTCCAGCTACTTGGACTGCTTTGAAAACTGCTATGCGTACTCGTTGGGTTCCACCATATTATCAACGTGAATTACTTAAAAAACTGCAGCGCTTAAGACAAGGAAAAAATTCTGTAGAAGAATATTATCAGCAATTACAAACTGGCCTGATTAGATGTGGTATTGTTGAGGAGAATGAAGCTATGCTTGCACGTTTTATGGGTGGATTAAATAGAGAGATTCAGACCATTCTAGAGTATAAGGATTATACTAATATCACTCGTTTATTCCATCTTGCTTGTAAAGCTGAACGTGAAGTGCAGGATCGACAGGCATTGGCGCGGACTAACTTTTCTGCAGGACGACCTTCATCATGGACACCGCGTGCATCCTCTACTTCCTCACATTATACTGCACCGACACCTCCATCAGCTGTTACCTCCAGCCGTGATACAAGGAAGCAGGCACAACCACCATTATCTGCCAAGAGCACACCTATTGGGCCTGCACAGAGTTCTTCTTCTTCCATGGCATCAACAGGGCACACCAATGATATTATTTGTCGTCGTTGTAAGGGAAGAGGACATTTTGCGAGAGATTGCAAATCTCAGCGTGTGATGATTGCTACTGAGGATGGTGGATATGAATCCGCTAGTGACTATGATGAGGAGACTTTGGCTCTTATTACACGTGAAGAACACGGCGGAGACGATTCTGATCATGAGACGCAATACATGGCTCCTGAAGATGCTGACAGGTATGAATGTTTAGTTGCTCAACGTGTTTTGAGTGTGCAGGTTACACAAGCTGAGCAAAATCAGAGGCATAATTTGTTCCATACAAAGGGAGTTGTGAAGGAACGTTCTGTTCGCGTGATCATAGATGGAGGGAGTTGCAACAACTTGGCTAGCATGGAGATGGTGGAGAAGCTATCTCTCACCACAAGACCACATCCACATCCTTACTACATCCAATGGTTCAACAACAGCGGCAAGGTTAAGGTAACACGTACTGTTCGTGTGCATTTTAGTATCTCTACATATGCTGATTATGTTGATTGTGATGTGGTACCTATGCAAGCATGTTCCTTATTACTTGGTAGACCATGGCAATTTGATAAAAATTCTGTACACCATGGTAGAAACAATCAGTATACTCTTGTTCATAAGGATAAAAATATTACTTTGCTTCCTATGACTCCTGATTCCATTTTGAAAGATGATATTAATAGAGCTAATAAAGCAAAACAGGAAAAAAATAAGAGTGAAAATCAGATTGTGGCAAAAGAATTTGAGCAACAAATGAAGCCTAATAATAAACCATCTACTGTTGCTTCTGAAATTAAATTGAAAAGTGCATGTTTATTTGCCACCAAATCTGATATTGATGAGCTAGATTTTAGCAAATCTGTTTGCTATGGTTTTGTGTGCAAAGAGGCATTATTTTCATTCGAGGACGTGCCTTCCTCTTTGCCTCCTGCTGTCACTAACATTTTGCAGGAATTCGCCGACGTCTTTCCACAAGACGTGCCACCGGGAGTACCACCTATTCGAGGGATTGAGCATCAGATTGACTTAATTCCCGGTGCATCGCTACCCAACCGCGCACCATACCGTACCAATCCAGAAGAGACGAAGGAGATTATGCGTCAAGTACAGGAGCTACTCGACAAAGGTTATATACGTGAATCCCTTAGTTCTTGTGCTGTTCCTATTATTCTAGTGCCGAAAAAGGATGGTACATTGCGTATGTGTGTTGATTGTAGAGGCATTAATAATATTACTATTCGTTATCGTCATCCTATTCCTAGGCTAGATGATATGCTTGATGAATTGAGTGGCTCTACAATTTTCTCCAAAGTTGATTTGCGTAGTGGATACCATCAAATTCGTATGAAATTGGGAGATGAATGGAAAACAGCATTTAAAACTAAGTTTGGATTATATGAGTGGTTAGTCATGCCTTTTGGGTTAACTAATGCACCTAGTACTTTCATGAGATTAATGAATGAAGTTTTACGTGCTTTCATTGGACGATTTGTGGTAGTATACTTTGATGATATATTGATTTTTAGCAGATCTTTGGAGGAACATTTGGAACATTTACGTGCTGTTTTTATTGCTCTACGCGATGCACGTTTGTTTGGTAACCTTGGAAAGTGCACCTTTTGCACCGACCGAGTCTCTTTTCTTGGCTATGTTGTTACTCCACAGGGAATTGAGGTTGATAAAGCCAAGATTGAAGCTATTGAGAGTTGGCCGCAGCCCAAAACAGTCACACACGTGAGGAGTTTCCTTGGCCTCGCTGGATTCTATCGGCGTTTTGTGAGAGATTTCAGCACCATTGCTGCACCTCTCAATGAGCTTACAAAGAAGGATGTGCCTTTTGTTTGGGATACTGCACAGGAAGAAGCATTCACGGTATTGAAAGATAAGTTGACACATGCTCCTTTACTCCAACTTCCTGATTTTAATAAGACTTTTGAGCTTGAATGTGATGCTAGTGGAATTGGGTTAGGAGGTGTGTTATTACAAGATGGTAAACCTGTTGCATACTTTTCTGAAAAATTGAGTGGGCCTAGTCTGAATTATTCTACTTATGATAAGGAATTATATGCTCTTGTTCGGACTTTGGAAACATGGCAACATTATTTATGGCCCAAAGAATTTGTTATACATTCTGATCATGAATCTTTGAAGCACATTAAAAGTCAAGCAAAACTGCATCGTAGACATGCTAAATGGGTTGAATTCATAGAGACTTTCCCTTATGTTATTAAACACAAGAAGGGAAAAGAAAATGTTATTGTTGATGCATTATCTCGTCGTTATACTATGCTTTCACAACTTGACTTTAAAATATTTGGTTTGGAGACCATCAAAGATCAATATGTGCATGATGCTGAATTTAAAGATGTATTGCAGAATTGCAAAGAAGGGAGAACATAAAACAAGTTCGTCGTTAATGATGGATTTGTGTTTCGTGCTAACAAGCTATGCATTCCAGCTAGCTCTGTTCGTCTTTTGTTGTTGCAGGAGACGCATGGAGGAGGATTAATGGGACACTTTGGCGTGAAGAAGACGGAGGACGTACTTGCTACACATTTCTTTTGGCCAAAGATGCGACGGGATGTTGAGCGTTTTGTTGGTCGCTGCACTACATGTCAAAAAGCTAAGTCACGACTCAATCCTCATGGTTTATATATGCCTTTGCCTGTCCCTAGTGTTCCTTGGGAAGATATATCTATGGACTTTGTTTTGGGTTTACCTCGAACAAAGAAGGGGAGGGATAGCATATTTGTTGTCGTGGATAGGTTCTCGAAGATGGCACACTTTATACCATGTCATAAAAGCGATGATGCTGCTAATGTTGCTGATTTGTTCTTTCGTGAAATTATTCGCTTGCATGGTGTGCCAAATACTATTGTTTCAGATCGTGATACTAAATTTTTTAGCCACTTTTGGAGATGTTTATGGGCTAAGTTGGGGACTAAACTGCTTTTTAGTACTACTTGTCACCCCCAAACTGATGGACAAACTGAAGTAGTCAACAGAACTTTGTCTACTATGCTTAGGGCTGTTTTGAAGAATAATAAGAAAATGTGGGAAGAATGCTTGCCTCATATTGAATTTGCTTATAATCGTTCGTTGCATTCTACTACTAAGATGTGCCCTTTTAAAATTGTCTATGGTTTCCTACCTCGTGCACCTATTGATGTGTTGCCTCTTCCATCTTCGGAGAAGGTTAATTTTGATGCTAAACAACGTGCTGAATTGATCTTAAAAATGCATGAGTTAACTAAGGAAAATATTGAGCGCATGAATGCTAAATATAAACTTGTTGGAGATAAGGGTAGAAAACGTGTTGTCTTGGCACCTGGAGATCTTGTTTGGTTACATTTGCGTAAGGATAGGTTTCCTAATTTGCGCAAGTCAAAACTAATGCCACGTGCTGACGGTCCTTTCAAGGTGTTAGAGAAAATAAATGATAATGCATATAAACTTGAGCTGCCTGCAGATTTTGGGGTTAGTCCCACATTTAACATTGCAGATTTGAAGCCTTACTTGGATGAGGAAGATGAGCTTCCGTCAAGGACGACTTCAATTCAAGAAGGGGAGGATGATGATGACATCACTAACAAGGTTACACCCACAGCTCCAACTGACACATATACAGGACCAATTACTACAACTCGCGCACGCCAATTAAATTACCAGGTACTTTCATTTCTTGGTAATGAATCTAATGTTCATGAGAATATGATGCTGCCTAAATTGGATACATTTGTCTTGCTTACCAATGAAGGGCCTAGCTTGGACAAGAAGGATGAACATTGGAGCAAGATCAAGCATGGAGATGATGTCATGCGCAAGGGGAACAAGAATGGAGTTTCAATTGATGATTTCAGGACTTTGAAGCCACCATAACGAGTGCGAGAAGCCTTGGACGAAATATACAAGATGCCACTTCATAAATTTCGTCCAAAGGCTACTATAGGTGCTGCGTCACCTTATTATTGGGCCAGGCCCATGTAATTTCGAAATACTTGAGTATAGGCTGTTTTTAGAGTCCGTATGTGTGGGGAAACAAGAGTTAGGATTGGTTTCGGACCCCTCCACCAAGGGCCACGAAATTGCCCCCTCTTTCCCCCATATATACAGCCCTTAGGGCGTCGTTTAGACTTTGGGGTTTTGTTTAGATTAAAGTTCGCCATAGCTGCAACTTCGCGTACTTCGTTTGTGTTCAACGACCAGACCAAGACGTCACAGAACCCCACTTGATCAATAAAGCTTTCCTCTTGAATTCGCAATATCCAGATTGCAACCTCAATTTCTTGCTTGTTCTTCGTTTGCCTGCAGGAAACAGACCTTCGTGGTCAGGTTGATCGTGCTCCGGCGTTGTCAATAACCTCTCGGAGTTGGTTTAGCGATTGCTAAGGCGCGACGTCCACGCACGTTCGTAGTCGGATCGTCAAAGTCGACTTCATCCAAACGATAGCCACCATCTCATCGAAAGACGGGACACCTTTGCCTCTATCACCGCAAGAGCACGAAACTTAACCATGAACTGAACATCACCTGAAATTCACTTTTTTTCTCTTAGCAACAATAAAAATCCACGACTTTCCTCATATTATAGCAGGAAAAAAAATCAAAATCCACTCAGTATCAGTATGCATATAACTGAATAAATGTCATTCCATTATCTGAACTTACAAATAAACACAACAACACACAAATGTTCCCCTATAATCAACATCACACTCCTCTAAATGTGCCCGCTTTGTAGGGTAACGCAGCAGAAAACAAAAATTTCCGACCTACGCACCAGCCCAGGACCACTATGAAGACTGCATACAAGGTTTTGATCATATTCGTTACCGACTCGTAGCGCAGCGGAAGTAGAGTCGATGACGATCGTCGGTGCAGATCCCCGCAGCTAGGATTTACAACCTCCCAACCGCGAGGATGTATACCCTCATCCGCCCTTCGGACAGCCCTCCGGGAGGCAGTCGGACAGTTCCCCGGATGATGTCGCGGACAGCCCTTCGGGAGGACCTTCGAAACTTGAACGGTCACTCGGACAGCCCTACGGGAGGACTCACAGAACTCGGACCGTCACTTGGACAGCCCTTCGGGAGGCACTCTCAAAACAGCCCCTCGGGCACAAAGATCGAAACTACGACCTCTCTACGGGGTTGCACACATACGGTGTCATCTATCCGGCAGGGCTTCGCCGTCCAGAACTAGTTCCTGCCGAAACCCAGACAGCCTTTCGGCTCTACGAAACTCTTTTCGTGGGAGGGAGAGAAGAAGCCAGATCATTGCATGGCATGTGTATGTGAGAGCAAGGAGTGTGTGTGGAGGGCTGCCCCTCCACCTCTATTTATAGGCCAAGGCAAGGGGTGGGGTGGTGGAGGAAATACCAAAATACCCATGCTACATGTCCCACATGAAGGGTAAAATGGTAATGCAAGTGGGGCCCCCAAGGGGGACACCACCATGGCAGCCCAACACCTTGTCCCCCCATGGGGGGGGCCCCCCCAACAAGCCACCAACATGTCTCCATGAAACATGCATGCTCCCTAGACAAAAAGCCACCAAACATGCAACCCCCGATTCGTGGGATCTTGTCCCCTCGCGCTGAGACAAGATGTTTTCCGCGAAACTTTTTTCTGAAAAATTCCAGAAGGTCCCAGAACATTTCCGGTACCCTCTAAAATTATTCTGGGCATGATCCGAAACATTTTCGGTGCTGTGGTTTTTATCAGCGGAAAGCATTAACAGCGGTTACGGCAGTTTCGGAACATTTCCGGTTTTTCTCTCTGAAAATTCCCAGAAGTTCCCAGACCAATTCTGGCACCCTCTGATAATTTCCATGCGGTGCCGAAACCCTTTTTGACCTAATAATATATTCCGAAACATATTTTCGGTTTTACCGAAACCCTTTCGGTGTTCTCTCTCCGGAACTCTTCCGTTGTCTCCGAAACTTTTTCGGTGATTTTCTCTCAGACTCCCTGTCTAGTATTCATCAGATAGATGACCCTTAAGCGTGTGACCCTATAGGTTCAGTGAAGTATAGACATGACCCGGAAACACTTCCGATCAATGATCAACATCGGAGCCGTGGACACCCATATTGACCCCCTATACCCACATGAATAAATATTCGAGTGAACCTCCAGTTGTTGTGTGCTATTCCTTTTGCTTCGCGATATGTCACAAACACCCGAGGTGAGATTTATTGCATCCCCGTGGGCAAACACTTTGTCCACTATGCAAGTTACCTCGTTACCGGTTTTGTTCTCTTTTCTCGTTTTCGTGTTCCGGCATCCCAGTGATCAAATCACCCTGTGTCTGGCCAGACGATGATGGATACCGTTACACCGAGAGGGCCCGAGTATATCTCTCCATCGTCGGAGGAGCAAATCCCAATCTTGAGCTATCTCATTACTTGCCATACTTTCCCATGAACCCGTAAGCCGCCGTAATAGCCATCCAGTTACGGATGACGTTTAACAAACCCCAAAGTTCATGAATCAAGCATGAAGGAACTCGATACTCTCATGGTCTAAGGAATTATGCAAACATTAACTTCCTGTGTTATTAACCATTAACTTGTGACGAATGTAACTCATAGCATAACATCAATTCGGGTCGATTCAACACAAATGTTCTGCTAACATTGTGCCCTCAAAGTTGCTGGCATAGACATGCCCATGATCAGGAAAACAGAACCATCATGCAACACTTGAGCTAGTCTTAGAGGCCAGACTAGGAATACATTTTATCGTTTATTATTCCACACGTGCATATGAGTCTGTTGGGGAACGTTGCATGGGAAACAAAAATTTTTCCTACGTTCACCAAGATCAATCTAGGAGATGCTACTACGAGAGGAGAGTTGGATCTACGTACCCTTGTAGATCGCTAAGCGGAAGCGTTAAGAACGCGGTTGATGGAGTCGTACTCGCCGCGATTCAGATCGCTGAAGATCCAAGCACCGAAGCAACGGTGCCTCCGCGTTCTTCACACGTACGGCTCGGGGACGTCTCCTCCTTCTTGATCCAGCAAGGGGTGGAGGAGAGGTTGATGGAGAACCGGCAGCACGACGGCGTGGTGGCGATGGTGGTGGAGGATTCCAGCAGGGCTTCGCCTAAGCACCGCGGGAGAAGAAGATGTTATGGGAGAGGGAGGGCAGCACCGAGGCACGAACTTGTGTTTGCTGCCCTCCCTTTGCCTCACTATATATAGGGGGGTGGAGGAGAGGGGGGCGCCCCTAGGGTTTCCCCTAGGGGCTGGCGGCCAGGGCAAGGGGAGGGGGCGGCGGCCAAAGGGCCAGGCCCTAGGGTTTCCCCCCCTAGGTGCCTTGCCCCCCAAGGCTAAGGGGGTGCGGCCACCCTAGGGGGTCCCACCTCCCTTGGCGCACAAGGAGAGGGCCCAGGGGGGGCGCACAGCCCCCTGAGGGCTGTGGTGTCCCCCCTTGTGGCCCACTAGGCCCAGAACCACTTCCGGACCCCCCGAAACCCTTTCCGGTACTCCGCCGATTTCCCGATGCTCCCCGGAACACTTCCGGACTCCGAAACCTTTCATCCTATATATCAATCTTCGTCTCCGGACCATTCCGGAGACCCTCGTCATGTCCGGGATCTCATCCGGGACTCCGAACAACCTTCGGTAACCATGCACTTTTCTCACTAACAACCCTAGCGTCACCGAACGTTAAGTGTGTAGACCCTGCGGGTTCGGAAACCATGTAGACATGACCGAGACACTCTCAGGTCAATAACCAATAGCGGGATCTGGATACCCATATTGGTTCCCACATGCTTCTCGATGATCTCATCGGATGAACCACGATGTCAAGGATTCAGGCAATCCCGTATACAATTCCCTTTGTCTCGTCGGTATGTTACTTGCCCGAGATTCGATCGTCGGTATCTCTATACCTAGTTCAATCTCGTTACCGGCAAGTCTCTTTACTCGTTACCGTAATACATAATCCCGTGACCAACCACTTAGTCACTTTGAGCTCATTGAGATGACGTATTACCGAGTGGGCCCGGAGATACCTCTCCGTCATACGGAGTGACAAATCCCAGTCTCGATCCATGTCAACTCAACGGACACCCTCGGAGATACCTGTAGAGTACCTTTATAGTCACCCAGTTACGTTGTGACGTTTGGCACACACAAAGCACTCCTACGGTGTCAGTGAGTTACATGATCTCATGGTCATAGGAACTTATACTTGACATGCAGAAAACTATAGCGATAACTGACACGATCAAAAGCTATGTTAACGTTTGGGTCTCGTCCATCACATCATTCTCCTAATGATGTGATCCTGTTATCAAATGACAACTCATGTCTATGACCTGGAAACCGCGGTCATCTTTGATCAACGAGCTAGTCCTGTAGAGGCTTACTAGGGACACAAAGTCTGTCTATTCATCCACACATGTATTTGAGTTTCCAATCAATACAATTATAGCATGGATAATAAACGATTATCATGAACAAGGAAATATAATAATAACTCTTTTATTATTGCCTCTAGGGCATATTTCCAACAGAGTCTTCCTCCGAGCCTCGTTTTATTTGCAGACTCGAGAACCATAGCAGTTATAGCATGGAATATAAACTTAATTATGAACAGAGAGATAATTTATAACATTTGTTATTGCCTCTAGGGCATATCTCCTACAGACTCCCACTTGCACTAGAGTCAATATCTAGTCAATGCTAATGCACTTTACACCTATGGCACATTGGTGTAAATATGCTTCGCTTGTGGTATAGCCTGATGTCCAACGGATCTGACGACTTCAACTCCGTGTGTATCTTTGCATATCCTCGCGTTTTCACGCCTTCACAAAATTCATATTTTGTGTGGACTTAGCTTTGTATGTATGTGAATCACAGGTAGAACCTGGATTCCTCAGACTGAGTTATGGAGCAACTACCTGCAGTAGTGTCCCATTGACAAAAGCCATCTTGGAACCATACTAAGTTCATGAATGAACTATATGATTCAACATCTTCTTTGTCGCTTCAAAAGCGGCAACATACTTCACCTCTGTTATAGAATTCGCCACAGTAACTTGTTTGGAACATTTTCTAACTAACTGTGCCACCACATTGTGTGTTACACAAAACCCTTAATTTAAATCGAAAATCGCACGGGGAAAAGATGAAGACTGTATCGATGTAACATTTTACAGCGAACTCTTCATGATCTCCGCTTGCGAGAAAACATGTCATCAGTACTACTCTGGTACTACATGACATCTTTCACTGTTGTCCTATGATCAGTACTTTTGACCACTTTGGTATCTATACTCATAACACCGTTGGAGTATCGGACATATCTGGTTGTTTTTACATACCATGGAATACATGACTAATCCAAACACGAAAGTGTGTGGAATCTCCATCATGTATTTTGCTCATAGGTGTTTTTGGGACACCGAGTCTTGCAAAAACTCTTTCCATGTGACTTCGGCAAGAATCACTCCTTGGCGTTTTATATGCTAAAAAGTTTTAGCATCTTGTCAATATGTATTCATTGCTTAGCCCCATTAGGTAAATCTATCTTCATAGATCATCATGCCTAATATCAAGGCTATTTAGCCTAAGCACTTCATCGAAAAACTATTTCCAAATGAAGTCCTAATTCATGTCAAGAAATTCATTTCCAATTACCAATGTGTCAAGCACACAAGGTTTTTAGAAATATTATTGCGCTCCCACTTACTTTCTTGAATTACAAGCATCTTCGTTACCCATTGATGAAGTAAAAACCCCTTTTGACCATTTCATCAAAACACGAAGATTCCAACTCCATTTTGCTCTCTTCTGTCCATCGCTGGAACTCTGAAGTTTGCATACCTACTAGCATCCTCTGGATCGACAACCTACTTTGGACTGTATCACATACAAGTCCTAGGTTTCATTTCCATCAGATGGAAATCCTTTTGTCATCCATGTTTCATATCTCAAGATTGAAATATGTATTAATTGCTAGTTCAACCCGAACCGACTTTAAGCATCGCTACGATGAAACAACCTCATCGTAGTCAACTCTTTGAACTTGTTTTGCAACAAGTCGAGCTTTATGGATAAACATTTTTATCCGTATCAGTTTTAAGTTCCATAAATATTCGTTAGACTCTAAGTCTTCTGAAGGGTGTATCAAGGTTTTAATCTTGAATCACTTATATGGAAACTAACTCGGGTTGTATTGGCATTTAGCCAATTCCGGAGTCAGGGCCCATCAATGCTTCCTTGTGTATCATAGGTATACTGTTGTCCAACAACAATATCTCGTCTGCGCACCTGAGAGGTTTGCATGAGCCTTGCCTACGTGGTTCAGCTGCAAGTTCGACCGAAGTCCATACATTTTATTGTAGAGACTTCCGTATCAGTCGCAGTAGGAAACTCTGGAATTACTTCCAAGGTTCCTTTCCTTTGACCTGATGACGAAGATACTGTTATCTCGTCGATTTGCATTGTTCTCCCACTCACCTTTTTTGAAAGAACCATTCTCTTTAAAATCATACCGTTTCGTGGCAAAACTATTTGCCTCGGTATAGTGAGGGAGGAATACCCAATTGCTTGGGATAACCTACAAAGTAGCACTTGTCTGATAAGGAATAGGTTTGTAACCTTTTACACAAGCCCCATATTCCAAATGTTAAGAAAAGATATAACATGGTTGGGCGTACCATACCATGGCTTCATTTCAACAGACCCGATGGAGCTCTTTTCAGTGTAAAAGCCGCAGTCTCTAAAGCATCACTTAAAAGGGGATAATGGCAATTTTATTTATGTCATCTTTGATCTTACCATGTCATAAATGGTTCGATTACATCTTCACAGACTTTCCACTTTGCAGTGGTTTTCCGGGAAGTGCAAGTTATGAAACCCCTTTCACAACTCATCAGACATTCGCTAAACTTGTAACTCAAGTATTCCTTTCTGCAATCGAATTGTAGAAACATAATTTTCTTGTTACAATAACTTCTACTTCATTTTTGAAAACCTTTCGAATGATTTCAAAAGATCCAGACATACGTCTCATCAAGTAAATATCCATATATCTACTTGAGTCATTTTTGAAGATAGATAAATCCACTACTAACAACATTTATCGGACTACACACATCAAATGTATGATCACCAATAAGTTTGTTACTCGTTCCTTATGGCCTGTGAACGGTATTTCAGTCACTTCACTTTTCGGAGGAAAGTTGCAAGTGTCAGATGATTCAAAATCAAACGACTTCAAAATCCATCATAATGGAATTTTCCATGCGGGTTTCTCCAATGTGACCAAATGTAGTGCCACACTTGTGTGGTATTCTTTTAGTCTTGCGACATTTAGCGTCAGTGTTATGGATGTATCATATTACCATCAATATTCATAACATACATCCCATCTTGGATGGAAGTATGGCCCTTCATGTTATTCATAATTCTGAACAACAATTGTTCTTTTCTGAACAACCCTCTTGCATCAAACATTGTGCAATGGGCTAGAGTGTATGAAACTCTAAAAATGAATTATGAAAGTAAACCCAGAGGTAATGTATTATTATCAATATTCATAACATACATCTCATTCATAATGAAAGTATGGCCCTTATGTTATTCATAACATCGAACATTAAAAGTTCTCTTATGAACAACCTTCTTGCAAGATACCTTATGCAATGGCTAGAGTTTGTGAAACTCTAAATGAATTATGAAAATAAATATAGACGGTAATACACCGATGGAAGGTATAGTAACATTTACTATGTTCCCTGTGTATACCTAAACCTCATTCCTGGCTAGTCTTTCAGGCCATAGTAGTACTTACATCGAGTTGCAACAAAATGCAATCGAGCGGGTATCTTTGTGATTAACTCACAATACCCAAGAATCATTGATTAACAATTTATTCATGATTCTCAAGAACTATATCTTTGACCAGCCTTCTATACATCAAAAACTTGTATGACATTCATACATGAGCTGGATATTCCAGTCTTCTTTCTTATTGCCTTTATACTTCTAATAGTTTAACTTTTAGTATTTCTCCTACTTCCAGAAAAAGCATCCAACTTCATCATATGAAAGGCTTTCTTCTGGATCCCTCTCTTATCAGTCTAATGCATAGTAAACTCCTTTACTAATGGTTTGCTAACAAACCTGGCTTTGGATATCTCATATCTTTTAGCCTTTGTCTGTCTCTGAAAATGATTTTCAGATTCCATGAATATCACATAACTATCCAAACTTTCGAAGTTCGGGTCTCATGGAAGCAAACATATTGCACTTGACTAAAAAATGGAATTCTAGCTTTTGGATCGAAGGACGAGAGTCACATGATCCATAGCATTAGCGGGAGAATACCGAAAGTATGCGATATGACAAAGTCCTTCTCGACACTCTTGAGGACAATCCTCACATTACGTTACCAACCGTAAAGTTTTAACCAGATATTTAACAGCTATTCAATTTTAATAGGGAAGGTGGAAACGCGAGCCATTATTCTATAACTATTATGCAAACCACACTTAGACAGTGTTCAAAATTAATTGCACTGAGAATTAAACAAGTTAATTCAACAGTGCGCTCCCACTCAAATCAATATCTCTCATAATTGATTGTGAGTGATTCAAGACCCGCATTTCAATTGTTCGCCATTGGTGTAACACCACTGATGACGAAAATCTCAACCGGTAGGCCAACTTGCCAATCACATCTCTATGTGACTCTTGTTCATCTTTCGATGCGTGTGTTCCGAGCTCATGACAGTCATGCCTGAACGTCAAGACAACCAAGTGATCTTGCTGCGAGGTCTCAACTCACCCGCCTCACACTTCTCTAATCGTTCGTACCCGTGTGACACGGCGCACCCCGAAAAGATAGGTGCCGTGACGGTGCTACACTTGGGAGAACACTAACTACTTGATATTTTTGTGAGAGATCACCCTAATAAAAGCGACTACCGCGCAATCAAGAAGGGTGCATCAAAGGGATAAACATCTCAGGCAATTCATAATTAGCATGATATGGTATAGCCCTTTCTGACGGAGAAGTCTTTCATTTCTTCGTCTTCGGCATTCGCGTCGGTATTCACCTTCGCGAAGATTGCCACCACCTTGTCGATGCACCAGATAATATTGCTATCTCTATAGCAGATAAAATAAATGCATTACACAAGGTTGACACACAGGTCATTAAAGTGCAATCATATGGCTCCAGCCATCATGCCGAATCATGACACGCAGGTCATGTTAATTAATTTACATCATATAGTCATCTCATACATAATCAAATTATTATGAGCTCTGCTATACCACATCACATGCACATGCAAACCCTCCTGCAAAACCAAGTTAGACGCCTCTAATCGGTTCATACAAAAGTTTATCTTACGTGGCTTCTAAGGTTTCGAAACAAACCGAAGCTACCAACGTCCATCATCAAGCATGATAATTCAAGTCGCTAGATTAACTTTTGCGGGGTGTATGAAACACGAGATAATAAAATCTCGAGCCCCATACTGAACTTCGTCATACGCATGACCCCCGTGCAGATCATATCTGCATTGCCCTTTCGTCTGCGAAACATCCATCTTTCTTTGACTAAAGTGGAACCCAAAGAACTGTTAGCACTTCGTTGATCTGTCAATCAGCATACTCAGGAGTAGCATGAAAGGATCGCGGATTGCCAGAACTTTGTCAGATTCCACAATGATGTCAAGATCAGGACTACGCAAATTTAAGGGAAGCAACAAGAACATCAGGTAACAGATTTCATCTGCTACCCGCACAAATAATTTTCAGTAATAGATCTTATCTACTACCTAATTATATTGTGCAACACCCATACATCTCCATGTATTCTAGATCGCAACCTGCATCTACGCATAGCACGGCTCTGATACCACTGTAGGGTAACGCAGCAGAAAACAAAAATTTCCGACCTACGCACCAGCCCAGGACCACTATGAAGACTGCATACAAGGTTTTGATCATATTCGTTACCGACTCGTAGCGCAGCGGAAGTAGAGTCGATGACGATCGTCGGTGCAGATCCCCGCAGCTAGGATTTACAACCTCCCAACCGCGAGGATGTATACCCTCATCCGCCCTTCGGACAGCCCTCCGGGAGGCAGTCGGACAGTTCCCCGGATGATGTCGCGGACAGCCCTTCGGGAGGACCTTCGAAACTCGAACGGTCACTCGGACAGCCCTACGGGAGGACTCACAGAACTCGGACCGTCACTTGGACAGCCCTTCGGGAGGCACTCTCAAAACAGCCCCTCGGGCACAAAGATCGAAACTACGACCTCTCTACGGGGTTGCACACATACGGTGTCATCCATCCGGCAGGGCTTCGCCGTCCAGAACTAGTTCCTGCCGGAACCCAGACAACCTTTCGGCTCTACGAAACTCTTTTCGTGGGAGGGAGAGAAGAAGCCAGATCATTGCATGGCATGTGTATGTGAGAGCAAGGAGTGTGTGTGGAGGGCTGCCCCTCCACCTCTATTTATAGGCCAAGGCAAGGGGTGGGGTGGTGGAGGAAATACCAAAATACCCATGCTACATGTCCCACATGAAGGGTAAAATGGTAATGCAAGTGGGGCCCCCAAGGGGGACACCACCATGGCAGCCCAACACCTTGTCCCCCCATGGGGGGGCCCCCCCAACAAGCCACCAACATGTCTCCATGAAACATGCATGCTCCCTAGACAAAAAGCCACCAAACATGCAACCACCGATTCGTGGGATCTTGTCCCCTCGCGCTGAGACAAGATGTTTTCCGCGAAACTTTTTTCTGAAAAATTCCAGAAGGTCCCAGAACATTTCCGGTACCCTCTAAAATTATTCTGGGCATGATCCGAAACATTTTCGGTGCTGTGGTTTTTATCAGCGGAAAGCATTAACAGCGGTTACGGCAGTTTCGGAACATTTCCGGTTTTTCTCTCTGAAAATTCCCAGAAGTTCCCAGACCAATTCTGGCACCCTCTGATAATTTCCATGCGGTGCCGAAACCCTTTTTGACCTAATAATATATTCCAAAACATATTTTCGGTTTTACCGAAACTCTTTCGGTGTTCTCTCTCCGGAACTCTTCCGTTGTCTCCGAAACTTTTTCGGTGATTTTCTCTCAGACTCCCTGTCTAGTATTCATCAGATAGATGACCCTTAAGCGTGTGACCCTATAGGTTCAGTGAAGTATAGACATGACCCGGAAACACTTCCGATCAATGATCAACATCGGAGCCGTGGACACCCATATTGACCCCCTATACCCACATGAATAAATATTCGAGTGAACCTCCAGTTGTTGTGTGCTATTCCTTTTGCTTCGCGATATGTCACAAACACCCGAGGTGAGATTTATTGCATCCCCGTGGGCAAACACTTTGTCCACTATGCAAGTTACCTCGTTACCGGTTTTGTTCTCTTTTCTCGTTTTCGTGTTCCGGCATCCCAGTGATCAAATCACCCTGTGTCTGGCCAGACGATGATGGATACCGTTACACCGAGAGGGCCCGAGTATATCTCTCCATCGTCGGAGGAGCAAATCCCAATCTTGAGCTATCTCATTACTTGCCATACTTTCCCATGAACCCGTAAGCCGCCGTAATAGCCATCCAGTTACGGATGACGTTTAACAAACCCCAAAGTTCATGAATCAAGCATGAAGGAACTCGATACTCTCATGGTCTAAGGAATTATGCAAACATTAACTTCCTGTGTTATTAACCATTAACTTGTGACGAATGTAACTCATAGCATAACATCAATTCGGGTCGATTCAACACAAATGTTCTGCTAACATTGTGCCCTCAAAGTTGCTGGCATAGACATGCCCATGATCAGGAAAACAGAACCATCATGCAACACTTGAGCTAGTCTTAGAGGCCAGACTAGGAATACATTTTATCGTTTATTATTCCACACGTGCATATGAGTCTTCCTCCGAGCCTCGTTTTATTTGCAGACTCGAGAACCATAGCAGTTATAGCATGGAATATAAACTTAATTATGAACAGAGAGATAATTTATAACATTTGTTATTGCCTCTAGGGCATATCTCCTACACGCTTTCCCACGCAAATCCCCTGCATTGATGCCTTCGAAATTACCCTCTTATAAAAGGCCCCCCCCCCCCAATCCCCTCAAAACATCACATAACCACAACCTTAATCCTCCAAGCAAATATCTACTAGCAGCTCCTCCTAACTCGTGCTACCGATACACACATAAACCAGCTAAATGTCAATCGAATTTTTCAAGAACCAGAGATGGCCATTGGTGGCTCAAAAACCTAACCGAGCGAGCGATAGTACATGGCAAACCAAATGCGGCCATGAAATAACCACGTACCATATTCAGGCGAGAACTCCTCCCTCGATCGCCGGCGTCGACCTCCATGACGGTGTCGCACCTGGGTCGCCTGGGAGACGTCGAGGCGGTGAGGAGACGAAGATGCAGGGGGGTTGGTAGGGGTCTGCGGGCCCTTGGGGTTATTCCAATTTCCTATGCGGTCGAGGACCTAAAGTACAATATTCCCGCAACTCGGTGGTTTTACATAATTGCAACTATGGCATGTACCTGTTGATGTGGCAATTGTTTTGTACGAATATGCTATAGTGGTATAGTTTAGAGGCCACTTTAGTGAGAAGTGCATGGATTAACCCATGGGCATATGAACCCACTTTGGAAAACTTATTTCTAAATGTAAAAAAAAACTGAAAAAAAGTCTCACACACACATCTTCACATTCTATGTGCAAGCAAATTTTTTCATGTAAAATAACTTTTTCTCTTGCCAGTGCAAAAAAGATACAAAAACGTGTCATGGAACACTTTTTAGAAGCAGTGGAATTTGTTATTTTGGCAGAGGCAAAACAAAAATAGTTTTTTCTCACAAAACTTTGTGCCGCGCGCACATATTGTGAAGATGCATGCATGAAATTTTCTTTTAATTTTTTTGACATTTTGAAACGTGTTTATAATGCATTTTTGCCTTTCAAAAATGGGTTCATATGCCCATGCGTGTAGGACGTGCCCTCTCCCACTTCAGTTGGGTTTTTAAGTTCTTGTATATGACTCCATTCCCACCAGGACAAGTTTATGTACTAATTGTGGTATTTTTCTAATTACGAATGAAAAATAAAGGTAAATATTTTTTTTGTCTACCACAAATGAATACACGACTTTGGTAAAAAAAGATATGACAGCGGGCCCACCTACAGGGAGAGACCCGATAGTCTTTTTTATTTATTTAGGAAGAGAGCCCAACAGGAGTGGGAACGGGAACGGCCTGCCAAGTGGTACCCAGACGCATACTCCCGCCATTTCCATTTCCCCACCGCCGCGCCAAGCTTTTTTTTACCGCCATTTTCTTGGCGCCAATCCCCCTTCTCTCTGCTCGATTTCCTGCCATGCGCGCCTCTTTTCCACCTATAAACGCCCTCACCGGCCTCCATCTCTCTCATCAATCCCCACTCCGCCGCAATCCTCCCTCCCCACCTTCATCCAGATCCACAGAGCAGCAGAGAGATCGCCGGAGCAACAGGCCGAGGAAGAAGACAGTTCAGCCTGCCGGATCTCAAGCCACCATGGTGGTCGCGCTCGGCCCCGGCAGGTTCTACGGCGGTGGCCTCCCGCGCCCGCGCGTCTTCCCCGGCGACCGCGTCGACCCGCCGGCGCCCGTCACCGACGCGCTCCTCTGCTGGGCGCAAGACGCGCACTGGTCCATGGGCGGGCTCGCCGCCAAGCGCCTCCGCCTGCAGGGCCGCATCGAGGGCAACCTCGTCAAGCTCCGCCGCACCGCGCGACACGACGCCAGGGTCGCCGCCAAGTCCGCCAAGGCCAAGATCCGCGCCGCCGGGCATGGGCCTGCCCCTGCCACCCTCGATGACGCGCTCGGCTCCGACGACGACGACTCCGAGGACGAGGCGGAGGTCGCCGCCCAGGAGAAGGCTCTGCGGCGCGAGGTCGTTGATGACGACGAGGACTCCGACTCCGGCGAGTCCGAGGGGGAGGGGGTGCCGCTCGTCACCATCGCCGCCGCTGCCAAGAGGAAGCGCGTCAGGAAGCTCTCCGAGGAGTTCGACCGCATCGCCGCCGCTCAGCTGGAGGGCGGCGGGAAGAAGAAGCCCGCGGCCGTGGCTCCGGCCAAGGCCCTGCTGAGGAAGAAGGCCGCCGCCGCTGCGGATTCTCCTGCTCCTGCCACTGAGGCGCCGGCGAAGAAGTCGCTGAAGAGGAAGGCTGTGGCTCCGGCGGCGAGGACGTCACCGAAGAGGAAGGCTGTGGAGGTGCCAGCGACAAGGAGGACCTCGCCGAGGTCGAAGCACTGATGGATTAGGCGCTCGTTTCCATTTGCAATCCCCATTCTTGGTTCGTCAGATTGGTGGCTCTAGCGATTGTGGTGTGATCTCGGAGAGGCAGTATGCTCTGTGTTCGTCGAAATGCTTGAATGGAATCTAGTGTCATGTCTTTCTATGTATGAATCAAATTCCTCAAAAAATGTGTTTGATCAAACCTGATTTATCCTGAAATAATAGTTCCTGTACCGATATCTGAAAATCTTCCTAAATTAGCAATTGCTGTATTGAGTGGTCTGGAGATGCGATTGATCCGTGTGTTTCTCTATCAAACGTAATGTAATGTTTCTTTCTATATCTGATCTGAATCAAGTCCGTCAAGCATGGTCTGATCAACCCTGAAATAATTTAGTAGTTCCTGTACTGAGATCTGAAAGTGTTTGATGCCGTTCTTACATTTTGTTTGTCAGTTCAGCTGAAGCTATGACTTGAATTGCAAAATGAATTCAAGCGCAATTCCCTATCTGTTGTCATTGCTACCGAGATCTAAAAATGTCCCTTTTCTTGCTTATATTTGATACTACGTCTAGTAACATTTATGTTTTCCCAGGTCAGAAGCACTGATGGTGTTCGTTCCTTGTGCAATTCCAGTTCGTGGTGTGTCAGATCGGTTGCTCTAGCAATTGAGGTGTGATCTTTGATATGACGTATGTTCTTCGGAATGCTGGAATGAAAAGTAATGTCATGTTTCTTTCTATATCTGAATCAACTCCCTCCAGAAATATGTCTGATCAAACCTAAAATGTCCTGAAACAATAGTTCCTGTACCGAGATCTGAAAATCTTCCTAAAATAACAGTTGCTGTAACGAGGTGTTGTCTTGGAGATGCATTGCTGTGTTGATCGAAATGTTGGAACTAAGTAGTGTTGTGTTTCTTTATATTTCTTAATAGAATATCCTGAAGTATTGTCTGATCAACCCTGAAATAATATGTACAGTAGTTCCTGTACTGAGGTCTAAAAATGTTCGATGCTGTTTCTTACATTTTGTTTATCAGTTCAGTTGAAGCTATCATGTGATTTGCACAATGAATTCAAATGCAATTCCCAATCAGTTGTTGGTGCTGAGATATGAAAATCTTGCGTTTCTTGCTTATGTTTGATGCCACTTTTAGTAACATTTTCTTTGATCAGTTGAAACTAGTACCATATGAATTGCAATCTGAATTAATATGCAATTACCAATCTTGTTCTTGTCGGTACCAGTACATGTTAAAGATTACAGTAGGAACATAGAACGAAAAGAATGGTACATTCAGACCATCAACTATAATTGGGTGTATATCTGTATCTAGTGAGCAGGGACTCTTTCCAAGTCCACTGCCATTAGTTTATAAAGCACAAAGTGCTAGGCGGCAATCATGCCGTGGAATCGGAGGCCATTCGTTCGATCTCCTCTATCAACCTCTCCTTCTCTTCCGCCATGTCCTCGTTTTGCTTCTGAAGATCCTCGATCTGCTTCGTCTGTTCTGAATCCTTCCTGCAATTACATCAGATATTTGGGATAATTGGGCAATCTGAAGTAAAAATCAGGCTAGTGAAATCATGGCAGCAATGTGATTTGAGATGGTACTCACCGGTTCATGAATGACAAGTTAAGCTTTAGTGACCTGACCTCCTTCTCTAGGTTTTCGCAGCGCTTGAGCACTGCTTGCATGTCGGTTGGTATTACTGGGGTGGAACTTCTTTCCTTTGCTTCTGCCATTCTGAACCATAAGACATTATTAACAACATGATCCAGGTTCTGGGTTCAATATGAGATGGTCAATGAACTCTATAGAACTTTGATTAAGGGGAGTCCTAAAAGTATCATTCAGATTGAACATGCCTTAAATTGGTTCTTGCCTTTTGGTAATTAATTAATCATATCAGCAGGAAAACATATTACATATAGATTAAATGCATAATACCAAATTGCATAGACATACTTGCGTGTGCGCTCAACCCTGCGTTTCTTCGTAGGATCTCCTCTATCAACTGCAAAAGTTAACTAGTTAGAGCTTTCGATGATTAAATAGTAGATGACTTACTACTATGCAAGGTGGAGCATATTATTTTTCAATGGCGCCATGTTTCATCTAATGTACAAGCATGTGTCTAGAAAGACCTTTTTGCAGTCAACATACAAATGCCGAAGATTTGGTGCCAAATAGGACATCTTGCTGTTTCATTTACCTGCTTGTTCTGATGAGATGGATCCCATTCGTGTCAGGCTCACTCTCTGTCAATGAGTAAAACAAACAGATTAGCATATGCTATCAGACGATTTTTTTGACGTTTCAGAAATATGAATCAGGTATTACCTTTCTTTCATCCTTCAAATTATCCTTTAGTACCTTCTCTCTGTAATCTGTACATTGTTGACATTGTACATTCAGTATTATGATAACGGCAATTCTATAATAGATCTCAAGAAATATGTCACATCCATTGTACTGCCTAATAGATGATCATTTATGTGACTAAGATATAGCTTGGCAATAAGTGTATTGTTGAAGTACCTTTGCTGTTTGATATGCAGTCAGCTGTCCCATTTGCAACATTTTTCCTAGTGCTCTCACACATAGACAATGATTGCCCCATAGGACGTAGCTCATCACATACTTCAAAACCTGCTGATTGAGCCGTCAGAGCATTAGACGATCCACTCTGTGAAGGTTCGCGAGACGCCGCATTGATCCAAATCTGGCTCGCGGGAGCAACAAAGTTCTCGGCGTTTGGTTCTGTGGGCCTCTCGACTTCAGGAAGCATCAGAGAGTCCTGAACATGTCCATTTGTCACCAGGGGGAACATATCTGTTCCTCCAATAATGTTATGTTGAAAGTGCTGGTTGTCGTAAAACCCAAAAGGGTTACCATGTGGCATGTCTCTGTTGGCAGGGCTACTGAGCTTCTTACGCTCGAGCGTATCCTTGAGCATGCTCACCACCGATGTAACAGTATCTTGCGCAAGCATATGAGGATTGTCCAAGGGGGAAGTAGATGAGCATGAAGGAGATACAAATGTCGAAGTCTGAAGCGGAGTGCTGCCCATTGGGGCACTGTTTGCTGCATTTGTGTTGGTAAAATCTAGTCTCAATTGGTTTGCTGCTCTCATAGTTCCTGTAGTTATCGGTGGCACGTTACTCTGCATTGCAGCATACCGCCTCCTGCAAAAGATGGCCAAGTTTGAGAAATAACGCAGTGTAGAATCATAAAGTTGTGCTACAAAAATTAATAGCGCACATGTAATGGAAATTCAATTCATGCCTCAGTTCTGAAGATCTGCTTCTAGTCATTGGCTGAGTGCAGTGAAACCAGGTCTGCTTATGAACAAATACCGCCTTTTACCCATTAGAATTTTATCCATGTATCTGCAATAATCAAGTAACTGGGTGATGGGATAGCTAACCTTTGCCAAAAGTAGATCACTGGCTTGCATCCCTTTCTCTGCTGCATTCCTGGTGTATGACAAACAAATAAGTTGGAGATTGCATAAATCCCTGACTATAAGGTGATGCTGGTTCATAAGGTACATTACTTGAGTGGTTGCTGGTTATGGTTATTGTTGTATTCAGGAGGAACTGCACAGTTCTCAGGGATCAAGTTGTCGGCGAGAAAATTTTGTCGAGCAATGTCATGTTGTTGATTAGGAAAGGCACCTGCCTCTGACGACAACCTGCATAGATATAAACTGTTATGATGTAGCACTAACCGTCAGTTTCGACAGGCAGTGCCATGCTAATGTCTCTCGGTGCAAAGTTCAGCATCATTTACATGTTAGATAGAAGAAAGAAGTTCCATGGACATGCATAATCACAACAAAGCATGACTAACGTGTGATTCCTAACCATTACTTGTGTTTATTATCTTCTTAGGTGCTTAACGTATTGACGCGTGTAAGATTTGTGTGCCTAAGGTTATGTACTTTCTCTTGATTCAGCTTCTTTTGCAAAGCCTTGGTAACATATTCAGTTGCTGAAATTGATTATATAATTTTCACTTTATGTAACCCAGTTATTTATTCATCAACTCACACCTGCACATATCACCCGATACAATTAACCCTGCACTCTTTATCAGCATCATACCTAGATGGTTGTCGAGGCCGGTTATTCAGGTGACTAAAGCCTGGAATCTGTGAATAAAAAGAATCAAGAACTTTAGGTGATACTCCCTCCTTTCCAAATTACTCGTCATGATTTTAGTTCAAATTTGAACTAAAACCACGACGAGTAATTTGGAACGGAGGGAGTAGATTTCAAGCAAAAAGATCAACCTGGCATAATACATCATCAGTATTAACTCCAAAAAATATCTAGGATTTCACTTTTTTTTGCTATATAAATTTAAACAATAAATGACTAGCGAGTGATCTTCTTAGGTGTACGAAATTTTCTTCTGAACAAGATATAGGTTTCACTTTTCATGCACGGAGAGTAAAAAATGGCAAAAAAACTTCAACTTCTTTTTCTCGAAAAGGAGAACACGTCAAGATGATGCTGGTCTTACAATCTGAAAACCCCAAAAGAGAGACCAGGAAGAACACAAAGCGAATGAGAAGCAAAAGAAAGTGCTTAAAACTTTCGGAATTCTTGCCTCTCCATTCATCAGCCAGCTGTTGAACAACTCCTCGCTGTCTTCTCTGAAGCTCTGTGACATGTTTCTGAACCCCATCATCTCCATGCTCGGCGGCGCCGCCACCCCGATCGAGTTCTCCATCACCGCCTTGAGGAAGATCTCCTCGCTGGTGTTCCTGAACAGGTCAGACAGACCCCGGCCCTCCATCTCCATGAACTCCTCCTCAGCTCAGCTCACCTCACCTCTGCCGATGATTGACTGAAATAGTTCCTAAAGGCTGTCTTTAGTACTAGTGCACTTGTAATGTGTGAACTCAAGCAACCATAGTGGAACAAATAAGATAATTTAAAAATAGAATCCCACCTAAAACACTCGTTAAACTAAGAAGAGATACTTGGCAGAAGAACTCAGGCACACAAGACACTACGCTAATTTAAAAACTGCAACAGCCTGACACTAAACTAACTGATTGAGGTATCTCCCCTGCAGTCAGAGGCAAAGATTCCATCCTTCTCATTTTGTCTCATCAGTGGAAAGAAGCTGGGCGCTGTAGAATTTGTCCGCTTACGCGTCGAAGAACAGGTGTACCCTAGCAGGCAGGTATGAACACAGAAACGGCATGCCGTTTCAAATGGATGCTCTTTTGATCATGGTCTGCAAAATTGCAACACAAAGGTCAGACAAATCTTTCACAGGTGCTCATGGAATATTCGTCTTAAGTGATTGTTTTTTTCCAAGTCATCAGACGTTTCTGTGATTAGTATTGTCGTTATGTTCTTAATTTTTCTTTTCCCCGACGGTTTAATGAAATAGTAATTTGCTGCCAGGGGGTGACAGCATGAAGGATGACGCATGCTGACATAATATAATGCAGGGTTTGCAAGAAGTGGATGGCCAGCCCCCAGGATCTCATCACAGGCTTGCTTACAAGGTAAAACAACTCTCGTCTTGTTTAGTCGTTGATGCGTGTTGGTTGACGCCTTGACGGCGATAGCCTTCTGGGTAGTTCTGTTGCCACTGTCAATTAATACTTATTATTACCAGTAACTAATTCACAACTGTATGATTGCGCGGGTATTGGTAAACGCCCTGCAAATTGCCCGCTTTAAAATTAACTGGTGCAGAAGAAAGTAATAACATGGTTACACTCACTGTCAAAGTAAAAGTATGATATCACACTGATACTGACCTTAATGGCTCCATTTCCGTTTAGAGGAGGGCTTTGACCAAGATCTCTATCGACCGTCCATCCAGATACGTTCATCACTGATGGCGAGGCTTCTTTAGGTTGGGTGCCAGTGTCACCGGCGATCGATGCCGAGGCGGCTGCAGAAGAGTATCATTGAAACAGACTTCACCTATGTTTATAATAGCTGTTGTGCATTGCTGTGATCGCTGGCAGCCGACCCTGCCGGCGCAGGGACGCGCTTCGCCGCCAACGACCTGGGATGATTGAAGAAATCTTTTTGCAGAAAATTTCTTACCGCTGGAGAAATCTTCTGAGCAAGTGATGCAAGAACAGATAAGAAAAACTGGAATACAAAGTTCAGGCAAAGATTGCATTCTTCTCATTTAGTCTCATCAGTGGAAGAACTGGCCCCTAAAGAACAGGTGTACCCTAGAAGGCGCTACATCAGGTAGGTAGTATGAACCGAAAATTGCAACACAAAGATCAGACAAATCTTGTATTGGTGCTCTGGGAATATTCTTTCTAAGCACTATTTTTTTCTCCAACATATCAAATGTTTCTATGGTTAGTAGTACAACTGCATTCTTAATTTCCCCCAGTGGTATAATATAATACTCACTCGGTTCTGAATTAGGTACATCCTTATCTAGACAAATCTAAGACAACTACTTCAGGACGGAGGTAATAGTAACTTGCTTCTAGGTGGGGCAACAATATCAATGACTCATAATTTAAAAATCTTATTGCTACACATCAACTTATTTACTACAATATCAATAGTAACTTGCTGACATAATATAATGCAAGATTTGCAAGAAGTGGATGGCCATTCCCCAGCCTACAAGGTGAAACAACTCTTATTACTAGTACTAACTAATTCAACTGTAAAAATTTAAAAATCTCCCTGATGTTGTAATGCATACATCATCATTTCACTGATGATTGGGTTGTACGAAAATCACTGCAAATTGCATGTTTTAAAATCAACTGAGCATTAACTGGTGCAGAAGAAAGTAATAACATGGTTGCACTCACTGTCAAAGTAAAAAGTATAATTGCACTGATAGTCTGACACTGACCTCAACGGCCTCATTACCGTTTAGAGAAGAAGAGTTTCTGACCAAAGATCTCCCTTGACCGTCCCTCCAGTCCAGGTACATCCATCACTGATGGTGATGTTTCATTAGGTGGCGTGTCGGCTTCATCGGTGATTGATGCAGCGGCGGACGCAGAAGAGCGTTGTGTGTTTGAAGGCGAAACCTTGGCTATGTATGTTTATTAGTTATAGCTGGCGCCGGTCGCTGTGAATGCCGGCGCACTGACGGACGCCCTTCGCCGTCGATGACCCGGGAAGGTTGAAGAAATCTCTTCTCAGAAAGCTTCTCATGGCTGGCTGGCTGGTTGGAGAAATCATCAGAGCAGCAGGCGAGATGCAAGAACAGGCGAGGGAAATTTGTCATGGCTGGCTGGACTGGAGACATCTTCAGTGCAGGCGATGGAAGAACAGGCAAGGGAATAGAATCAGTTTAAAAATGGTTTTTTTTTAATTATAAAGAAGAAAAGGAACCAGGTCCACAAGTTGTGCAAATTACATTCACAGGAACTACTAGTGCCTATTACAGACATATTATTCCATGACCAGCTTCATGCCAGCGGGGCAGCCGGCGACCAGTGTGGAGACCGGGCTCTTCATCTCTTTCTTCTGCGCTCGGCATCGCTCCGGTCTTCGAAAGCCAGAGTGGGGACTGGCCTCAGGCTTCCTCATTTTCCTTTATTTGAGGTTATCTCTGGTTATGATTCTGTTGTGACAAGCCAGGGGAAAAATATGGATGGGAGGTGACACTTTTAATTTCCACAAAGCAGGGATGTAGTACATGAGAGTGACACCTCTATTACTGATCACTGCATACAAAGAGCTGGTGGAGTAATTTTTAGAGCTCTCATATTGCCAGAGTAGGGAATCACTCTCCTCGGAGAGGACAATACTATGAACTATAGCTTCCAATTCAGACCACAGGTTCATCATAGTAGCATTACAAGTCCTGATTGAGAGCATAAGGGTGGATCCATCCCAAACCTGCTTAATAATTTCCCCCTTCTATCTAAGCATATACTCCCTCCGTCCATATTAATTGACGCTAAAATGGATGTATCTGTTATATAACATCCATTTCACCGTCAGTTGATATGATGACAAATGTTTAAGTCATGGCTATCCTACATAGGATTTTATCTACAAGGGGCTGAATACCACTCCTAGACAGCTTGTCATCATGGAGAGGCATGCCCAAATATTTAACAGGGAACACCCTAGAAGGCTTACACCAGGCAAGTATAAACAGAAAAAGCGGCACGGTGTTTCACACGGATGCTCTTTCGATCACGGTCTGCGAAATTGCAACACAAAGGCCAGACAAATATTCCATAGGTGCTCTTGGAATATTCTTTCCAAGCTCTATTTTTTTCTCTCCAATACATCAAACGTTTCTATGCTTACAAGTACTTCCTCTCTAAACAAATATAAGACGACTGCAGAGGTCTGTACACAAATGAAAGAATTCTTATATTTGTTTACAAGAGGGAGTATCCTTAACACCCCCCCCC
>LR738712.1:801339809-801430133 GCA_902687465.1 Secale cereale | reverse complement strand
CCCCCCCCCCCCCCAGTGGGTTAATATAATAGTAGTAACTTGCTGCCAGGAGGTGACAATATCAATGCCTCATTGATGACGCATGCTGACATAATATAATGCAGGATTTGCAAGAAGTGGATGGCCAGTCCCCAGGATGTCATGTCATCACAGGTTTGCTTACAAGTAAAACAACTCCCCTTCTCTGCTGCCATTGACAATTACTCATTATTACCACTAACTATTTCAACTGTAAAAAATTAAAAAATCTTCCTGATGTGGTAATGCATACATCATCATTTCATTTCACTGATGATAGGGTAGCACTGCAAACTGCCTGTTCTAAAAACCAACTGCAGGAGTGTTAACCGGCGCAGAAGAAAGTAATAGCATGGTTACACTCACTGTCAAAGTAAAGTGAAGGTAAAAAAAGTATGATATGATATCACAGTGACACTGACCTCAATGGCCCCATTACCGGTTAGAGCCTCAGAGGAGGAGAGGTCTGACGGAAGATCCCCTTGACCGTCCCTCCAGTCCAGGTGCGTCCATCACTGACGGCGAAAGCGGAAGAGGGAATATTACGCCTTCATCCGAGACTTTGTTTTTAATTCAGCCTATGTCAAAGACGAAATGGGCTTCTTTAGGCCCATATGCACCCGCCAACAGGCCCACAGCCCGCAACTAGTTCGAGCCTACTACAACCCAAACCCCCGCCGCGTCCATGGCTGCTGCTTATCCCCTCCTCCTTCCCCCACTCAGTCTCCCCCAAGCTCGCGTCCGTCCATGGCGTTCACCGCACCGGTAGGGGTGGGGGGAGCCCTTCTCCCCCTCACCCTCCCCGCGCCCTCCAGCTCCGGCTCGGCCTCCTTCCTCCCCCGCGCCGGCGGCGAATCCCGACGGCGCCGCTTAGCCGTCCCACGGAGAGGAGGCGCCAGGGTAAGCTCCCCACCCAGCTCTCGTTGCCCCCCATGCTCCTCATGGTGATTAGATTTGGAAGTCGACTTCTCGACACTCTAGCACTAGGAGCAAGATTACTGTCATTTTTTTCCTTTGGTTTCAGTTACAGAAAGAAACTCTTGGGTTGGAGTTACAGCAGCTCCCTGTGTAGATTAGACCGTATCCTGCCATCATTGTAGATTCCAGTAATCCTCTACAGGCTTTTTTAGATGTTTGATTTGATTTTGCTGTGGTGTAGTGACTGTATTTGCATATGTGACTAGGGACAGAGCCAGAGAAGATGGGATTGCCACGTATCTCGCTGTGCCGGCGAGGCGAATGTGGTGACCGAGGACGATACGGCGAATGTTGCCGCTGCGGACCAAGCTGCCGACGCCATCGGTGGTGCCGCCCATGTGCTCGAGTCCTTGAACCCTGACGACGTTGATTCAGTTGCCTGGATAAAGCAGCAGCCTCTCCCTTATCCTGCAGTAAGTACTGAAGTAGCAGTTCACGAACATTGGTGCCGAGAATGGGGTGACAGACAAGGGATTGTAATGCAGGATGCTCTGGAGCCATACATAAGCAAGGAGACGGTGGAGCAGCACTGGGGAGTTCACCAGCGCGGGCAATTGGACAGGCTCAACGGCATGATCGGCGGCAGCGAGTGGGAGCGGATGTCGATTGGGCAGATGATGCTCGCCTCATTCAACGAGGGCAGGGAGCCACCCCACGCTCCCTTCTTCCATGCCGCGCAGGTAGCATTCCATGCTGTTTCGAACCATCTTTTGTGGCCTGTGTATGCTTGAGATCCCTAATTATTGGGCCATGCTATGTAGGTATGGAACCATGATTTCTACTGGCGGTCGATGAAGCCTGGCGGTGGAGGCATGCCCCCGGAACGGCTTCTGAAGTTTATAAACAGGGACTTCGGATCCTATGACGGCATGATCAAACAATTCATGGATGCCGCACTAACTCAGTTCGGTTCTGGATGGGTTTGGCTTTCTTGTAAGTGACGCTATAACCCACATTTGTTAGCTGCGTGTACCAGTTTTAAAACTTGATCCAAGTGGTGTGTATGTGATGAACTGAACTCTGCTCTGTAACTGGTTCAGACAAGGGGAGCAAGTTACCTCATGTGAAATCAAAAAGCCCAATCCCATCTGACAACTATGGTAGGCTGGTCATCTCAAAGTCTCCCAATGCTATCAATCCTCTTGTCTGGGGCCACTCTGTGAGTATTTACCTGCAACTGTGTTTCCCTACATAATCATGCAGTGTATACTGTGCACTACTTCATTTTGGAGGCTGCCTCTTGTTATTTGTTCCTTTGACAAGAAAATATTTCCATTAAAAAAATATATTGTCTGTCTCCCCCATGTTGCATACTATATATTTTACATTGATCTGATATTTTTATCTGTCTATTCTTGTGGGCAGCCACTCCTTGCGATTGATGTTTGGGAGGTATGTACACATCATTCATTTTCTTTTCCGTGCGTTTTCCTTAATAAAAAGTTAACTTTGCTAACCAATTCTCTGTCTTGGGAACAGCATGCCTACTACCTGGATTATGAGGTTAGATGTCAATGGTGCTCATGATTTCTAGTGGTTATATTTTCCATACTCGCCACTTAGTCTGTTCTTGTTACACGACTGCAGAATCGAAGGGCCGAGTACGTCTCTGCAGTTCTAGAGAAGCTCGTGTCATGGGAAATGGTGGAGTCCCGGCTCCGGAAAGCTGTTCTGCGAGCAATAGAAAGAGACGGTCACACCAGCCCGAAGCAGCGGAGGAAGCAACTTCTGTCCCAGGCTAAAGGCCGCGTCGGGGATGCAAGCACCAGCGGTGAGGCGAGAAGGCGACCAAGAAGTAAGGATCAGCAGGCCCCTTCCACCGTGACAATGGTGCCAGCAGGCGAGGCGGTACCGAACTAAGCCATGTGCCCGTGAGGTTGGTGACCAGTAGCACGGGCAGGCAGCTAGAGCAGCATGTCCAAAATCCTCTAGAACGGTAGTGTCCGAAGAAGGCGTGCACCGCCCTGCAGGCGTCACTTTGCTTCCTGCTGACCATTGTAGCACGATTTGCGCGCGGTAGTTTCTGTCGATGTTTGTCGAACAGGAGTGTAGTAGTATGTGTGTAGCGCTTGAGCAGCATGCAGCAATGCTGGATAGGCTGAATTTTGGTAAGTAGCCTCAGGGTTTGATGTCCTGTATTTGTTTAGAGATAGGCTTAGGAGGTAGGGCACTTGGGACTCTGGTCTTTGTAGAAGAGGAAGCGGAGTTTCTGCCTCTTTTTGATCATAAACATCAGCAATTTTCTTTTGATGCTCACGAGATTGTGCATCCTAATTGAGTCCAACTGAGAAGAGGAATTATTTGGTCCATCTCTATCTAACTATATTACCACCAGATGTCTGTGTTATGGATACATGCATCCATCCATCCATGTTGATCTGTCCACCTATATGCAAGCAAGCAACCCAACTGAGCAACCGTGAAAAAAAGGCAACCCGAGTGAGGACATAATTCATTTGGCTGGCGAAAAGAGAACATGAACCATTTGGCCTGTTAATCCTTTCTCTCTGATTGATAATATATTTTTGCGCAAAATCTTAGTTTTAAACTGCAGTGTTGATTTGAGTGGGATCTAGTTCTTTCTGCTGTGCGAATTTTGTATTGGATCTGAAGTGTGTGGGTATTTATGGTTGAAATTACCATTTTTATGGCAGGGAAAATGGTTTCATCGTTTGAAATGTATGCCACAGTTTCATATATCGAGCAAAAGCATGTTGCCTGCATTGTAAATCTTTTTCTCCATATGTTTCGTCTTTCATGTGATGTATGCATTTCCGATCTGTATAATTTAGAGAAAAGTATCTTTTCCATGAGAGCGGCGTTTTGGAGGCCGAGCTCCATGGATGCCTTTATTTTTGAAAAAAATCAAATTCAAACATTTATGGTTTAAAAAATTCTGAAAAAAATAATGCGTGTATGTAAAGGATGTAACCCACATGTGTGTAAAAATTCATGATGAAATACCTTGAGTTGCAACCTGTACAAAAAAGACAAATTCATGGTCTGGGAGGATAAATTGTATCATGTGTTAAACTATCAAATATTTGTTTTTTACGCACAGCCCTCATTTCCACGTATTCTGCGCTGAAAATTCACACACATGTGTGTTATGCCTTCATGTATATCTGTGTTTTTTTAAGAATTTTTTGAAACGTAAAAATATGAATTTTGTTGAAATTTGGAATTTGAATCTGGAGACCTCATTGAAGGCCGAGCTCCAAAAGGGATTTATGCTTTTCCATCCCTTAATTAATTGCAAAGTGTGGAGTTCGTCCCTGAATTATAAAACCGATAACATGCACCTTCAACTTTCGAAACCGGACAACTTTGGTCTGTCTCTTGAACTGTAGTGTGATTTTCTCTGATGACGTGGCATGTTTCTTTTTTTTTACTATCTTGAGCAACACTTGTCCACGCTCACCAGCTATTCGTCAATATGCTAAAAAACGATGGAAACGGAAAAGCCTTCCCAAAATAGCTGCAGTCGTCCCCAAGCCCCGCTCCGCGCCACCCGCGCCGCATGCTGTTCGACCGTCCGTCGCCACCGCCGGAGCACCGCGACGTCCTCGCTCGCCCCCCAAGAATAGCCGGCGAGCTCCGCATATAAACGGCACCACACCGCGACCACGCAAGCAAGCAAACAAGCGTCCGCACCTCGAGCTCTCATTCCCAAGCACCCAGCAAGCCGACCAGCCACATGGCTCGCGCCCTCTTCATCGTCACGCTCCTCCTCGCCGCCGTCGTGGTGGCGCCGTTCGCGCAGGCGCGCAACGTCGTCACAGAGGACAAGAAGGCCGCCGAGAAACAGGAGAAAGAGGCCGAATCGCCGGCGCCCGCGGCTGACTCGCCCGCCTCCGGGCCTGCCTCCGGGCCCTCCGCGGCCGATGCGCCCGAGCCTAGCAGCTCTGACTGAGCGGCCTACCCGGCCCCGGCCTCGCCGCCCCACAGAGGTCGGTCTACGACTGGACCACTGATCCGTCCGGGGATGATGGACCCTGTGTATGCCGTGTGGTTTATTTTTTTAAAGAGAAATATACGTTGAGTGTCAATGTTTTTGGTGAAACATTGCTTCCTCAACATTTCATCAATTTTCCGACACTCAATATGTTCCACTTTTAGCCAAGGTCATGTCAAATGTTTTAATAATTTTGATAGATTGTCCCAGCATTAGATATATATTTTAGTAAGAGTTAATTCCACTTTCTGCCCCTGAGTTTCAGGTTTGTGACAAATATTACCCCATTTAGTGAAAATTCTCAATTTTATACCCCATGTAAGCAAACTTCCTCTATATTTATCCCATCTAATGTTTTTCCCAATTTTAAAGTTGGATGGGACTGGGATTGCCACATGTACGGGTTTATTTGGCCGATCGGTTTGTCCGCATGCATTTTTGGTTTTCCTGGTGCACTTGTGCCCGTGCCGTGCATGGTGTAGCAGCATATTGAATTCATGCACCGAGTAGCTGTTCCAAAAGTCTAAACTGATGGAGAGAGATGGACAATGTATTTTAACATCCCCTCACGTCTAGTTTTATTTAGTCCTTAGACACGGGATTTATTTAGACCGCGGAATTATTATTTTTAATAACGCATTGGCAGGGACTTGAACACGAGACTTCCTAGCTTGAATTCATGCACCAATCAATTGTTTTAAAAGTCCGAACTAATGAAAAGAGATGGACAATGTATTTCAACACAACACCTGCGTGCTTGGTTGAGCTGGGAGAGCGCGCGCTAACACTCTAGCGTGAAAAAGACGAGGCGGGTTGGTCGCGTGGACCCCATCAGGCCGCGGTGCCTGGACGAGGAGCACTGGACGCAAAAATTTCTGTTTTTGCACAGAATCAAGTCAACTATCATCCACACTATCCCAAAGTCTTTACTCATCACTTTATTGGAATAAATGCTATAAAACATGATTACTATAGTAGCTTAATCATGTAAACACACAAAAACAATAGTTATAAATATTAGGTTGTCTCCCAACAAGCGCTTTTTAATGCCTTTTAGCTAGGCATGCTGATTTCACGTAAAGATAGGAATTAAAACATAAAAGGGAGCATCATGAATCACATTACAAGCACATTTAAATCCAACCCACTTCCTATGCATAGAGATTTTGTGAGAAAACAATTTATGGGAATAAGAATCAACTAGCATAGGAAGGGAAAACAAGCATGACTTCAAAACTTCAACATATAGAGATGAAACTTGATATTATTTCAATACCTACAAGCATATGTTTCTCTCTCATAATAATTTTTGGTAGCATCATGAATGAATTCAACAATATAACTATCACATAAATCATTCTTTTCATGATTCTTAAGCATATAAATCTTACTACTCTCCTCATAAGCAAATTTATTCTCATTCATAGTAGTGGGAGGAGCAAATTCACAAAAATAACTATCATGAGATACCTCATTGACATAATCAAACTGAACATTAAAATCATGATGACAAGTTTCATGGTTATCATTATTCTCTATAACATACATTTCATCACAAAAATCATCATAAATAGGAGGCATGCTTTCATCATAATAAATTTGCTCATAAAAAACTAGGGGGATTAAAAATATCATATTCATAAAGCATATCATCCCCAAGCTTATGGCTTTGCATATCATTAGCATCATGGATATTCGAAGAATTCATACTAACAACATTGCAATCATGCTCATCATTCAAATATTTAGTGCCAAACATTTTATTGACTTCTTCTTCTAATAATTGAGCACAATTTTCCTTTCCATCATTTTCACGAAAGACATTATAGGGATGAATAATATGAGGCAACCTCAATTCCATTTTTTTGTATTTTTATTTTATAAACCAAACTAGTGATAAAACAATAAACTAAAGATTCAATTGGAAGATCGAAAGATATACCTTCAAGCATTCACCACCCCGGCAACGGCGCCAGAAAAGAGCTTGATGTCTTCTACGCAACCTTCTTCTTGTAGACTCGTGTTGGGCCTCCAAGCGCAGAGTTTTGTAGGACAATAGCAATTTTCCCTCAAGTGGATGACCTAAGGTTTATCAATCCGTGGGAGGCGTAGGATGAAGATGGTCTCTCTCAAACAACCCTGCAACCAAATAATAAAAAGTCTCTTATGTCCCCAACACACGCAATACAATGGTAAATTGTATAGGTGCACTTGTTCGGTGAAGGGATGGTGATACAAGTGTAATATGGATATCATATATATGTTTTTGTAATATGACATTATAAAAACAGCAATGTAGCAAGTAGGAAATGTGAGTAAAAACGGTATTGCAATGTGTGAAAACAAGGGCTAGGGTTCATACTTTCACTAGTGCAAGTTCTCTCAACAATGATAACATAATTGGATCATATAACAATCCGTCAACGTGCAATAAAGAGTCACTCCAAAGTTTCTATCACGGAGAACGTAAGATGAAATAGCTTGCAGGGTAAGAAAGCACCTCAAAGTTATTCTTTCTGATCAATCTATTAAGCTATTCGTATAAGTGTCACAAACATCCCTAGAGTTCGTACTAAAATAACACCACATGAGACACACCAATCAACCCTAATGTCACCTAGATACTCCAATGTCACCACAAGTATCAGTTGGTCAATTATACGATATGCATCACACAATTTCAGATTCATCATATTCAATTCAACACAAAGAACTTTAAGAGTATCCCGAGATTTCTATCGGAGAGAGGAATATGAAAACGCGTACCAACCCCTATGCATAGATTACCCCAATGTCACCAAGGAATTTCGCAAGTTGATAACCAAAACATACATCAAGTGGAGCAATAGAACATCACATTGTCACCACGGATATCCCATCGCAAGACATGCATCAAGTGCTCTCACATCCAAAGATTCAATCCGACATAACAAAACGTCAAAGGAAAAGATTCAATTTATCACAAGGTAGAGAGAGAAGAACACCATAAGATCCAACTATAGTAACAATGTTTGCGGTACATCAAGATCGTGCCAAATCAAGAACACGAGAGAGAGAGAGAGAGAGAGAGAGAGAGAGAGAACACATAGCTTGAAGGAAATATGCCCTAGAGGCAATAATAAAGTTGTTATTTATATTTCCTTATATCATGATAAATGTCTTTTATTCATGCTAGAATTGTATTAACCGGAAACCTAGTACATGTGTGGATACATAGACAAAACAGTATGTCCCTAGTATGCCTCTCCTAGACTAGCTCATTGATCAAAGATGGTTATGTTTCCTAGCCATAGACATGAGTTGTCATTTGATCAACGGGATCACATCATTAGGAGAATGATGTGATGGACTAGACCCATCCGTTAGCATAGCACTATGCTCGTTTAGTTTTACTGCTATTGCTTTCTTCATGACTTATACATGTTCCTATGACTATGAGATTATGCAACTCCCGAATACCGTAGGAACACCTTGTGTGCTATCAAACGTCACAACGTAACTGGGTGATCATAAAGATGCTCTACAGGTGTCTCCGAAAGTATTCGTGGTGTTGGCATAGATCAAGATTAGGATTTGTCACTCCGAGTATCGGAGAGGTATCTCTGGGCCCTCTCGGTAACACACATCATAATAAGCCTTGCAAGCAAAAGACTAATGAGTTAGTCACGAGATGATGTGTTACGGAACGAGTAAAGAGACTTGCCGGTAACGAGATTGAACTAGGTATAGAGATACCTACGATCGAATCTCGGGCAAGTAACATACCGATGACAAAAGGAACAACGTATGTTGTTATGCGGTTTGACCGATAAAGATCTTCGTAGAATATGTAGGAGCCAATATGAGCATCCAGGTTCCGCTATTGGTTATTGACCGGAGATGAGTCTCGGTCATGTCTACATAGTTCTCGAACCCGTAGGGTCCGCACGCTTAACGTTTGATGACGATCGGTATTATGAGTTTATGAGTTTTGATGTACCGAAGGTAGTTCGGAGTCCCGGATGAGATCACGGACATGACGAGGAGTCTCGGAATGTCCGAGAAATAAAGATTGATATACTGGACGACTATATTCGGACACCGGAAGTGTTCTGGAAAGTTTCGGAATATACCGGAGTGCCGGGAGGGTTACCGGAACCCCCCGGGGGAATGGTGGGCCCTGGTGGGCCATAGGGAAGAGAGAGGGCAGCAGCCAGGAGGTGGCGCGCCCCCTCCCTAGGAGGAGTCCGAATAGGACAAGGGGAGGGGGGCGCGGCCCCTCTTTCCCTCTCCCTCTCCCTCTCTTTCCTTCCCCCTTCTTCCTTCTTTGGTAGTTCCTACTAGGAATAGGATTGCAATCCTATTCCTAGTAGGATTGCAGCCCTAGCCGCACCATAGGAGGGCCGGCCGGCCTCCCCCCTTGCTCCTTTATATACGGGGGCAGGGGGCACCCAAAGACACACAAGTTGAATTGTTCCAGCCGTGTGCGGTGCCCCCCTCCACAAAAACACACCTCGGTCATACCGTCACAGTGCTTAGGCGAAGCCCTGCGCCGGTAGATACATCATATCCGTCACCACGCCGTCGTGCTGACGAAACTCTCCCGTGAAGCTCAACTGGATCAAGAGCTCGTGGGACGTCATCAAGCTGAACGTGTGCTAAACGCGGAGGTGCCGTACGTTCGGTGCTTGATCGGTTGAATCGCGAAGAAGTTCGACTACATCAACCGCGTCACTTGACGCTTCCGCTTCCGGTCTACGAGGGTACGTAGACACACTCTTCCCTCTCGTTGCTATGCATCTGGTAGATAGATCTTGCGTGATAGTAGGAGATTTTTAAAATACTACGTTCCCCAACAGTGGCATCATGAGCCAGGTCTATGCGTAGATGATATGCACGAGTAGAACACAATGAGTTGTGGGCGATACTAGTCATACTGCTTACCAGCATGTCATACTTTGCTTCGGCGGTATTGTGAGATGAAGCGGCCCGGACCGACATTACGCGTACGCTTACGCGAGACTGGTTTCACCGTTATGAGCACTCGTTGCTTAAAGGTGACTGGCGGGTGTCTGTCTCTCTCACTTTAGCTGAATCAAGTGTGGCTACGCCCGGTCCTTGTTGAAATAACATGCGGTGCCCCCATGTTTGGTTTTGGTAATTGATGACAATCTCTATGGACTAATGGTTGCCTTGAGTTATATTTGAAGGGTTTGTCCATAGGATTTTCTTGGAGTTCATTTGTTGGTTTCAAGGAGAGTTTGTGATGACCAAGGTGCTATTAAGGAATTATCCAAAGATTGGTCTTGTGGGTGTTGAGCTTATTGCAAGCATGTCTTGAAGAAGAAGAGTTTGTGATCATTCTTGTTTACCTTCAAGACATCATCCAAATGAAGAGAGTTGGAAAGATTCAAGGTTGATCAAAACTAAGTCAAAGAATGAATCAAGTTGATCAACACACAAAGTGTAGAAGATGTACCGAGAGGGTTCAAGCAATCCTATGGTATGGTAAGCATTGTCAATCACGCTTTGTGTACTAACCCATGGTCTTCGTGAGAGTTCTTGGTGGGTTAGGTTGCGGTGTGCAAGTTCAAGTGGAGCATCACGAAGAGATCAAGTGCTTGAAGCTTGCCGTCCATTATGGTGACAATGGACTTGTGAAGATATGCCGAAGAGTGGCTCACCCATAGTGGAGTATGGGGGAGCAATCTACTAGTCTTCACCGAGACAACGCAATCAAGAAAGGTGGTCCAACTTGAGGAAGTCAAGATCGTCTACATCTAGCTCAAGTGGACTTTGTGCAAAGCAAAGGTTTGCCCTTGATAGGTTTTCTATTTTACCGGTCTCGTGGTGGTAGTTGGGAGACCGGGTTATAGGATCGTTTGCCGTACTATCCAGGGGGGCTCTCAAGTTGGTAGCTTGATCGTATCGTTAGTAGAGAGCTCAAACCATTGCACCCTTGCATCATGTTTCTTGGTTCTTGTTTGGTTCTCTTTGCGAGTCTTAGAGCTTATGGTCATCTTGATGACAAGCTTGAGTTCATCGAAAACGGAGTTCACATGCGTCTTCTATGATGCTTTCGGTGTTGGATGTTTTACCGGTCTTATCCAAGGAAGGGTTCTCACCATTTTATTTTGGGACTTTTCTAATTTGCTTCTTATTGATATTTCTATCAAGATTGTGTTAGCCCTTGTCACTAGCTTTCCAACAAACTTGGTTTCATCGAATTCGGAGTCCGTATGCAAAAGTTATTGTCGTTTTGGTGTACTGAAAAGGCTGCAGCGGTACTACCGCGGGTAGGAGCGGAAGTAATTTTTTACTACCGCTTTCGGAAGCGGTACTACCGCTTTCGGGAGCGGTACTACCGCTTGGAGCAGTACTACCGCGGCTACTTCCGTGGCTACTTCCGCTCGGGACCAAAAACTCGTCACAAGTCCAGCGGTGGTAGGCACGGATGTAATTTTTTAGTACCGCTCGCAAGCAGTAGTACCGCTACCCTTAGTAGTACTACCGCTACCCCTAGCGGTAGTACCGTGAGGTCAAGCGGTACTACCGCTCCGACGGGTTTTCTGGCCTTTTTGCCTCCTCGCTGTTGTTTTTCTAAGGGGTACTAATGCCCTAGCGGTAGTATCGCTCCTGGAGCGGTAGTACCGCTCTGTGCGGGCTGTGAGCATAACGGTTGGATTTTTCCCCACCTATAAAAGGGGCTCTTCTTCCCCAATGTACCCCATCCTTTGAGCTCGTGTTCTTCCCCCATTGTTGACCTTCTTCGAGCTTGCTATCTCTCAATCCCTCCATGGATTCTTGCTAGTTTTTGGGGGAAAAGAGAGAGGAGATCTAGATCCACATTTCCACCAATCACTTTCTCCTCTAGGTGAGGGGAACCCCTTGGATCTTGATCTTGGAGTTCTTGGTGTTCTCCTTCTTGTTCTTCCTCTCATTTCCCTCCCTAGCATTAGTTGCTTCGGTGGGATTTGGGAGAGAAGGACTTGGGCACTCCGTGTGCCCTTGCCATTGCATTTGGTGCATCGGGTTGAGTTCTCCACGGTGATACGTGGAAGTTACAAGTTAAGAAGCTTATTACTCTTGGGTGCTTGGTACCCTTGAGCTTGTTCCTCTTGGGTGCTTGGGTGCCCTAGACGGTTGTGGTCACCTCGGAGCCATATTCCATTGTGGTGAAGCTTCGTGGTGTCGTTGGGGAGATAGCCCCAACCTTGTGGTGTTCGGAGCTCAATCATTGTGGTGCAAAGCTCCGGGCAAGCGTCGGGGTCTCCAATTAGGTTGTGGAGATCGCCCCGAGCATTTTGTACGGGTTCGGTGACCGCCCCGAAGGGTTGCCATTTGTACGGGTTCGGTGACCGCCCTCAAGGGTCCCTTAGTGGAATCACGGCATCTTGCATTGTGCGAGGGCGTGAGGAGATTACGGTGGCCCTAGTGGCTTCTTGGGGAGCATTGTGCCTCCACACCGCTCCAAACGGAGATTAGCATCCGCAAGGGTGTGAACTTCGGGATACATCGCCGTCTCCGCGTTCCTCGGTTATCTCTTACCCAAACCCTTTACTTGTGCACTATACTTTGTGATAGCCATATTGTTTCTTGTCATATATCTTGCTATCTCCTAGTTGTTTATCTTGCTTAGCATAAGTTGTTGGTGCTCATAGGTGAGCCTAGTTGTTGTAGGTTTTGTGCTTGACAAATTAACCGCTAGGTTTATTCCGCATTTGTTCAAGCCGAAACCGTAATTATTTTAAAGCGCCTATTCACCCCCCCTCTAGGCGACATCCACGATCTTTCAATTGGTATCAGAGCCTCGTCTCTCTTTATAGGGCTTAACCGCCTAGAGAGTAAGGATGTCGACTAGGGGTTTAGGTTTCTCTGACACTCTTAGTTTCAATGGCACAAATTTTGATGTTTGGGTAATTCGCATGCTTAATCTCTTTAGGGTCATGGACCCAAATTTAGAGCGAATTGTAGATATGGGGTTTTCTCCTCCAAATGATCCACAAAGATTATCTTTAGAGGATGAGAAAAACTCTTATCTCAATGCTCAAGCTTCTAATGTGCTTTTTGATGCTTTGAGCAATGTAGTTATATTTCAACTCATGCCGTTCCGGGATGCTCATGAGTTGTGGACTAAGCTTCAAGATAAATATGGTGTGTCCAAGAATTGTAGGAATGATTGTTCTCCCTCCACCTCCGGCCGTGTTGTGTTCTCAACTTCTTCTACTTCACCTACATGTGGTTTGCCACAAGGTAATGATATGGTGAGTAGTGTTGGTCATTGCAATGATGATAGTATGCTTATTGTGGATGATCCTTCATCACTATCTTATTGCAATGCATCTTCTTTGGACTTTAACACTTCGAGCACCCTACATGTTTCACATGCTTGTGTTGATAGTCCTTGCATATCTTGTAGAAATTGCTTGACTAAAACTCATGATGATATGCTTGCTATGTCTTGTTGCCATGATAAAAATGCATCTATTCCCTCGAATTGTTGTGCTAACAATGTAGAGGAAACCCAACACCCCATGGAACAAGATGTAGTCTTGAATGGTGCTTCAAGGGATCCTACATCATCATCTACTGCATTTTGCCTTATGGCTAAGGCTTCAAAGGTATCTCCCACTTTGAACCCCAATATATCTTGTCATGATAGTGATGATAACAATGATGATGATGTAGAAAATGATGAAGAAAATTATAATGTTGCCTCCTTAAAAATTAAGGGGGAAATGATTTTTAAAGCTCTTCATAATAATAAAATTGCTCATTCCAACTTCATGGAAATCATGTCTATTGCCATTGAGGGCAAGAAATATATAGAGGAGTTGGAATCTCATCTAGAGGAGCATGAGGTCACCATTGAGAAAATGGAAGGTCATGAGCGTGATTACGCTAATGAGATCGCCGACCTCTCGCAAGCTCTTGAACTTGAACAAACCACCAAGGAATCTCTTGAGGAGACTTTTGCTCTAGAACTATCTAGAATAAAGGAATCCCGTGATAGAGCTCTCGAGGTGGCTAATGATTTTGAAACTAAAAATGAGAAGCTTGAAGTTGCACATGCTAAACTCCTTGAGGATTTTGATCACCTCAAAAATGGCTCAAGGGTCATTAAGAGTGAGCTCATCAAACTCACCGAGTCTCATGCTCAACTTGAAGCTTCATATTCTAAAGAGCTTGCCAAGTTGCCTTCTCCTCTTGCTATTATTGATGATGCTTGTGCTACTAACTCTATTTCTAGTGAAGCATCTATTTTGAAGGAGAATGTTGAGCTAAGGGCTCAACTTGAGTTGCTATCTAGCAATTATGGGAGATTGGAAGAAAGTCATGTAAAGCTCACTAGCTCTCATGATGATCTTCTAGTATCCCATAATGTGCTAAAGATAGCTCATGAGGCTATGATCATCAAGGTAACATCTAGTGAGTCTCATGTGGTCGCTAGCACTACTTCTAGTCAAAATGCTATATTGCCATGTGCTAGTCCTCGTAATTCATCTATGCATAACATTGGTACATCTTGTGATGAATTGCTTTCCTTGCCTTGTTGCTCTAACAATGAAGCCTATACTTCCTCTAGTACTTGTGTTGATACTAACCATGTAGAGGAAATCAAAGAGCTCATGGCCCAAGTCTCTTCCTTGAACAAAGACTTGGAAAAGTGTCATGAAAGGAAGTCCACACTCAACAATATCTTGAGTGTGCAAAAATCCCCCAATGACAAAGGTGGTCTTGGATTCAACTCCAATAAGAAGAAATCCAAGAGCAACAAGAAGAAGGGCCAAGAACAACTCAAGAATTCGGCCAAGATTATTTGCTTCAAGTGTAAAATTGAAGGGCATCATGTTAGATCTTGCCCATTGAAGAAGAAGGCCATTAGTGACAAGCAACAAGGGAAGAGGCCACAAGTTCAATCTCGTGCTCAACCGCAAGTTGGAGAAAGGCCGCTTCCCAAGAAGACTCATGCTAATGCTTCTCATTTTGAGAAATCAAATGAGAAGAAAGTGAAGAGTAGATGTTGCTACCTATGCCGTGAGAAGGGTCACCTTGCTTCTTCATGCACTAGTGGTCACTTATCCAACCCAATTATTATTAATGATGTCTATTTTCTTGGGAAGGATAATGTTGGCAATGTGTTTGCCAAGTTTTTTGGTACTCAAAGTGGTGTCAAGAAAAGAACCATTTGGGTAGCCAAGCCTATTGTGACTAACCTCTTAGGACCCAACTTGGTTGGGGACCAACTAGCTCAAACTTGATCAATAGGTGTTTTGGATGGCATTGGAGACTTGGCTACATTATGAAGAATTAAGGGGTCTTCATCATTCATATTGTCTCAAGCCAAGTCATTCGGATTATCAAGTTTCTATCTTATATCCAATGTTCCTCCTTGCGGTAACTCGTGCTTAAATTGTCTACATTGAAAGTTACTTGCCCCTTTGCATGTTTTGGTTTTGTTCCTTGCATGTGTTTGTATATGCTGTGCATCCAATTTGTATATCTTGAGAAATCAAGTATGTGTATATTGGTTTGCACATCATGTATGTGTGTGTCGTGCGTTGAGCCTTTGTGCTTCTTGCTTTTATCTTAGTTGGCTCTTGTGAGAGATTAATGGAACATCCCATTTTGGGGGAGTGATGTGCTTTGTGCACCTCACAATCCTATAAATGTGTGTACATGAGGAATACCATCTAGTATTGATATTACAAGATTATCTAGTCTCTATGTGGTATGTCTTCTCATGAGAAAGTCAAATTCTAAATGTTCCATTAATTATCTCTTGTTGGTTCTCTTTTGCATCTTGGTAAGTTTTTCATTGGTATCACATTATGGGGGAGTAATATTCTATGTGCATATTACAAGCCTAGAAAATGTGTAAATTTGAGATATTGTCACCTAGAGTTGATAGTATAAATTATGTTGTTCCTAGGTGGCATGTTAGCTCTACAAGTTGCATTTTGCTTGTGTTTGGTGTGAAGATGATGTTGGATATCATTGCTATCTATCACCGGGAATTATTTCCAAAATACCTCTTGTCTTTGACAATTGGTAATCATTTATGTGGTGGAAATTATTGATCATCTTTACATTGTCTTTTGGTTTTATTTGTCTTATCTCTTGCCAAGTTTGTGTCAACTCCCATTGCCTTCCGTGCCACTTGTGGATCTTGTTATTTTATTGATTTTGTCAAGTGTTTTCTAGATATAGTGAAAGTGGTGATCCTACCTTGTGCATTTTGTATTCAAATGCAAATTCTCTTTAATGCACAATTCGTGGGGGAGCTATCCTATTTTTGATAGAACACTCATCTTGTGATCCATATCAAGTGTGTGTTGATGGAAGGCAAGCCGTTTCTTTTTGGTACTTGTGCCATCATGAAACTTTGTAGATGGGTTGGTTTGTTTGGAACCATCCTCTCTTTTGGGAGTCTGATATATTTCCTTTTGCGTGTATCAATGGATATCTCATTCCTTGATGTATCTTCTAATAGATATCTTCCAAGTGATGATTTCTCCATTTGGTATCCTATTTTCACTTGGTATTTCTTTTTATTTTGTTTCGTTTCTTGAAAGTCTTGAGCATGCATATTTACTTCATGTACTTTCTTTGGCATGCTTTCTTTCTTTAACCCAATATATAAGGGAAACTCCACCTAGTCTCAATTTGGATGAGATGTGCATGAAATTCATTTTCATATATAAATGCACATATGTTTGTGGAGTTTTTCCTATGTATTGGTGTTTCTAACTCTTTGGTCCCAATGAGTTTGGGTACCATTTTGTTTGTGTTGGTGTTCTAGGAACAATTGGAGATGCATTGGAAGCTCGGCTCATTCAAAAGGATGGTGGTGTCACCATGTGCTTATTGGAGTCAAGCTAGGATGATCAATGAACTACTATCTACCTTCAATTGGTATCTACTACATCCTTCCAATGGTATCTCGGTAACAAGTATCACCATCTACTTCATGCACACATTTCTTGCACCAACCTTGTGTAGGTTCTATCATGGCTTGTTAGTCATTCCGTCTTATGATACTTGTTTCCTTTCTCAAAGCATCCCAACAATGATCTCTTGTTGCTAGTTGTGATGTCTTTGATGCTCGTGTGTTGGAACTCATTTATATACAATGAGAACATATCTAGCCATGTGCTATGCCTTCAAGCAAATATCTTATTGGTATATTTATGACTTCCTTGGGGATAACTTATTCATTCCTTTTTGCAACAATTTCGTGTGTACATCCTTCTTTGTGGATTGATATCATCTACCTAGAATCTTATACACTTGAGAGAAGTTGCATATCTATTTGATATCCCCTTCTTTCACGTCCACCTTGTCGTTCTTGTATCATTTCTTTGGTGGCTCCGTGAAAGCCTTTGCCTTGAGTGCGGATCTTATCTTGTTGCATCTAGATGCACTCTTGTGTGGTGAGGATATTTTTGTCTCTTGCTTGTCTTGACAAGGCTTTTTCCAATTAATTGGTATCCCTCGTCTTGATAACGCTCTCTTTTATATCTTCACCACGGGTTGTCACAAGCATAGGTTCTTTATATGCTTATTAGTGAGCTTGTGAACCCGTTTGCTTGTTGTGTGTGGGAATGATAGGCCTTGCACCGAGTATCTCTTTCATTCAAGACTATATTGATGCTTAATGTTCATCCATACATTAGTCTTCTCAAGTGCTTTGCCATGACTCACACACATCATTTTGGTTGAGCATACTCTTAAGTTGTCTCTTTTATATGTTGCTCAACCATTTGTTTGTTGCAAGTGCTAGGCTTTGTTACCTTCATGCTCACTTTCACTTGGTGTGAGTTTCTATTGATTTTGGGGGAGTGATGATCCTATTTTGTGCACTTGGTATCCTAATGAAAATTTTCTAAGGAGTGCACAAATTATGGGGAGCTTCACCAATGTCTTTAGAAAAATCGGTTGCTATGTCATGAGTTCTATTGATCTTGGGAGAGCGACGATCCTATGTTGTGCTCGTTGTATCCAAATACAAAATTAAATTGTGCACAAATCATGGGGAGCTTCTCTGGTTTCTCTAGAACACTCCGTTGCTCATATCTTAATATCTTTTATTCTTGTGGCATGTAGGATCAATTGGTCTAGTTGGGTCAATTGGTATCTTTTGATAGCTTCATTCAATTGCTATCCTTTGATTGCTTGATTGCGTGTTTTTCTCCCTTTGTATGCCTTTGTGGCATATCATTCTTTTGCAATCTTTGGGCCTCAATATAGTTTGTCTTCCTCCAAGTATTTACAGTTGGATATATGTATTGCATTCCACTCTCTATTTTGAGGAATACACAATTTATGGAGGAACACAATTTATATTGGCCTTCTAAGCTTTTCACCCATTTTGGCAATCGATGCCAATGGGGGAGAAGTTTCAGAGAGTTTAGTTTTGTGAGGAAGTTTAGAGAGTTGTCTCTTCTCTCTTCTTGCTTTGATTTTGTTCCTAAGCTTTTGCATCTCATGCGCATACATTATTGTTGCATGGTATGGTGATGCATAATTCCTTATATAAACTCTCTTGAAAGTGATTGCCATAAATTACCAAAATGGGGGAGATTGAAAGAACATGCGGTGCCCCCATGTTTGGTTTTGGTAATTGATGACAATCTCTATGGACTAATGGTTGCCTTGAGTTATATTTGAAGGGTTTGTCCATAGGATTTTCTTGGAGTTCATTTGTTGGTTTCAAGGAGAGTTTGTGATGACCAAGGTGCTATTAAGGAATTATCCAAAGATTGGTCTTGTGGGTGTTGAGCTTATTGCAAGCATGTCTTGAAGAAGAAGAGTTTGTGATCATTCTTGTTTACCTTCAAGACATCATCCAAATGAAGAGAGTTAGAAAGATTCAAGGTTGATCAAAACTAAGTCAAAGAATGAATCAAGTTGATCAACACACAAAGTGTAGAAGATGTACCGAGAGGGTTCAAGCAATCCTATGGTATGGTAAGCATTGTCAATCACGCTTTGTGTACTAACCCATGGTCTTCGTGAGAGTTCTTGGTGGGGTTAGGTTGCGGTGTGCAAGTTCAAGTGGAGCATCACGAAGAGATCAAGTGCTTGAAACTTGCCGTCCATTATGGTGACAATGGACTTGTGAAGATATGCCGAAGAGTGGCTCACCCATAGTGGAGTATGGGGGAGCAATCTACTAGTCTTCACCGAGACAACGCAATCAAGAAAGGTGGTCCAACTTGAGGAAGTCAAGATCGTCTACATCTAGCTCAAGTGGACTTTGTGCAAAGCAAAGGTTTGCCCTTGATAGGTTTTCTATTTTACCGGTCTCGTGGTGGTAGTTGGGAGACCGGGTTATAGGATCGTTTGCCGTACTATCAAGGGGGGCTCTCAAGTTGGTAGCTTGATCGTATCGTTAGTAGAGAGCTCAAACCATTGCACCCTTGCATCATGTTTCTTGGTTCTTGTTTGGTTCTCTTTGCGAGTCTTAGAGCTTATGGTCATCTTGATGACAAGCTTGAGTTCATCGAAAACGGAGTTCACATGCGTCTTCTATGATGTTTTCGGTGTTGGATGTTTTACCGGTCTTATCCGAGGAAGGGTTCTCACCATTTTCTTTTGGGACATTTCTAATTTGATTCTTATTGATATTTCTATCAAGATTGTGTTAGCCCTTGTCGCTAGCTTTCCAACAAACTTGGTTTCATCGAATTCGGAGTCCGTATGCAAAAGTTATTGTCGTTTTGGTGTACTGAAAAGGCTGCAGCGGTACTACCGCGGGTAGGAGCGGAAGTAATTTTTTACTACCGCTTTCGGAAGCGGTACTACCGCTTTCGGGAGCGGTACTACCGCTTGGAGCAGTACTACCGCGGCTACTTCTGTGGCTACTTCCGCTCGGGACCAAAAACTCGTCACAAGTCCAGCGGTGGTAGGCACGGATGTAATTTTTTAGTACCGCTCGCAAGCAGTAGTACCGCTACCCTTAGTAGTACTACCGCTACCCCTAGCGGTAGTACCGTGAGGTCAAGCGGTACTACCGCTCCGACGGGTTTTCTGGCCTTTTTGCCTCCTCGCTGTTGTTTTTCTAAGGGGTACTAATGCCCTAGCGGTAGTATCGCTCCTGGAGCGGTAGTACCGCTCTGTGCGGGCTGTGAGCATAACGGTTGGATTTTTCCCCACCTATAAAAGGGGCTCTTCTTCCCCAATGTACCCCATCCTTTGAGCTCGTGTTCTTCCCCCATTGTTGACCTTCTTCGAGCTTGCTATCTCTCAATCCCTCCATGGATTCTTGCTAGTTTTTGGGGGAAAAGAGAGAGGAGATCTAGATCCACATTTCTACCAATCACTTTCTCCTCTAGGTGAGGGGAACCCCTTGGATCTTGATCTTGGAGTTCTTGGTGTTCTCCTTCTTGTTCTTCCTCTCATTTCCCTCCCTAGCATTAGTTGCTTCGGTGGGATTTGGGAGAGAAGGACTTGGGCACTCCGTGTGCCCTTGCCATTGCATTTGGTGCATCGGGTTGAGTTCTCCACGGTGATACGTGGAAGTTACAAGTTAAGAAGCTTATTACTCTTGGGTGCTTGGTACCCTTGAGCTTGTTCCTCTTGGGGTGCTTGGGTGCCCTAGACGGTTGTGGTCACCTCGGAGCCATATTCCATTGTGGTGAAGCTTCGTGGTGTCGTTGGGGAGATAGCCCCAACCTTGTGGTGTTCGGAGCTCAATCATTGTGGTGCAAAGCTCCGGGCAAGGGTCGGGGTCTCCAATTAGGTTGTGGAGATCGCCCCGAGCATTTTGTACGGGTTCGGTGACCGCCCCGAAGGGTTGCCATTTGTACGGGTTCGGTGACCGCCCTCAAGGGTCCCTTAGTGGAATCACGGCATCTTGCATTGTGCAAGGGCGTGAGGAGATTACGGTGGCCCTAGTGGCTTCTTGGGGAGCATTGTGCCTCCACACCGCTCCAAACGAAGATTAGCATCCGCAAGGGTGTGAACTTCGGGATACATCGTCGTCTCCGCGTTCCTCGGTTATCTCTTACCCAAACCCTTTACTTGTGCACTATACTTTGTGATAGCCATATTTTTTCTTGTCATATATCTTGCTATCTCCTAGTTGTTTATCTTGCTTAGCATAAGTTGTTGGTGCTCATAGGTGCGCCTAGTTGTTGTAGGTTTTGTGCTTGACAAATTAACCGCTAGGTTTATTCCGCATTTGTTCAAGCCGAAACCGTAATTATTTTAAAGCGCCTATTCACCCCCCCTCTAGGCGACATCCACGATCTTTCACTTGTGAAGGTTAAAACAGCACATACTTGACGAAACATCGTTGTGGTTTTGTATGCGTAGGTAAGAACGGTTCTTGCTAAGCCCGTAGCAGCCACGTAAAACTTGCAACAACAAAGTAGAGGACGTCTAACTTGTTTTTGCAGGGCATGTTGTGATGTGATATGGTCAAGACATGATGAGTTATACGGTTTTGTATGAGATGATCATGTTTTGTAATGTTATCGGCAACTGGCAGGAGCCATATGGTTGTCGCTTTATTGTATGAAATGCAATCGCCATGTAATTGCTTTACTTTATCTCTAAGCGGTAGCGATAGTCGTAGAAGCAATAGTTGGCGAGACGACAACGATGCTACGACGGAGATCTAGGTGTCGCGCCGGTGACGCAGGTGATCATGACGTTGCTTTGGAGATGGAGATCAAAAGCACAAGATGATGATGGCCATATCATGTCACATATTTTGATTGCATGTGATGTTTATCTTATTATGCTTCTTATTTTGCTTAGAACGACGGTAGCATTATAAGATGATCCCTTACTAAATTTCAAGGTATAAGTGTTCTCCCTGAGTATGCACCGTTGTGAAAGTTTGTCGTGCCGAGACACCACGTGATGATCGGGTGTGATAAGCTCTACGTTCAAATACAACGGGTGTAAGCCAGTTTTGCACACGCAGAATACTCGGGTTAAACTTGACGAGCCTAGCATATGCAGATATGGCCTCAGAACGCTGGAGACCGAAAGGTCGAGCGTGAATCATATAGTAGATATGATCAACATGAGATGTTCACCATTGAAACTATTCCATCTCACGTGATGATCGGACATGGTTTAGTTGATTTGGATCACGTGATCATTTAGATGACTAGAGGGATGTCTATCTAAGTGAGAGTTCTTAAGTAATATGATTAAATTGAACTTTAATTTATCATGAACTTAGTCCTGGTAGTATTAGCATATCTATGTTGTAGAACAATAGCCCGCGATGTTGCTCCCCGTTTATTTTTTATATGTTCCTAGAGAAAACTAAGTTGAAAGATGTTAGTAGCAATGATGCGGAATTATTCCGTGATCTGAGGATTATCCTCATTGCTGCACAGAGAATTATGTCCTTGATGCACCGATAGGTGACAGACCTATTGCAGGAGCAGATGTAGACGTTATGAACGTTTTGACAAAAGCTCGGTATGATGACTACTTGATAGCTTAAAGTGCACCATGCTTTACGGCTTAGAACCGGGACTTCAAAAACGTTTTGAACACCACGGAGCATATAAGATGTTCCAAGAGTTGAAATTAGTATTTCATACTCATGCCCGTGTCGAGAGGTATAAGACTTCTGACAGTACTTTGCCTACAAGATGGAGGAGAATAGCTCAACCAGTGAGCATGTGCTCAGATTGTCTGGGTACTACAATTACTTGAATCAAGTGGGAGTTAATCTTCCAGATAAGATAGTAATTGACAAAGTTCTCTAGTCACTATCACCAAATTAGTAGAACTTCGTGATGAACTATAATATGCAAGGGATGACGAAAGTAATTCCCGAGCTCTTCGCGATGCTGAAGTCGGCGAAGGTAGAAATCATGAAAAAGCATCAAGTGTTGATGGTTAACAATACCACTTGTTTCAAGTAAAGGGCAAAGGGATAGAAGGGGAACTTCAAGAAGAATGACAAGCAAGTTGTCACTCCCATGAAGAAACCCAAAGCTAAAACTCAAGCCTGAAACTAAGTGCTTCTACTGCAAAGGAAATGGTCACTGGAAGTGGAACTGCCCTAGATACTTGGTGGATAAGAAGGATGGCAAAGTGAGAAAAGGTATATTTGATATACAGATTATTGATGTGTACTTTACTAGTGTTCATAGCAACCCCTGGGTATTTGATACCGGTTCAGTTGCTAAGATTAGTAACTCGAAACGAGAGTTGCAGAATGAACATAAACTAGTTAAAAGGTGAAGTGACGATGTGTGTTGGAAGTGGTTCCAAGATTGATATGATCATCATCGCACACTCCCTATACTTTCGGGATTAGTGTAGAATCTAAATAAATGTTATTTGGCATTTGCGTTGAGTATGAATATGATTTGATCATGTTTGTTGCAATACGGTTATTCATTTAAAGTCATAGAATAATTGTTATTCTGTTTACATGAATAAAGCCTTCGATGGTCATACACCCAATGAAAATAGTTTGTTGAATCTCGATCGTAGTGATACACATATTCATAATATTGAAGCCAAAAGATGCAAGGTTAATAATGATAGTGCAACTTATTTGTGGCACTGCCGTTTAGGTCATATTGGTGTAAAGCGCATGAAGAAACTCCATAGTGATGGACTTTTGGAATCACTTGATTATGAATCACTTGGTGCTTGCGAACCATGCCTCATGGGCAAGATGACTAAAAACTCCGTTCTCCGGAACTGTGGAGCGAGTAACAGATTTGTTGGAAATCATACATACTGATGTATGCAGACCAATGAGTGTTGAAGCTTGTGGCGGGTATCGTTATTATCTGACCTTCACTGATGATTTGAGCAGACATGGGTATATCTACTTAATGAAGCACAAGTCTGAAACATTTGAAAAGTTCAAAGAATTTCAGAGTGAAGTAGAGAATCATCGTAACAAGAAAATAAAGTTTCTACGATCTGATCGTGGAGGAGAATATTTGAGTTACGAGTTTGGTCTTCATTTGAAACAATGTGGAATAGTTTCACAACTCACGCCACCCGGAACACCACAGTGCAATGGTGTGTCCGAACGTCGTAACCGTACTTTATTGGATATGGTGCGATCTATGATGTCTCTTATCGATTTACCACTATCGTTTTGGGTTATGCATTAGAGACAGTTGCATTCACGTTAAATAAGGGCACCATCTAAATACGTTGATACGACGCCTTATGAACTGTGGTTTGGCAAGAAACCAAAGTTGTCGTTTCTTAAAGTTTGGGGCTGCGATGCTTATGTGAAAAAGCTTCAACCTGATAAGCTCGAACCTAAGTCGGAGAAATGTGTCTTCATAGGATACCCAAAAGAGACTGTTGGGTACACCTTCTATCACAGATCCGAAGGCAAGATATTCGTTGCTAAGAATGGATCCTTTCTAGAGAAGGAGTTTCTCTCGAAAGAAGTGAGTGGGAGGAAAGTAGAACTTGATGAGGTAATTGTACCTTCTCCCGAATTGGAAAGTGGAACATCACAGAAACTAGTTCCAGTGATTCCTACACCAATTAGTGAGGAAGCTAATGATGATGATCATGAAACTTCAGATCAAGTTTCTGCTGAACTTCGTAGATCAACCAGCGTTCGTTCCGCATCAGAATGGTACGGCAACCCGGTTCTGGAAGTCATGTTACTGGACCATGATGAACCTACGAACTATGAGGAAGCGATGATGAGCCCAGATTCCGCAAAATGGCTTGAGGCCATGAAATCTGAGATGGGATCCATGTATGAGAACAAAGTGTGGACTTTGGTTGACTTGCCCGATGATCGGCAAGCCATCGAAAATAAATGGATCTTCAAGAGGAAGACCGACGCTGACGGTAATGTTACTGTTTACAAAGCTCGACTTGTTGCGAATTTTTTTCAACAAGTTCAAGGAGTTGACTACGATGAGACTTTCTCACCCGTAGCGATGCTTAAGTCTGTCCGAATCATGTTAGCAATTGCCGCATTTTATGAAATCTGGCAAATGGATAACAAAACTGCATTCTTTAATGGATTTATTAAAGAAGACTTGTATATGATGCAACCAGAAGGTTTTGTCAATCCTAAAGGTGCTAACAAAATGTGCAAGCTCCAGCGATCCATCTATGGACTGGTGCAAGCATCTCGGAGTTGGAATATACACTTTGATAAGTTGATCAAAGCATATAGATTTATACAGACTTGCGGTGAAAGCCTGTATTTACAAGAAGTGAGTGGGAGCACTACAACCTTTCTGATAAGTATATGTGAATGACATATTGTCGATCGGAAATGATGTAGAATTTTCTGGAAAGCATAAAGGAGTGTTTGAAAGGAGTTTTTCAAAGAAAGACCTTGGTGAAGCTACTTACATATTGGGCATCAAGATCTATAGAGATAGATCAAGACGCCTGATAAGACTTTCGATGAGTACATACCTTGATAAGATTTTGAAGTAGTTCAAAATGGACCAGTCAAAGAAGGAGTTCTTGACTGACTTGTAAGGTGTGAAGTTGAGTAAGACTCAAAGCCAGACCACGGCAGAAAAATATAGAGAGAATGAAAGTCATTCCCTATGCCTCAGCCATAGGTTCTATAAAGTATGCCATGCTGTGTACCAAACATGTTGTGTACCTTGCCATGAGTTTGTCAAGGGGGTACAATAGTGATCCAGGAGTAGATCACTGTACAGCGGTCAAAATTATCCTTAGTAACTGGATGCCTAAGGAAATGTTTCTCGATTATGGAGGTGATAAAGAGTTCGTCGTAAAGGGTTACGCCGATGCAAGCTTTGACACTAAATCCAGATGACTCTAAGTATCAATCTGGATGCATATTGAAAGTGGAAGCAATTAGCTAGAGTAGCTCTGTGCAGAGCATTGTAGACATAGAAATTTGCGAAATGCATATGGATCTGAATGTGACAGACCCGTTGACTAAACTTCTCTCACAAGCAAAACATGATCACACCTTATTACTCTTGGATATTAATCACATAGCGATGTGAACTAGATTATTGACTCTAGTAAACCCTTTGGGTGTTGGTCACATGGCGATGTGAACTATGGGTGTTATTCACATAACGATGTGAACTATCGGTATTAAATCACATGGCGATGTGAGCTAGATTATTGACTCTAGTGCAAGTGGGAGACTGAAGGAAATATGCCCTAGAGGCAATAATAAAGTTGTTATTTATATTTCCTTATATCATGATAAATGTCTTTTATTCATGCTAGAATTGTATTAACCGGAAACCTAGTACATGTGTGGATACATAGACAAAACAGTATGTCCCTAGTATGCCTCTACTAGACTAGCTCATTGATCAAAGATGGTTATGTTTCCTAGCCATAGACATGAGTGTCGGTGTACTAAGATAGGGGTACCTTAGTACCCCAACTTGTGCACGGGCAGTAGCAGCTTCCCGCGGCAGGGTCCACCGCGTGCTTGCCGGAAACCTTTCTGGTCCCTATAAAACCATTCAAGAACAAAGTATACAAGACAGAAGATCGAGGCCCCGGCAAGGAGGAGCTTGTCGGGAAGGCCGCACCAGGCTCAAGTTTACCACTTTAGCACAAGGCCCTGGCAAGAGGAGCTTGCCAGGAAGGTCAAGGAACGTATACTTCAAGAGCTGCCTCGGCGCATCATGCGCCCCGGCGGGGCCCGGGGAGCGACAAGCTCCCGGGCCCGACAAGGTCAAGGCCCCGGCAAGGTGCTTGCCGGGGGAGAGCTACGCTATGTGCCCGCGCTCCAGCTCATCTGCCCACGCGTCGCCCTGGGGCCCTTCCAGGGACGCGTGGCGGAAGGCTGTGTAGCCTGGGGTACACGGTGGCAATCCACGGTGACGAGGCTACCACCGTGTCGAATGGAGAAACATGGACGGACGCTTTTGGGGTCGACGGTGACGGGCATTTAATGCCCTTGTCCCCCACTGTCAAGGTTAGGTGATGACCACTGTTCATCCACTGTTCACGCACTATTCCCGCACTGTTACAACTACCACCACAGTTACATTTCTGCCCTCCTCTACGTTGACACATGTCGGTGACCCCTTGGGCTATAAAAGGAGGCCCATGCATAACGTAGAGGGGGTTCGAATCTTTAGCAACTCTCACGCTCGGTGTAGCTAGCACTGTAGCTCTTCAAGCTCCCGAGCTCAATACAACCAAGGCAGGAGTAGGGTTTTACGCGTCCCCGCGGCCCGAACTTGGGTAAACTGCCCGCGTGCTCTCCTCGATCCGCTCTTCGTGCTCCCTCTGCTCCCTTACCGCAACGTAGAAGGGGCTCCGGTCCCAGAGGTGCTCGTGGGAGGACAGTTTCCCCCGACATCCTTGGCGCGCCAGGTAGGGGGCGTCGAGGTTGTGCGAACCTGATCCGGCGCTCACGCGGGCGCATTCTTCATCAACCTCTCCAGCTTCATCAACTTCATCAGCAACAACATGGCCCCGAAGAAGAAGGCTTCGGAGGTCGCAGGCCCGTCAGCGTCGATCCCACCACCACCAGAACCAACGGTTGGTGGAGGAGACGCCGGCGGAAGGGTGGTCGCCGGCGAGGAAACTCACGGCGCCACCAAATCCAAGGACAAGACGGACGACCGGGCAAACTCCAAGACCTCGGTGTCCGTAGACGCACCACGTCCCTCTCAGCAGACGACAGGCCAGCAGCGCCGTGGTACAGGAGGTACCATTCGCTTGCTGGGGCAAGGGCAAACCGGAGGATCGCGGGACGGTCAAGGCCACCGTCCTGGCGCGAGCAAGGCGCGGTCGCCGGGGCGAGAGACTGCTCCTTCTAACCCTGTTAGAAGTCCGAGCATATCTCGCTCCTCGCACCGTTCGCCGCCGCTCCCCTCCTCTCCAGCAGAAGCGTTAGCAAGAGCGCAACTACTCCTCGACTTCCCTCCAGCGGCAGACAAGGCCGAAGACTGGAGGGCGACGATTCAGAGCCTCATCGCCTTCGCAAACAACGACACGCCGCAGCAGCCGGCAACATCGCGGCCACGGCAAGTCGACCAGGCGAAGGCTGATGGCGACAAGACCGCCGGGGGTGCGACAACCGTGCACTCCCCGCCGCGGAAGCAGAAGACGCCACCCCGCCGGATTAACGTCGACGATGACTCCACGGCGTCGTCGGATCCGCGGGCTCGTCGGGACCAGCGCCAAGTCCTCGACGATCGGCGGCAAGAAGACGCTCGAACGCGCATCGAGCGTCGACGAGAAACCAGGCGACAATCGGACCAGCGCGCTGGGACCGCTGTCGACGCGTACGCGCCCGGTGAGCCAGGCGACTTGCCGTACGCGGCAGGTTGCCCTGCGTTCACCCGCGAGCTGCGGCGCGTCCAGTGGCCCAGCATGAAAAACTTCAAGCCCGACGTACCCGAGAAGTACGACGGCAAGACGCACACCTCGGAGTTCCTCAGCATCTACACCATCGCGGTGCAGGCTGCCGGGGGACGCGACGAGAAGATACTAGCGAACTACTTCCCGCTAGTGCTTAAGCCAAACGTCCGCTCTTGGCTTATGCACTTGCCGGAAGGCTCCATTTCTTCGTGGGCAGATCTGTGCCACCAATTTGTTGGCGCCTTCACAGGCGGCCACAAACCCCACGGCCAGGAGAGCGATCTCCACATCTTGGCCCAGAAGGAAGGAGAGTCCCTGCGCAAGTACATTCAACGATTCAGCCGCGTGCAGCACAACATTACCGACGTCCACCCTGCCGCGGTTATCAGCGCGTTCCACCAGAACGTGCGTAACCGCCGCATGCGAGAAGAGATGGCCATGACCAAGATTCGGGATGTCAGCGAGCTCTATGCTCTGGCTGACAAGTGCGCGCGCGCCGAAGAAGGGAGGAGACTCCCCGGAGAGGATGCTGGCGCAGGAGGAAGCGACAGTGAGGATGCCGCCCCGGCAAAGAAGAGCCGGCGGCGAAACAACAGAAGAAAGAAGAGCAAGGAGGTGCTGGTCGTCGAGCAGTCCGGCAAGGAGGCTCCCGCCAAGAAAGCACAGGCTGGCGGTTCCGGCAAGGAACCTGCCCCTGTAGCGGCAGCCGACAAGCAGGACGGCTCTGACAAGCAATACTGCAAGATCCACCGCACCAAGGGCCACGACCTTTCCAACTGCAAGCGAGTCGAGTACCTCGTCGAACAGCAGAAGGCTGAGTACGAGCGTCGCGACAAGGAGAAGGCCCAAGGTGGCGGAGGAGAGCCAAGCAAGAAGCGGCCGTTCAATGGCCGGGGAGGACGCCGCGGCAAGGCCAAGCAGCGGCAAGGTGATCGACCTCCCCGGGGCCGCGACAAGGACGAAGAAGAAGACGACGACGACGACATGGAGGAAGGAGATAACAGCGAGCAGGAGTTCCAGAAGGCCACAGAAGTTCTGTGTGTCGACGGAGGCGCCTCTCTGCATACTTCCCACCGCCAACTCAAGCAGTGGGCGCGGGAAGTAAACGCAGCTGAGCCGCCCGTTGAGTCGCGCAGGCTGCTGAAGTGGTCCAGCACGCCCATCATTTTTGATCTTGAGGATCACCCTGACCGCACCACGGCGGTCGGGTGCTTGCCGATGTTGGTCTCACCAACCATCCGCAACCTCAAGGTCACCAAAATGTTGGTTGATGGCGGGGCCGGCCTGAACTTGATCTCCTCAGCTGTGATCAAGAAACTCCAGATCCCAGACGGCGAGCTCGAAGAAACCGGGTCGTTCCAAGGAATAAACCCAGGAAGGAGCAAGCCGAAGGGCAAGATTACACTGCCAGTGACATTTGGCGGGGAACTCAACTTCAGGACGGAGAGGATAACCTTCGATGTTGCCGATATCCCATTGCCATACAATGGGATACTTGGACGTCCTGCCCTCGCCAAGTTCATGGCAGCTTCCCACTTTGCCTACAACATACTCAAGATGCCGGGGCCGATAAGCGTCATCTCTGTCCCTGGCGGCAAGAAGGACGCGCTTATCTGCGCCGACAAGATATACCGGGATGCAGCAGCCGCAGCGGAGAGCAACACACTTGCCACTGAAGCTCCCGGGGGGAAGAAGACCAAGACCAAGTCCGGCAAGTGCTCTGGGGCCCACTCCGGCAAACGCACCTCTTCGGAGTGCTGCGCTGCCGTCGAGGACGCACCATCGAGCTCCACCGGCAAGTGCAAGAAAGGGATGGCCGCTCCACCGGCAACCAAGAGGGTGCCCGCCAAGGAGGACGTCACTGGTGGTACCTTCACCATCAGTGCTACGCTTGACAGCAAATAGGAAAGCGCGCTCGTTGCCTTCCTGCGGGCGAATGTCGATGTGTTTGCATGGCAACCATCTGACATCCCCGGCGTTCCCAGGAAGGTAATTGAGCACAAGCTTGCTGTTTGTCCTCATGCGCGGCCCGTCAAGCAGAAGGTCAGGAAGCAAGCCGTGGAGCGCCAAGAATTCATCGCGGAAGAGATAAAGAAGCTAGAAGCAGCAGGCCTGGTTAGAGGCGTGATCCATCCCACGTGGTTAGCCAATCCAGTTGTCGTACGCAAGGCCAATGGGAAGTGGAGACTCTGTATAGACTTCACTGATGTGAATAAAGCATGTCCTAAGGATCCATTTCCCTTGCCGCGTATTGACCAGATTGTTGACTCCACCGCCGGATGCGAGCTGCTTTCCTTCCTTGATGCATACTCCGGTTACCACCAGATTTTCATGGCCAAGGAAGACGAAGAGAAGACTGCATTCATTACTCCATGCGGCACATATTGCTTTATACGCATGCCCTTTGGATTGAAGAATGCAGGCTCAACATTTGCAAGGGTGGTCTACACCGCTTTTGAGCCACAGATCCACAGAAATGTAGAAGCTTACATGGATGACATAGTGGTCAAGAGCAAGAGCAAAGATACCCTGATACAAGATCTGGAAGAGACCTTTGGAAATCTGCGCAAGATCCAGCTCAAGTTGAACCCCGAGAAGTGCGTCTTCGGAGTCCCCTCCGGCAAGCTTCTCGGGTTCTTTGTGTCCGAGAGGGGGATTGAAGCCAACCCCGACAAGATAAAAGCCATCGAGTAGATCGAAGCCCCGAAGCGCGTCAAGGACGTAAGGAGACTTGCAGGTTGTGTGGCTGCCCTCAGTAGGTTCATTTCAAAGTCTGCAGAACGCGCCCTGCCTTTCTTCAAAATCTTGAAGAAGGCAGGTCCTATGAAATGGACTCCGGAAGCGGAGGCAGCACTGCAAGACTTGAAAGGATACCTGTCCTCCACTCCAATACTTGTCGCACCTAGACCACAAGAGAAGTTGCTGCTGTACCTAGCAGCGACCAATCAAGTGGTTAGTGCTGCGTTAGTAGCGGAGAGGGAGGCTGATGAGGAGTCTACGCCACCGGCAAGCAAATCCAGCGACAAGCAGGGGGCTTCCCCGACAAGCTCAGGCTCCGACAAGGACAAGTCTGCGCAGGAACAAGGTCAAGTGCGAAAGAAGATGGTGCAACGCCCAGTGTATTTTGTAAGTTCCCTCTTGCAGGGGGCTAGATCAAGATACTCTGGGGTGCAGAAGTTGCTTTTCGGCCTCATTATGGCCTCGAGAAAGCTGCGCCATTACTTCCAAGCACACGAGATAACAGTGGTCACTCGCTTTCCGTTGAAGAGGATATTGCACAATCCAGAAGCAACAGGCAGGATCGTCGAGTGGGCACTGGAGCTGTCAAGCTTTGGTCTCAAGTTTGAGAGTACTTCAACCATACAAAGCAGAGCTTTGGCAGAATTCATAGCAGAATGGACCCCAACGCCCGATGAAGAAACTCCAGAGACAAGCGTCCCCGTCCAAGAAGCAAGCAGTGAATGGGTAATGTACTTTGATGGTGCTTTCTCGCTGCAAGGCGCCGGTGCCCGCGTAGTGCTCATAGCGCCCACCGGGGAGCACCTCAAGTATGTTATCCAAATGCACTTTCCCAAGGAGCAAGCGACGAACAATACTGCTGAGTATGAAGGTTTGCTTGCCGGCCTCAGAATTGCGGCCAAACTTGGGATCAAGAAGTTGATTGTGCGGGGAGATTCACAGTTGGTGGTCTGACAAGTGAACAAGAGTTACCAGAGCCCTTTGATGGAAGCTTATGTAGATGAAGTGAGAAAGCTTGAAGAACACTTTGAAGGTCTGCAAATGGAGCACGTTCCAAGAGCTCAGAATGATATTGCAGATGGCCTTTCAAAGTGTGCTGCGATGAAGTTACCTGTGGAACCAGGGACCTTCCTGCTCAAGCTAACTCAACCTTCCGTTACACCATCAGTTGGGCAAAGTAAGAAGAGAAAGTTGGTCTCCGGCGACTACTTGCCGGCGGATCTTCCCGAAGCCGCCGCCAAGGTCCCCAAGATCAGCAGTCAAGATGCTGAGGAACAGTTTGCTCCTGCGGATCCAAGGGTCTGTACAGTTGAAGCAAACATTCCCGACAAGTCTTGCCCCGGCAGGCTTGCCGGGGGACCATCCGCTCCGGCGGAGCTGGAGGTTCTTGCCGTAGAAGCTGAGGTTCCCGCGGCAGCCCTAGTGCCTTTAGTCCTTGCCGTTGAGCCTCGGGCTCCGGCATGGGCACAGCAGATCGTCCGTTTTCTGCAAACTGGAGAACTTCCCGACGGCCCAGAAGAGATAGAGAAGATAACCAGGCAGTCAAGTATGTACCAGTTCGTTGACAATGAACTGTACAGAAGAAGACTCAATGGTGTCAGGTTGAAGTGCATTTCCAGGGAAGATGGACAGAAGCTGTTGGCAGAGATACACGGAGGCATATGTGGCCACCACATTGGCGCAAGGGCACTTGCCGGGAAGGCGTTCCGGCAAGGGTTCTTCTGGCCAGAAGCCCTCCAAGATGCAACTGCACAAGTAACCAAGTGTGAAGCATGCCAGTTCCATGCCAAGCAAATTCATCAGCCAGCTCAAGCTCTCCAGACGATCCCTTTGTCCTGGCCCTTCTCGGTCTGGGGGCTCGATATCCTCGGCCCTTTCCCCCATGCTGTCGGGGGCTTTGAGTACTTGTACGTTGCAATCGACAAGTTCACTAAGTGGCCAGAAGTGGAACCAGTGAGAAAGGTGACAGCACAGTCAGCAGTCAGGTTCTTCAGGTCGATTGTTTGCCGTTTCGGAATCCCTAACAGGATCATCACCGACAACGGCACACAATTCACTAGCCGCACCTTCATGCAGTACGTCCAAGACCTTGGCGCCAAGGTCTGTTTCGCTTCTGTTGCTCACCCGAGGAGCAACGGTCAAGCGGAGAGGGCCAATGCTGAAGTGCTGCGCGGACTCAAGACAAGAACCTTCGACAGGCTGCGCAAGTGCGGAAGAAACTGGATAGAGGAGTTACCGGCGGCTCTTTGGTCAATCAGGACGACACCAAGTCGAGCCACCGGACAGACACCCTTTGCTCTAGTCTATGGAGCAGAGGCAGTTCTCCCCACGGAACTCGTATACGGATCTCCTCGAGTGCTCGCTTATGATGAGCTCGAGCAAGAGCAACTGCGACAAGATGACGCATTGCTCCTCGAGGAGGAACGTCTCCAGGCTGCTGTACGAGCTGCTCGATACCAGCAAGCCTTGCGTCGCTATCACAGCCGCAAGGTCAAGGCCAGGAGTCTCGAGGAAGGCGACCTTGTTCTTCGGCGTGTTCAGTCCGCCAAGAATTCCAACAAGTTGACGCCGAAGTGGGAAGGCCCTTATCGGGTGAGACAAGTCACAAGGCCCGGCGCTGTCCGCCTTGAGACCGAAGAGGGCTTACCGGTGAGCAATTCCTGGAACATAGAGCATCTTCGCAAGTTTCATCCGTAAGGCGCGGTTGCCGTGATCCGCTCCGGCGACCACCTTTTGTACGAGTCTTGCCGCTGTTGCATGTAAACCTTTGTACAAAGCCGGGCGCAGATCCCGTGCATCAGTAAAGTTTTCGTGCTTCGCACTATTTGCCATTTTTTATGCTCTTCTCTGTTATTCGCATGCATTGTTTGGCACCTTGTGCAACGCACATCCCCGGTAAGCACTAGCAAGCCGTGAGGCTATATACTTGTTTTCCTCCTCTTTTTCTTCCTCTCTTAAGCAGAAGGAGTATTCCCCGCGCACAAGTTTGCCGGGGGGGAAGGAGATGGAGGATGAACCAAGTGCTGTTCAAGAAAAAGAAGCCTTATCGGGGAACAAGCAATATATGAAAGCTAAGTTACCAGAATTTGAGCAGTTCAAATTTTTAAATTTTAGTTATTTTCCTTGAACAACCACACTTTGTATGGAAAACCTGTGCGCGGAGGAACCTACCCGTGGCTAGCCGCACCCTTACTTTGTTTTCGAGTACGCTCAACGACTTAAGTGAGCTGCGACAAGTGTCGCGCCCTTACTTCATTTTCGAGTTCGCTCAGCAAACTAAGTGCGCTGCGACTAGCCGCGGCAAGGTTACTTGCCGGTAAGGCCTTTGCCGGCAGGCTGCTAAGAGTCCAGCACTCAGCGCTCGCGGCGAGGGCCCCTTGCCGGCAAGTCACCTAAAAGCGTAGGGTAAGAAGCATACAAAGTGAAGGACCAAAAGCAAGGGAGATAACAATGCGTTGATTACTCAGAAATAAAATAATATATTACAGAGATAACTTGTTGCAATAACTAATAGATTCTTGTCCGATAACGTGCCTTGTAGCGGCAAAGGAAACAGAAAGAAAGAGGCCTAATCTACGCGGTCGCCTTCACGCCTTGAGATCTTGTTCACCTTGGCGACGATGTGGGCGACCTGCGCCTTCAGCGCCTCCTGATCTGCATCGTCCGGCAAGCTGCGGAGGACGTTCACAAGATTGATGCCAGGGTTGCGGTAGACGATCTTCGTCAAGACGCGCTCCAAGGTACCCGCGCAGAGCTGACGCGACTCCTCGGCCAGCTGCGCGGGGAGCTTCTCCTGCAGCCGTGCAAGCGCCGGCGCGATTCCCCTGAAGAAGAGACTTAACTTGGCGCTGTGGGGGAGGTTCTCGTCCGGAGAGTACACAAGGTGCTCCATCCTCAGCGCCATCAGTTCCTTGTCGATATTGGCAGCAGAAGCGACCAGGTCGTCGGTCCACTGCTCCACAGCCCGGCTGAAGTTGTTCGCTGAGGTGGCGGCGCTCTCCACTAGGCCTCGTTCCTTGCGGAGCTCGTCCTTCAGCTTCGTTTCACGATCCCGGGCAGCGTCAAGTGAATCAGTCAAAGTGGAGACCTTCAACTCCAAGTCAGCGATTGAATCTTTGGCGGCAGTAAGCTCGTCGCCCTTCTTGGAGAGTCGTACCTGCAAGTCGGAGTTGGTGTGGGCGTCCTTCTCCCGCTCCACGTTGAGCGCGGTGACTCGGTCCTCACTTGCTTTAAGGTACCGCTCCAGCTGATCAACCTTGAGCTCCAGTTCCCTTTTGGCGGTTTCCGCGGCGGCTGCAGCTTCCTTTGCCTCCTTCATGGCCTGCTCCCGGGCGGTGAGCTCGTCGTCGTGGGCGTCGAGCTCAACCTTCCGCTGGTTGAGCGCCCCCTCCCGCCGAGACAGTTCCTCGGCGGCCAGCCGCTGTCGTTCTTTCGCCTCCGTCTTCTCCAGGAGGAAGGCTTGCTGCTCCCTGGCGAGTTCTTCCCGCTCCTCCGCCAAGTTGCGGAGGGCGGCCTGGTTGGCGGCGCGAAGCTCCGCGGCCCGCTTCTCCAAGTCAACTCCAGCCTTGGCGGCAAGAGCTTCTCGGGAGTCCAGTTTCGCCTGCCTGGCCCGGTAAAGGGCCAGGAGCCGGCGAAGAAGCTTCTCCTCTTCGGGCTCGTCTCCTCCGCCAAGTGCTTCAACAACCTTCAACCCCGCGGAGGCAAGGACCTCTCCGTCGTAGGTCTCTCCCTCCACGGGGGCTCGCGACGAGGACCCCCAAGGGACTTGTATGAAGACGCCATTGGGGGCCTCAAGATACACGCCTGGCTGCTCCTTGGCGGCGGAGGGGTCGGCGGCCGGTGCAGCGCTTAACGCTCCTGCTGCCTCCAGGCCAGCAGTGCGGTCGCCGTCTCCCTCCCCAGCCGCGGCGTCTGCGGCCGGGGCGGTCTCTTCAGCGGCAGGCTCGTCGGCTCCTGCCATGCCCTCAGCGGCAGTGGCGTTGCCGCCGTCGCCTTGCGCGCCCTCCTCGCCGGCAGCCTTAGTCTCCATCCGCTCCGGCGCAGGAGGATCTAGCAAAAGAAAAAGAAAAGAGAAGATCAAGCAAATATCCAAAAAGACAAGTTCAAGAAGATAAAGCTACAAGACTCACCTTCGCGAACTTCGTCGACGACAGGCTCCCTCGCTGGGGAGTCCTCCCTTGGCGGTGGAGCAGTGGCCCCTGCTGGCGGAGGAACGCCCGTGCCCTCCCTTGGCGGGGTAGCCACCCTTGTCGGGCTGCTCACCCTTGGCGGGGTGCCCGCCCTTGGCGGGGTGCCCGTCCTTGGCGGAGCGTTCTCCCTCGCCGGGGAGTTCACCCTTGGCGGGGAGGGTGGAGCAAGTGGCTCGTCGGGGGCAGTCTCCGGGCGCTCCTGCGGCTGCGGCTCCACTTCTGCACAAGACAAACAAGACAAACAAGACGACGAAACATCAGTATAAATAACAACCTCGAGCGTGCCCGACCAGCGGAAAAGAATAATAACCAGACTTACGCTGGGGGCTGCGCTGGGGGCTGCTCCTCGGAGCAGCGGGTTGATCCGGCAAGCCTGCCGCTGGCGCGTCCCTGGTCGCCGCGGCGGGCGAGTCGTCTTCGACCTCGACCACGGGGATCTTGGCCCGCTTCGCCATCCGCTGGGCCAGGGACCTGAAAGCAAGACAAAAAAACAAGATCAGAATCATCAAGAAAGACCAAGTCAAAATCGAAGAAGTTACAAGTCGCAAGTACTTACTCCTCTTCCTCGTCGTCATCGGAGCTAAGGGCGGAGAAGTCAAACTCCACCTGAGATGCTCCCGCGCGAGGAGCAGGAGGAGAAGGCTCCCTCGGGCGCTTGGCGGTCTCCGGGGCTGGGGGCTGCGAAGACCCAGCCTCCGTTGGCGCCGAGGCCCGAGGAGCAAGCGGAGCGGCCGCTTCGCTCCGGAGGATCCCCCTCCACTTGGCGCTGGTGCGCGGGGCGCCTCCGTCGCGGTTTGGCTCACCCTGGTGGCGCGCGTCGCCCGGCGAGCAGGCTGCTGTCGGGGCGCCTGCGTCCTCGTCGCTGTAGCCGCCTTGCGGAGGCGCTTCCTCGGTGTTTGCGTAGGACTTGCTGGAGGCGGGGAGTTCTCTGAGGACGAGGAGGCGTCGTCGTCGAGCCCCAGAGAGCCACCGGTGTCTTCATCGGCCTCGACGCCCTCCTCCTCCTCCCCGGCAGGCTCGCTGGGCCCAGCGCCATGCCCGGCGGCCTCGCTCCCTCCGGCGGTCCCGCTCCCTCCGGCGGTCCCGCTTCCTCCGGCGGCCCTGCTCCCTCCGGCGGTCCCGCTCCCTCCGGCGGCCCTGCTCCCTCCGGCAACCTCGCCCCCTGCGGCGACCTCGCTCACAACCCCGGGTATCCCGGAAAGCCTCAGGGAAGGAACCCCGGCAAACTCCTCGGGCGGAAGCTCGAGCAACCTGAGGATTTCAGCCTCCTCTGCTTGGCTCAGCACGTTCGCGGCTTCTGCATCGTCCACAGTACATCCAAAATCTCCCGCCGCTGCAGCTGCGGCGGCCTCTTCCATCCGAGAAGCAATATAAGCAATATCCCGCGCCGTGGTGGCCCGGGTGAGGCCCCTGTTCTCCTCAGTGTTCTTGGGCTTCTCGACCAAGTTGTCGAAGAAGCTCTGCACTGTATCCGGCGGAGGCTCAATCCAAGTGGGGACGATGCCATGGGAGTCGCACTCCGGCATCATCGCGCGCAAGGAGTCACAGGCGGTGCTGTTGCACAGCGGCACCACTCCCTTGGCGGGTCTAAACCACTCCGGATGGGCCGGGTCGTGCTTGAAGAGCTCTCGGACCATTCCCTTCAGCTCCAAAGCAGTAAAATTGAAGTTCAATCCACAGCGCAGCCTCATGATATCCGCCGCATTGCCAAATTCCCAGGTGGGCCTTTTCCTCTCTTGTAAAGGGGCAATGTGGCGGCGGAGGAAATCTGCCCCAACCTCTCCGATGGTCAGATTGGCGGCCCGGAGACGGATAATTCTGATAAGGGCAATGCCAAGTTTGTTGTCCTCTGGGGCCAGTTCGCTCCAATCCCTGCCGCGCACTATGGCCGTTGTGCGCGGCGCAGTGAAGGGCTCCGGCTTGTCCTCCACCACCCAGCACCAATCTGCACGCCATTCTTCCCACTTGCCGCGGAGTTCTCCCTTCAGGTATGAGTCCTTCTTATTCAACCGGAAGATCCAGGAGATGCCGCCGGAGAGGGGAGCGCCAGCCTCTACTCTAGGCATAAAGAAATGACGAAAGAGTGCTACGTTTGGATGGATCCGAATGTAGTTTTCGCACAGATGTGCGAAAACCGCCATCGTAAGGATGGCATTGGGAGTGAAATCTAGGAGGTGGAGGTTGTATGTGTTCATAATGTCACAGAAAAACTCCGAGTACGGAGGGCACAATCCACAGTGGAAGAAAACAGCGAAGAAGAAATACCCGCCGGGAAACAAATCTCTGGCGACGGCGGGGAAGGCTCTGGTGCGGGGATGAGCTTTGGTCTCCCCGGACCAGAAGAGGTAGTACTTGTTCCGCAGCTCCTTCGCGCTGAGCCTCGGCGTGAAGACCACGTTCCTCTTCCGCAGGGCGGCAAGCTTCGCCGCCTGCTCGGATTTCTCCTTCTTGGCCTTGTCCGCTTTCGCCTTCTCACTCTTCGGAGCCATGGCGGAGGCGGCGAGGGAAGAGGCGAGGAGCTCGACGGCGCCGCGGATGCGGAAGACGGCGGAGGAGGGGTGGAGGCGAGGAACAACGGAGGTTTTCTGGAGGATGAAGACGCAATGAAGACGAAGGAGGGAAACTGCCCCTGCTTCCTCTGCTTTTAAGGGGGAAGTGGGGGACGCTCCGCATTTCCCATTAAAGAACGAGGCCACGATCTCTCCCACGACGCCGCAATCGACGCGTGCTGTTAGGGAGGGGCGCGGCGGATGCGGAAGGGGATTTACGGCTTGCCGTGGGCCGCGTGTGCCCGTGCACTGTTTTGGGCCTGGCCCAACAGCGCTCGGCACCGTGTGTGGACCAGGCCCGGGGGCTCCTGTCGGTGTACTAAGATAGGGGTACCTTAGTACCCCAACTTGTGCACGGGCAGTAGCAGCTTCCCGCGGCAGGGTCCACCGCGTGCTTGCCGGAAACCTTTCTGGTCCCTATAAAACCATTCAAGAACAAAGTATACAAGACAGAAGATCGAGGCCCCGGCAAGGAGGAGCTTGTCGGGAAGGCCGCACCAGGCTCAAGTTTACCACTTTAGCACAAGGCCCTGGCAAGAGGAGCTTGCCAGGAAGGTCAAGGAACGTATACTTCAAGAGCTGCCTCGGCGCATCATGCGCCCCGGCGGGGCCCGGGGAGCGACAAGCTCCCGGGCCCGACAAGGTCAAGGCCCCGGCAAGGTGCTTGCCGGGGGAGAGCTACGCTGTGTGCCCGTGCTCCAGCTCATCTGCCCACGCGTCGCCCTGGGGCCCTTCCAGGGATGCATGGCGGAAGGCTGTGTAGCCTGGGGTACACGGTGGCAATCCACGGTGACGAGGCTACCACCGTGTCGAATGGAGAAGCATGGACGGACGCTTTTGGGGTCGACGGTGACGGGCATTTAATGCCCTTGTCCCCCACTGTCAAGGTTAGGTGATGACCACTGTGTTGGGGAACGTAGTATTTTCAAAATTTTCCTACGATCACGCAAGATCTATCTACTAGATGCATAGCAACGAGAGGGGAGAGTGTGTCTACGTACCCTCGTAGACCGAAAGCGGAAGCGTTTATCAACGCGGTTGATGTAGTCGTACACCTTCACGATCCGTCCCGATCTAGTACTGAACGTACGGCACCTCCGCGTTCAGCACACGTTCAGCTCGATGACGTCCTCGCCTTCTTGATCCAGCAAGACGGGCGAAGTAGTAGATGAGTTCCGGCAGCACGACGGCGTGGTGACGGTTGTTGATGAAGAACAATCTCTGCAGGGCTTCGCCAAGCACTACAGAAACTAGATGGAGGATAAACTAGAGGGTCGGGGTAGCCGGCACACGGCTTGGTGTATCTTGATGTGTCTTGGGTGCTAGCCCTACCCCTCTATTTATATGTTGAGCCCTGGGGTCGAAACTTGGAGCAAAAGCCTCCTCAAAGTCGGTTTTGCCCGAAAGGAAAGAGTCCCACTCGGACTCCAGGGCTAGACGCCAGGGTTCCTGGCGTCTACCCCCTAGACGCCAGGGTTCCTGGCGTCTAGCCTCTGGTCTCCGCAAAACTTCCTTTTGCACTTTCCTAAAGCCTCGTGGGCTTTCCCCTTTGGCCCAAATAAAGTGTTCTCGTACCCAAACACTTCGGGAAACATCCGAAATCTCTTTCGGTGAATTCCGGAACCCTTCCGGAGGTCAAACACTATTATCCCATATATTAATCTTTATCTCCGGACCATTCCGGAGTTCCTCGTCATGTCCGTGATCACATCCGGGACTCCGAATAACATTCGGTCACCAACATACATAACTCATTCAATACTATATCGTCAACGAACGTTTAAGCGTGCGGACCCTACGGGTTCGAGAACTATGTAGACATGACTGAGACACCTCTCCGGTCAATAACCAATAGCGGAACCTGGATGCCCATATTGGCTCCTACATATTCTACGAAGATCTTTATCGGTTGAACCGCATAACAACATACGTTGTTCCTTTTGTCAAACGGTATGTTACTTGCCCGAGATTCGATCATCGGTATCTCTATACCTAGTTCAATCTCGTTACTGGCAAGTCTCTTTACTCGTTCCGTAACACATCATCTCGTGACTAACTTATTAGTCTTTTGCTTGCAAGGCTTATTATGATGTGTGTTACCGAGAGGGCCCAGAGATACCTCTCCGACACTCGGAGTGACAAATCCTAATCTTGATCTATGCCAACACCACGAATACTTTCGGAGACACCTGTAGAGCATCTTTATGATCACCCAGTTACGTTGTGACGTTTGATAGCACACAAGGTGTTCCTACAGTATTCGGGAGTTGCATAATCTCATAGTCATAGGAACATGTATAAGTTATGAAGAAAGCAATAGCAGTTAAACTAAACGATCATAGTGCTATGCTAACGGATGGGTCTTGTCCATCACATCATTCTCCTAATGATGTGATCCCGTTGATCAAATGACAACTCATGTCTATGGCTAGGAAACATAACCATCTTTGATCAATGAGCTAGTCTAGTAGAGGCATACTAGGGACATACTGTTTTGTCTATGTATCCACACATGTACTAAGTTTCCGGTTAATACAATTCTAGCATGAATAAAAGACATTTATCATGATATAAGGAAATACAAATAACATCTTTATTATTGCCTCTAGGGCATATTTCCTTCAGTCTCCCACTTGAACTAGAGTCAATAATCTAGCTCACATCGCCATGAGATTTAATACTGATAGTTCACATCGTTATGTGAATAACACCCATAGTTCACATCGCCATGTGACTAACACCCAAAGGGTTTACTAGAGTCAATAATCTAGTTCACATTGCTATGTGATTAATACCCAAGAGTAATAAGGTGTGATCATGTTTTGCTTGTGAGAGAAGTTTAGTCAACGGGTCTGTCACATTCAGATCCGTATGTATTTCGCAAATTTCTATGTCTACAATGCTCTGCATAAAGCTACTCTAGCTAATTGCTCCCACTTTCAATATGCATCTAGATTGATACTTAGAGTCATCTGAATTTAGTGTCAAAGTTTGCATCGGCGTAACCCTTTACGACGAACTCTTTATCACCTCCATAATCGAGAAACATTTCCTTAGTTATCCAATTACTAAGAATAATTTTGACCGCTGTACAGTGATCTACTCCTGGATCACTATTGTACCTCCCTGTCAAACTCTTGGCAAGGTACACAACGTGTTTTGTACACAGCATGGCATACTTTATAGAACCTATGGCTGTGGCATAGGGAATGACTTTCATTCTCTCTATATTTTTCTGCGGTGGTCTGGCTTTGAGTCTTACTCAACTTCACACCTTACAAGTCAGGCAAGAACTTCTTCTTTGACTGATCCATTTTGAACTACTTCAAAATCTTATCAAGGTATGTACTCATCGAAAGTCTTATCAAGCGTCTTGATCTATCTATATAGATCTTGATGCTCAATATGTAAGCAGCTTCACCGAAGTCTTTCTTTGAAAAACTCCTTTCAAACACTCCTTTATGCTTTCCAGAAAATTCTACATCATTTCCGATCGACAATATGTCATTCACATATACTTATCAGAAAGGTTGTAGTGCTCCCACTCACTTCTTGTAAATACAGGCTTCTCCAAAAGTCTGTATAAAACCATATGCTTTGATCACCTCATCAAAGCGTATATTCCAACTCCGAGATGCTTGCACCAGTCCATAGATGGATCGCTGGAGCTTGCATAATTTGTTAGCACCTTTTGGATCGACAAAACCTTCTGGTTGCATCATATACAACTCTTCTTTGAGATATCCATTTAGGAATGCAGTTTTGACATCCATTTGCCAGATTTCATAATTATAAAATGCGGCAATTGCTAACATGATTCGGACAGACTTAAGCATCGCTACTGGTGAGAAAGTCTCATCGTAGTCAACTCCTTGAACTTGTCGAAAACCTTTCGCAACAAGTCGAGCTTTGTAAACAGTAATATTACCGTCTGCGTCGGTCTTCCTCTTGAAGATCCATTTATTTTCGATGGCTTGCCGATCATCGGGCAAGTCAACCAAAGTCCATACTTTGTTCTCATACATGGATCCCATCTCAGATTTCATGGCTTCAAGCCATTTTGCGGAATATGGGCTCATCATCGCTTCCTCATAGTTCATAGGTTCATCATGGTCTAGTAACATGATTTCCAGAACTGGGTTGCCGTACCACTCTGGTGCGGAACGTACTCTGGTTGATCTACGACGTTCAGCAGAAACTTGATCAGAAGTTTCATGATCATTATCATTAACTTCCTCACTAATTGGTGTAGGAATCACTGGAACAATTTCCTGTGATGTACTACTTTCCAATCCGGGAGAAGGTACAATTACCTCATCAAGTTCTACTTTCCTCCCACTCACTTCTTTCGAGAGAAACTCCTTCTCTAGAAAGGATCCATTTTTAGCAACGAATATCTTGCCTTCGGATCTGTGATAGAAGGTGTACCCAACAGTTTCTTTTGGGTATCCTATGAAGATTTACTTCTCCGGTTTGGGTTCGAGCTTATCATGTTGAAACTTTTTCACATAGGTTTCGCAGTCCCAAACTTTTAAGAAACAACAACTTTGGTTTCTTGCCAAACCACAGTTCTTAAGGCGTTGTCTCAACGGATTCAGATGAGGCCCTTATTTAACGTGAATGCAGCTGTCTCTAATGCATGACCCAAAACGATAGTGATAAATCGGTAAGAGACATCATAGATCGTACCATATCCAATAAAGTACGGTTATGACGTTCGGACACACCATTACGCTGTGGTGTTCCAGGTGGCGTGAGTTGTGAAACTATTTCACATTGTTTCAAATGAAGACCAAACTCGTAACTCAAAAATTCTCCTCCACGATCAGATCGTAGAAACTTTATTTTCTTGTTACGATGATTCTCTACTTCACTCTGAAATTCTTTGAACTTTTCAAATGTTTCAGACTTGTGTTTCATTAAGTAGATATACCCATATCTGCTTAAATCATCAGTGAAGGTCAGAAAATAACGATACCCGCCGCGTGCTTCAACACTCATTGGTCCGCATACATCAGTATGTATGATTTCCAACAAATATGTTGCTCGCTCCATAGTTCCGGAGAACGGGGTTTTAGCCATTTTGCCCATGAGGCATGGTTCGCAAGCACCAAGTGATTCATAATCAAGTGATTCCAAAAGTCCATCATTATGGAGTTTCTTCATGCGTTTTACACCAATATGACCTAAACGGCAGTGCCACAAATAAGTTGCACTATCATTATTAACCTTGCATCTTTTGGCTTCAATATTATGAATATGTGTATCACACGATCGAGATCCAACAAACTATTTTCATTGGGTGTATGACCATAGAAGGTTTTATTCATGTAAACAGAACAACAATTATTCTCTAACTTACATGAATAAACGTATTGCAATAAACATGATCAAATCATATTCATGCTCAACACAAACACCAAATAACACTTATTTAGGTTCAACACTAATCCCGAAAGTATAGGGAGTGTGCGATGATGATCATATCAATCTTGGAACTATTTCCAATACACATCGTCACTTCATCCTTTAACTAGTTTCTGTTCATTATGCAATTCCCATTTCGAGTTACTACTTTTTAGCAACTAAATCAGTATCAAATACTGAGGGGTTGCTATGAACACTAGTAAAATACACATCAATAATCTGTATATCAAATATACCTTTGTTCACTTTGCCATCCTTCTTATCCGCCAAGTATCTAGGGCAGTTCCGCTTCTAGTGACCATTTCCTTTGCAGTGTAAGCACTTGTTTCAGGCTTGAGTTTAGCTTTGGGTTTCTTCACGGGAGTGACAACTTGCTTGTCATTCTTCTTGAAGTTCCCCTTCTATCTCTTTGCCCTTTACTTGAAACAAGTGGTCTTGTTAACCATCAACAATTGATGCTTTTTCATGATTTCTACCTTCGCCGACTTCAGCATCGCGAAGAGCTGGGATTTCCTTTCGTCATCCCTTGCATATTATAGTTCATCACGAAGTTCTACTAACTTGGTGATAGTGACTAGAGAACTTTGTCAATTACTATCTTATCTGGAAGATTAACTCCCACTTGATTAAAGTAATTGTAGTACCCAGACAATCTGAGCACATGCTCACTGGTTGAGCTATTCTCCTCCATCTTGTAGGCAAAGTACTGTCAGAGGTCTTATACCTCTCGACACGGGCATGAGTATGAAATACTAATTTCAACTCTTGGAACATCTCATATGCTCCGTGGCGTTTCAAAATGTTTTTTGAAGTCCCGGTTATAAGCCGTAAAGCATGGTGCACTAAACTATCAAGTAGTCATCATATCGAGCTTTTGTCAAAACGTTCATAACGTCTACATCTGCTCCTGCAATAGGTTTGTCACCTAGCGGTGCATCAAGGACATAATTTCTTCTGTGCAGCAATGAGGATAATCCTCAGATCACGGAACAATTCCGCATCATTGCTACTAACATCTTTCAATCTTGGTTTTCTCTAGGAACATATGAAAAATAAACGGGGAGCAACATCGCGAGCTATTGATCTACAACATAGATATGCTAATACTACCAGGACTAAGTTCATGATAAATTAAAGTTCAATTAATCATATTACTTAAGAACTCCCACTTAGATAGACATCCCTCCGGTCATCTAAATGATCACGTGATCCAAATCAACTAAACCATGTCCGATCATCACGTGAGATGGAGTAGTTTTCAATGGTGAACATCTTATGTTGATCATATCTACTATATGATTCACGCTCGACCTTTCGGTCTCCAGTGTTCCGAGGCCATATCTGTATATGCTAGGCTCGTCAAGTTTAACCCGAGTATTCTGCGTGTGCAAAACTGGCTTACATCCGTTGTATTTGAACGTAGAGCTTATCACACCCGATCATCACGTGGTGTCTCGGCACGACGAACTTTCGCAACGGTGCATACTCAGGGAGAACACTTATACCTTGAAATTTAGTAAGGGATCATCTTATAATGCTACCGTCGTTCTAAGCAAAATAAGAAGCATAATAAGATAAACATCACATGCAATCAAAATATGTGACATGATATGGCCATCATCATCTTGTGTTTTTGATCTCCATCTTCAAAGCACCGTCATGATCACCTTCGTCACCGGCTTGACACCTTGATCTTCATCGTAGCATCGTTGTCGTCTCGCCAACTATTGCTTCTACGACTATCGCTACCGCTTAGTGATAAAGTAAAGCAATTACATGGCGATTGCATTTCATACAATAAAGCGACAACCATATGGCTCCTGCCAGTTGCCGATAACTTTACAAAACATGATCATCTCATACAAAACTGTATAACTCATCATGTCTTGACCATATCACATCACAACATGCCCTGCAAAAACAAGTTAGACGTCCTCTACTTTGTTGTTGCAAGTTTTACGTGGCTGCTACGGGCTTAGCAAGAACCGTTCTTACCTACGCATATAAAACCACAACGATGTTTCGTCAAGTATGTGCTGTTTTAACCTTCACAAGGACCGGGCGTAGCCACACTTGATTCAGCTAAAGTGAGAGAGACAGACACCCGCCAGTCACCTTTAAGCAACGAGTGCTCGTAACGGTGAAACCAGTCTCGCGTAAGCGTACGCGTAATGTCGGTCCGGGCCGCTTCATCTCACAATACCGCCGAAGCAAAGTATGACATGCTGGTAAGCAGTATGACTAGTATCGTCCACAATCTCATTGTGTTCTACTCGTGCATATCATCTACGCATAGACCTGGCTCTGATGCCACTGTTGGGGAACGTAGTATTTTCAAAATTTTCCTACGATCACGCAAGATCTATCTACTAGATGCATAGCAACGAGAGGGGAGAGTGTGTCTACGTACCCTCGTAGACCGAAAGCGGAAGCGTTTATCAACGCGGTTGATGTAGTCATACACCTTCACGATCCGTCCCGATCTAGTACCGAACGTACGGCACCTCCGCGTTCAGCACACGTTCAGCTCGATGACGTCCTCGCCTTCTTGATCCAGCAAGACGGGCGAAGTAGTAGATGAGTTCCGGCAGCACGACGGCGTGGTGACGGTTGTTGATGAAGAACAATCTCTGCAGGGCTTCGCCAAGCACTACAGAAACTAGACGGAGGATAAACTAGAGGGTCGGGGTAGCCGGCACACGGCTTGGTGTATCTTGATGTGTCTTGGGTGCTAGCCCTACCCCTCTATTTATATGTTGAGCCCTGGGGTCGAAACTTGGAGCAAAAGCCTCCTCAAAGTCGGTTTTGCCCGAAAGGAAAGAGTCCCACTCGGACTCCAGGGCTAGACGCCAGGGTTCCCGGCGTCTACCCCCTAGACGCCAGGGTTCCTGGCGTCTAGCCTCTGGTCTCCGCAAAACTTCCTTTTGCACTTTCCTAAAGCCTCGTGGGCTTTCCCCTTTGGCCCAAATAAAGTGTTCTCGTACCCAAACACTTCGGGAAACATCCGAAATCTCTTTCGGTGAATTCCGGAACCCTTCTGGAGGTCAAACACTATTATCCCATATATTAATCTTTATCTCCGGACCATTCCGGAGTTCCTCGTCATGTCCGTGATCACATCCGGGACTCCGAATAACATTCGGTCACCAACATACATAACTCATTCAATACTATATCGTCAACGAACGTTTAAGCGTGCGGACCCTACGGGTTCGAGAACTATGTAGACATGACCGAGACACCTCTCCGGTCAATAACCAATAGCGGAACCTGGATGCCCATATTGGCTCCTACATATTCTACGAAGATCTTTATCGGTCGAACCGCATAACAACATACGTTGTTCCTTTTGTCAAACGGTATGTTACTTGCCCGAGATTCGATCGTCGGTATCTCTATACCTAGTTCAATCTCGTTACTGGCAAGTCTCTTTACTCGTTCCGTAACACATCATCTCGTGACTAACTTATTAGTCTTTTGCTTGCAAGGCTTATTATGATGTGTGTTATCGAGAGGGCCCAGAGATACCTCTCCGACACTCGGAGTGACAAATCCTAATCTTGATCTATGCCAACACCACGAATACTTTCGGAGACACCTGTAGAGCATCTTTATGATCACCCAGTTACGTTGTGACGTTTGATAGCACACAAGGTGTTCCTACAGTATTCGGGAGTTGCATAATCTCATAGTCATAGGAACATGTATAAGTTATGAAGAAAGCAATAGCAGTTAAACTAAACGATCATAGTGCTATGCTAACGGATGGGTCTTGTCCATCACATCATTCTCCTAATGATGTGATCCCGTTGATCAAATGACAACTCATATCTATGGCTAGGAAACATAACCATCTTTGATCAATGAGCTAGTCTAGTAGAGGCATACTAGGGACATACTGTTTTGTCTATGTATCCACACATGTACTAAGTTTCCGGTTAATACAATTCTAGCATGAATAAAAGACATTTATCATGATATAAGGAAATACAAATAACATCTTTATTATTGCCTCTAGGGCATATTTCCTTCACACTGTTCATCCACTGTTCACGCACTATTCCCGCACTGTTACAACTACCACCACAGTTACATTTCTGCCCTCCTCTACGTTGACACCTGTCGGTGACCCCTTGGGCTATAAAAGGAGGCCCATGCACAACGTAGATGGGGTTCGAATCTTTAGCAACTCTCACGCTCGGTGTAGCTAGCACTGTAGCTCTTCAAGCTCCCGATCTCAATACAACCAAGGCAGGAGTAGGGTTTTACGCGTCCCCGCGGCCCGAACCTGGGTAAACTGCCCGCGTGCTCTCCTCGATCCGCTCTTCGTGCTCCCTCCGCTCCCTTACCGCAACGTAGAAGGGGCTCCGGTCCCATAGGTGCTCGTGGGAGGACAGTTTCCCCTGACAATGAGTTGTCATTTGATCAATGGGATCACATCATTAGGAGAATGATGTGATGGACTAGACCCATCCGTTAGCATAGCACTATGATCGTTTAGTTTTACAGCTATTGCTTTCTTCATGACTTATACATGTTCCTATGACTATGAGATTATGCAACTCCCGAATACCGTAGGAACACCTTGTGTGCTATCAAACGTCACAACGTAACTGGGTGATCATAAAGATGCTCTACAGGTGTCTCCGAAAGTATTCGTGGTGTTGGCATAGATCAAGATTAGGATTTGTCACTCCGAGTATCGGAGAGGTATCTCTGGGCCCTCTCGGTAACACACATCATAATAAGCCTTGCAAGCAAAAGACTAATGAGTTAGTCACGAGATGATGTGTTACGGAACGAGTAAAGAGACTTGCCGGTAACGAGATTGAACTAGGTATAGAGATACCGACGATCGAATCTCGGGCAAGTAACATACCGATGACAAAAGGAACAACGTATGTTGTTATGCGGTTTGACCGATAAAGATCTTCGTAGAATATGTAGGAGCCAATATGAGCATCCAGGTTCCGCTATTGGTTATTGACCGGAGATGAGTCTCGGTCATGTCTACATAGTTCTCGAACCCGTAGGGTCCGCACGCTTAACGTTTGATGACGATCGGTATTATGAGTTTATGAGTTTTGATGTACCGAAGGTAGTTCGGAGTCCCGGATGAGATCACGGACATGACAAGGAGTCTCGGAATGTCCGAGAAATAAAGATTGATATACTGGACGACTATATTCGGACACCGGAAGTGTTCTGGAAAGTTTCGGAATATACCGGAGTGCCGGGGGGGTTACCGGAACCCCCCGAGGGAATGGTGGGCCCTGGTGGGCCATAGGGAAGAGAGAGGGCAGCAGCCAGGAGGTGGCGCGCCCCCTCCCTAGGAGGAGTCCGAATAGGACAAGGGGAGGGGGGCGCGGCCCCTCTTTCCCTCTCCCTCTCCCTCTCTTTCCTTCCCCCTTCTTCCTTCTTTGGTAGTTCCTACTAGGAATAGGATTGCAATCCTATTCCTAGTAGGATTGCAGCCCTAGCCGCACCATAGGAGGGCCGGCCGGCCTCCCCCCTTGCTCCTTTATATACGGGGGCAGGGGGGCACCCAAAGACACACAAGTTGAATTGTTCCAGCCGTGTGCGGTGCCCCCCTCCACAGAAACACACCTCGGTCATACCGTCACAGTGCTTAGGCGAAGCCCTGCGCCGGTAGATATATCATATCCGTCACCACGCCGTCGTGCTGACGAAACTCTCCCGTGAAGCTCAACTGGATCAAGAGCTCGTGGGACGTCATCAAGCTGAACGTGTGCTAAACGCGGAGGTGTCGTACGTTCGGTGCTTGATCGGTTGAATCGCGAAGAAGTTCGACTACATCAACCGCGTCACTTGACACTTCCACTTCCGGTCTACGAGGGTACGTAGACACACTCTTCCCTCTCGTTGCTATGCATCTGGTAGATAGATCTTGCGTGATCATAGGAAATTTTTAAAATACTACGTTCCCCAACATAGCTACTAGTACAAACCCTCAGCCCCGAGGGTGGACTACTCCCTCCTCATCATGTTGGCTGCCGGGATGATAAAGATGGCCTCCAGTGATGATTTCCCCCTCTGGCAGGCTGCCGGAACGGGTGCCGAGAGGTTTTTGGTGGCTACAGAGGCTTGCAGCTGCGGAACTTCCGATCTAGGTTCCTATCTGGCGGTTTCTATATTTATAGGAGTTTTTGGCGTCGGTCTCACGTCAGGTGGCTTCCTGAGGAGTCCACAAGCCAGGGGACGCGCTCTAGGGGGGGGGGCTGGGCTTTATGGCCCCTGGGTGGCTCCCCTCTAGTATATTTTTCACTCCAGTATTTTTTATATTTTCCAAAAATATCCTTCATAAATTTTCTGCCCATTCCAAGAACTTTTATTTCTGCACAAAAAACAACATCACGGTAGTTCTGCTGAAAACAGCGTAAGTCCGGATTAGTTCTAATAAAATCGTACCAAAACCATATAATTTTTTTGTAAACATGACCAGTATATTTCATAAATTATACTCCCTCCGTCCCATAATGTAAGACGTTTTTTGACACTACACTAGTGTGAAAAAACGTCTTACATTATGGGACAGAGGGAGTAGATACGTTTGAGATGCATCACTCTACTCCACTGTTGTTGCATGGCTGCTGCCGCTCTACCTCCTTGACCGCGTCCGCTCAGTGCTGCAGCTACTTCTGCTCCGCTGCCGTCCCGCCATGTTCGCTGCCGCCCAGCTCACCCCGCTCGCCCTGGCCGTGCCCGGCCTTTTCCTTGCTCCGCCCACACGCCACGCGCGTCAGCCTTGGCTCCGCCACTACCTGCCGGCCGACCACCGTCGCGGCCGGCGCTCTCATGTGCACGCACAATGCTCCTAAACGAACTTTGTGCCGCTGACTAGTGGGCCCCATGCCATTAGATTAAATGCTAATGGCTAGTTACCACTCCTAATAAGTCACTGACTGGTGGACCCCTTCGACTAAATAACTTTTCGTTACGAAAACCTATGACAGATGGGACCCGCCCCTATTTAGCCTATTTTAAAACATACTAAATAGGCAGTTAAAATATGTCAGACTGACACTTGGGCCCCACCAACAATGTTCACCCTTTGAGTTGGTCAATGTGGACTGCTCGCTGGGCATTGACTGGCCCCACATGTCATTGACCGTGGCTGGCTGTGCCCTATGTAATAAAAGTATTTTACTGTTTAAATTCGAAATAAAATAATTCCAATATTTTCAGAATATTATTTAACCTTCAAAAATTCATATAAAATAATTTATAACTCAGATGAAAATAATTTATATATGAAAAAGATCAAAAAAATAAGACGAACCCAAATAGGCTATCCACATAAATGTCACATGTCTCCATCACAGCCAACATGAAACCGTCCCCTCCGATTTGTCTGTTCAAAAAATGCCAAACTTGGGAAATCATTCCTCTTCGTCAGTATCGCGTAGTATTGAGTTAGGTCACACCTAGCACCGCTTGTTGCCATGTCATGCATCATCATGCATCTGTTTGCATTGTATTTATTGTTTCTTCCCCCTCTTCTCTCCGTTAGATATCGAGACTGACGCCACTGCTCCTGACGTCGACTACACTCCCGATGACCCGTCCTTTTCCGCAAAGCTTCCAGGCAAGCAAAACCCCCTTGATCATCCAGATATCGCCCATTCATTTCTCTCTTATTCTTGCATTAGGTTTTGCTGATGTTGTTGTTCAGATAACTCCTATTCTGTTGCATATCCTGTCCTTGTTGCTACAGTTGTTGATACTTTACCTGCTATCCTAAATGCTTAGTATAGGATGCTAGTGTTCCATCAGTGGCCCTACACTCTTGTCCGTCTGCTATGCTATACTATCGGGTCGTTATTACCTCAGGAGGTGATCACGTGCATATACATACATACATATTATACATGATTCATGATGTGACTAAGGACGGGTCGGAAATTTGAAGGAAAGAAAGGAATAGGAAGAACAAAACAAAACTTGAAGAAAAACTAGACTGCAAGCAGCTGGCCCTCTATTTCCTGTCTGTTGGCGATTCATAACAGAAATCAATACAACGAGAAATAGGCCCGAGGAAAAACGATGCAAAGCATCTCTAGTAGATCCCTTAAGTAAGCCAAACCGTACGATAACCGTTGTTTTATGGTTTTGAGCAGAAAAAACTGACCCAACCAGATCACTTATCGGCTGACCCATATATTGTTTTGAGGGAAACCTTAAGACGATCTTCAAATACCTCATACATTCAGGATTCGGGGTAAAATTTCCGGTGCCCCTTATTAAACAAAAAAAGACAATTTGCGGGAGGGCAATTTCAGGTCCAACCGTCGTCGTCCTACATAGCTTCTGGCCATTTTTTCGGCAGATAGGCCCGATTCGGACGGGAGCACCCACCTGGATTTCGCATTGTGGGCATGCTCGGACGGTTTCACCATACATGTTTAAGGTTTTCTTCATAATGCACTTACGGTACCAAAATATAAGGGATACTGTTGGGGAACGTAGTATTTTAAAATTTTCCTACGATCACGCAAGATCTATCTACCAGATGCATAGCAATGAGAGGGAAGAGTGTGTCTACGTACCCTCGTAGACCGGAAGCGGAAGCGTCAAGTGACGCGGTTGATGTTGTCGAACTTCTTCGTGATCCAACCGATCAAGCACCGAACGTACGGCACCTCCGCGTTCAGCACACGTTCAGCTTGATGACGTCCCACGAGCTCTTGATCCAGTTGAGCTTCACGGGAGAGTTTCGTCAGCACGACGGCGTGGTGACGGATATGATGTATTCACCGGCGCAGGGCTTCGCCTAAGCACTGCAACGGTATGACCGAGGTGTGTTTCTGTGGAGGGGGGCACCGCACACGGCTAAAACAATTCAACTTGTGTGTCTTTGGGTGCCCCCCTGCCCCCGTATATAAAGGAGCAAGGGGGGAGGCCGGCCGGCCCTTGTTTGGTGCGGCTAGGGGTGCAATCCTACTAGGAATAGGATTGCAATCCTATTCCTAGTAGGAATCACCAAAGAAGGAAGAGAGGAAAAGGAAAAGAGGGAGAGGTGGCGCCCCCCAATCCTAGTCCAACTAGGAACCCTAGGTGGGGCGCCGGCCAGCCCTATGGGCTGCCTCTCTCTTTCCCTTAAGGCCCACTATGGACCATCCCCCTTCGTAGGGGGTTCCGGTAACCCCCTCCGGCAATCCCGTTAAATCCGAAACTTTTCCAGAACACTTCCGGTGTCCGAATATAGTCGTCCAATATATCAATCTTTATGTCTCGGACATTTCGAGACTCCTCGTCACGTCCGTGATCTCATCCGGGACTCCGAACTACCTTCGGTACATCAAAACTCATAAACTCATAATACCGATCGTCATCAAACGTTAAGCGTGCGGACCCTACGGGTTCGAGAACTATGTAGACATGACCGAGACTCATCTCCGGTCAATAACCAATAGCGGAACCTAGATGTTCATATTGGCTCCTACATATTCTACGAAGATCTTTTATCGGTCAAAACCGCATAACAACATACGTTGTTCCTTTTGTCATCGGTATGTTACTTGCCCGAGATTCGATCGTCGGTATCTCTATACCTAGTTCAATCTCGTTACTGGCAAGTCTCTTTACTCGTTCCGTAACACATCATCTCATGACTAACTCATTAGTCTTTTGCTTGCAAGGCTTATTGTGATGTGTGTTACCGAGAGGGCCCAGAGATACCTCTCCGACACTCGGAGTGACAAATCCTAATCTTGATCTATGCCAACACCACGAATACTTTCGGAGACACCTATAGAGCATCTTTATGATCACCCAGTTACGTTGTGACGTTTGATAGCACACAAGGTGATCCTACGGTATTCGGGAGTTGCATAATCTCATAGTCATAGGAACATGTATAAGTCATGAAGAAAGCAATAGCAGTAAAACTAAACGATCATAGTGCTATGCTAACGGATGGGTCTTGTCCATCACATCATTCTCCTAATGATGTGATCCTGTTGATCAAATGACAACTCATGTCTATGGCTAGGAAACAAAACCATCTTTGATCAATGAGCTAGTCTAGTAGAGGCATACTAGGGACATACTGTTTTGTCTATGTATCCACACATGTACTAAGTTTCCGGTTAATACAATTCTAGCATGAATAAAAGACATTTATCATGATATAAGGAAATACAAATAACAACTTTATTATTGCCTCTAGGGCATATTTCCTTCAGTCTCCCACTTGCACTAGAGTCAATAATCTAGCTCACATCGCCATGTGATTTAATACCGATAGTTCACATCGTTATGTGAATAACACCCATAGTTCACATCACCATGTGACCAACACCCAAAGGGTTTACTAGAGTCAATAATCTAGTTCACATCGCTATGTGATTAATACCCAAGAGTAATAAGGTGTGATCATGTCATGCTTGTGAGAGAAGTTTAGTCAACGGGTCTGTCACATTCAGATCCGTATGTATTTCGCAAATTTCTATGTCTACAATGCTCTGCATGGAGCTACTCTAGCTAATTGCTCCCACTTTCAATACGCATCCAGATTGATACTTAGAGTCATCTGGATTTAGTGTCAAAGCTTGCATCGGCGTAACCCTTTACGACGAACTCTTTATCACCTCCATAATCGAGAATCATTTCCTTAGTCATCCAATTACTAAGGATAATTTTGACCGCTGTACAGTGATCTACTCCTGGATCACTATTGTACCTCCCTGTCAAACTCATGGCAAGGTACACAACGTGATTTGTACACAGCATGGCATACTTTATAGAACCTATGGCTGAGGCATAGGGAATGACTTTCATTCTCTCTATATTTTTCTGCAGTGGTCGGGCATTGAGTCTTACTCAACTTCATACCTTGTAATACAGGCAAGAACCCTTTCTTTGACTGATCCATTTTGAACTTCTTCAAAATCTTATCAAGGTATGTACCTTGTGAAAGTCCAATTAAGCGTCTTGATCTATCTCTATAGATCTTGATGCCTAATATATAAGCAGCTTCACCGAGGTCTTTCATTGAAAAACTCTTATTCAAGTATCCTTTTATGCTGTCCAGAAATTCTATATCATTTCCAATCAACAATATGTCATCCACATATAATATTAGAAATGCTACAAAGCTCCCACTCACTTTCTTGTAAATACAGGCTTCTCCAAAAGTCTGTATAAAACCATATGCTTTGATCACCTCATCAAAGCATATATTCCAACTCCGAGATGCTTGCACCAGTCCATAGATGGATCGCTGGAGCTTGCATACTTTGTTAGCACCTTTTGGATCGACAAAACCTTCTGGTTGCATCATATACAACTCTTCTTTGAGATATCCATTCAGGAATGCAGTTTTGACATCCATTTGCCAGATTTCATAATCATAAAATGCGGCAATTGCTAACATGATTCGGACAGACTTAAGCATCGCTACAGGTGAGAAAGTCTCATCGTAGTCAACTCCTTGAACTTGTCGAAAACCTTTCGCAACAAGTCGAGCTTTGTAAACAGTAACATTACCGTCTGCGTCGGTCTTCCTCTTGAAGATCCATTTATTTTCGATGGCCTGCCGATCATCGGGCAAGTCAACCAAAGTCCACACTTTGTTCTCATACATGGATCCCATCTCAGATTTCATGGCTTCAAGCCATTTTGCGGAATCTGGGCTCATCATCGCTTCCTCATAGTTCGTAGGTTCATCATGGTCTAGTAACATGATTTCCAGAACTGGGTTGCCGTACCACTCTGGTGCGGAACGTACTCTGGTTGATCTACGACGTTCAGCAGAAACTTGATCCAAAGTTTCATGATCATTATCATTAACTTCCTCACTGATTGGTGTAGGAATCACTGGAACAATTTTCTGTGATGTACTACTTTCCAATCCGGGAGAAGGTACTATTACCTCATCAAGTTCTACTTTCCTCCCACTCACTTCTTTCGAGAGAAACTCCTTCTCTAGAAAGGATCCATTTTTAGCAACGAATATCTTGCCTTCGGATCTGTGATAGAAGGTGTACCCAACAGTCTCTTTTGGGTATAAGTCATAGTCATAGGAACATGTATAAGTCATGAAGAAAGCAATAGCAGTAAAACTAAACGATCATAGTGCTATGCTAACGGATGGGTCTTGTCCATCACATCATTCTCCTAATGATGTGATCCCGTTGATCAAATGACAACTCATGTCTATGGCTAGGAAACATAACCATCTTTGATCAATGAGCTAGTCTAGTAGAGGCATACTAGGGACATACTGTTTTGTCTATGTATTCACACATGTACCAAGTTTCCCGTTAATACAATTCTAGCATGAATAATAAACATTTATCATGATATAAGGAAATACAAATAACAACTTTATTATTGCCTCTAGGGCATATTTCCTTCAGTCTCCCACTTGCACTAGAGTCAATAATCTAGCTCACATCGCCATGTGACCAACACCCAAAGGGTTTACTAGAGTCAATAATCTAGTTCACATCGCTATGTGATTAATACCCAAGAGTAATAAGGTGTGATCATGTTTTGCTTGTGAGAGAAGTTTAGTCAACGGGTCTGTCACATTCAGATCCGTATGTATTTTGCAAATTTCTATGTCTACAATGCTCTGCATAGAGCTACTCTAGCTAATTGCTCCCACTTTCAATACGCATCCAGATTGATACTTAGAGTCATCTGGATTTAGTGTCAAAGCTTGCATTGGCGTAACCCTTTACGACGAACTCTTTATCACCTCCATAATCGAGAAACATTTCCTTAGTCATCCAGTTACTAAGGATAATTTTGACCGCTGTAAAGTGATCTACTCCTGGATCACTATTGTACCCCCTTGACAAACTCATGGCAAGGTACACAACATGTTTGGTACACAGCATGGCATACTTTATAGAACCTATGGCTGAGGCATAGGGAATGACTTTCATTCTCTCTATATTTTTCTGCCGTGGTCTGGCTTTGAGTCTTACTCAACTTCACACCTTACAAGTCAGGCAAGAACTCCTTCTTTGACTGATCTATTTTGAACTACTTCAAAATCTTATCAAGGTATGTACTTATCGAAAGTCTTATCAAGCGTCTTGATCTATCTCTATAGATCTTGATGCCCAATATGTAAGCAGCTTCACCAAGGTCTTTCTTTGAAAAACTCCTTTCAAACACTCCTTTATGCTTTCCAGAAAATTCTACATCATTTCCGATCGACAATATGTCATTCACATATACTTATCAGAAAGGTTGTAGTGCTCCCACTCACTTCTTGTAAATACAGGCTTCTCCAAAAGTCTATATAAAACCATATGCTTTGATCACCTCATCAAAGCGTATATTCCAACTCCGAGATGCTTGCACCAGTCCATAGATGGATCGCTGGAGCTTGCATAATTTGTTAGCACCTTTTGGATCGACAAAACCTTCTGGTTGTATCATATACAACTCTTCTTTGAGATATCCATTCAGGAATGTAGTTTTGACATCCATTTGCCAGATTTCATAATCATAAAATGCGGCAATTGCTAACATGATTCGGACAGACTTAAGCATCGCTACAGGTGAGAAAGTCTCATCGTAGTCAACTCCTTGAACTTGTCGAAAACCTTTCGCAACAAGTCGAGCTTTGTAAACAGTAATATTACCGTCTGCGTCGGTCTTCCTCTTGAAGATCCATTTATTTTCGATGGCTTGCCGACCATCGGGCAAGTCAACCAAAGTCCACACTTTGTTCTCATACATGGATCCCATCTCAGATTTCATGGCTTCAAGCCATTTTGCGGAATCTGGGCTCATCATCGCTTCCTCATAGTTCGTAGGTTCATCATGGTCTAGTAACATGATTTCCAGAACTGGGTTGCCGTACCACTCTGGTGCGGAACGTACTCTGGTTGATCTACGACGTTCAGCAGAAACTTGATCCGAAGTTTCATGATCATCATCATTAACTTCCTCACTGATTGGTGTAGGAATCACTGGAACAATTTTCTGTGATGCACTACTTTCCAATCCGGGAGAAGGTACAATTACCTCATCAAGTTCTACTTTCCTCCCACTCACTTCTTTCGAGAGAAACTCCTTCTCTAGAAAGGATCCATTCTTAGCAACGAATATCTTGCCTTCGGATCTGTGATAGAAGGTGTACCCAACAGTCTCTTTTGGGTATCCTATGAAGACACATTTCTCCGACTTGGGTTCGAGCTTATCAGGTTGAAGCTTTTTTTACATAAGCATCGCAGCCCCAAACTTTAAGAAACGACAACTTTGGTTTCTTGCCAAACCATAGTTCATAAGGTGTCGTATCAACGGATTTAGATGGTGCCCTATTTAACGTGAATGCAGCTGTCTCTAAAGCATAACCCCAAAACGATAGTGGTAAATCGGTAAGAGACATCATAGATCGCACCATATCTAATAAAGTACGGTTATGACGTTCGGACACACCATTACACTGTGGTGTTCCAGGTGGCGTGAGTAGTGAAACTATTTCACATTGTTTTTACTGAAGGCAAAACTCGCTAACTCAAATATTTTACCTCTACGATCATATCGTAGAAACTCTTATTTTCTTGTTACGATGATTCTCCACTTCACTCTGAAATTCTTTGAACTTTTCAAATGTTTCAGACTTGTGCTTCATTAAGTAGATATACCCATATCTGCTCAAATCATCAGTGAAGGTCAAAAAATAACGATACCTGCCGCGAGCTTCAACACTCATTGGTCCGCATACATCAGTATGTATGATTTCCAACAACTCTGTTGCTCGCTCCACGGTTCCGGAGAACGGAGTTTTAGTCATCTTGCCCATGAGGCATGGTTCGCAAGCACCAAGTGATTCATAATCAAGTGATTCAAAAAGTCCATCACTATGGAGTTTCTTCATGCGCTTTACATCAATATGACCTAAACGGCAGTGCCACAAATAAGTTGCACTATCATTATTAACCTTGCATCTTTTGGCTTCAATATTATGAATATGTGTATCACACGATCAAGATCCAACAAACCATTTTCATCGGGTGTATGACCATAGAAGGTTTTATTCATGTAAACAGAATAACAATTATTCTCTAACTTACATGAATAACCGTATTGCAATAAACATGATCAAATCATATTCATGCTCAACACAAACACCAAATAACACTTATTTAGGTTCAATACTAATCCCGAAAGTATAGGGAGTGTGCGATGATGATCATATCAATCTTGGAACTACTTCCAATACACGTCGTCACTTCATCCTTTAACTAGTTTCTGTTCATTATGCAACTCCCATTTCGAGTTACTACTCTTTAGCAACTGAACCAATATCAAATACCGAGGGGTTGCTATGAACACTAGTAAAATACACATCAATAATCTGTATATCAAATATACCTTTGTTCACTTTGCCATCCTTCTTATCCGCCAAATATCTAGGGCAGTTCCACTTCTAGTGACCATTTCCTTTGCAGTAGAAGCACTTAGTTTCAGGCTTGAGTTTAGCTTTGGGTTTCTTCACGGGAGTGACAACTTGCTTGTCATTCTTCTTGAAGTTCCCCTTCTATCCCTTTGCCCTTTACTTGAAACAAGTGGTCTGGTTAACCATCAACACTTGATGCTCTTTCTTGATTTCTACCTTCGCCGATTTCAGCATCGTGAAGAGCTCGGGAATTACTTTCGTCATCCCTTGCATATTATAGTTCATCACGAAGTTCTACTAACTTGGTGATAGTGTCTAGAGAACTTTGTCAATTACTATCTTATCTTGAAGATTAACTCCCACTTGATTCAAGCAATTGTACTACCCAGACAATCTGAGCACATGCTCACTGGTTGAGCTATTCTCCTCCATCTTGTAGGCAAAGTACTGTCAGAGGTTTTATACCTCTCGACACGGGCATGAGTATGAAATACTAATTTCAACTCTTGGAACATCTCATATGCTCCGTGGCGTTTCAAAACGTTTTTGAAGTCCCGGTTATAAGCCGTAAAGTATGGTGCACTAAACTATCAAGTAGTCATCATATCGAGGTTTTGTCAAAACGTTCATAACGTCTACATCTGCTCCTGCAATAGGTCTGTCACCTAGCGGTGCATCAAGGACATAATTCTTCTGTGCAGCAATGAGGATAATCCTCAGATCACGGAACAATTCCGCATCATTGCTACTAACATCTTTCAACTTGGTTTTCTCTAGGAACATATAAAAAATAAACGTGGAGCAACATCGCGAGCTATTGATCTATAACATAGATATGCTAATACTACCAGGACTAAGTTCATGATAAATTAAAGTTCAATTAATCATATTACTTAAGAACTCCCACTTAGATAGACATCCCTCCGGTCATCTAAATGATCACGTGATCCAAATCAACTAAACCATGTCCGATCATCACGTGAGATGGAGTAGTTTCAATGGTGAACATCTTATGTTGATCATATCTACTATATGATTCACGCTCGACCTTTCGGTCTCCAGTGTTCCGAGGCCATATCTGCATATGCTAGGCTCGTCAAGTTTAACCCGAGTATTCCGCGTGTGCAAAACTGGCTTACACCCGTTGTATTTGAACGTAGAGCTTATCACACCCGATCATCACGTGGTGTCTCGGCACGACGAACTTTCGCAACGGTGCATACTCAGGGAGAACATTTATACCTTGAAATTTTGTAAGGGATCATCTTATAATGCTACCGTCGTTCTAAGCAAAATAAGAAGCATAATAAGATAAACATCACATGCAATCAAAATATGTGACATGATATGGCCATCATCATCTTGTGCTTTTGATCTCCATCTCCAAAGCACCGTCATGATCACCTTCGTCACCGGCGCGACACCTTGATCTCCATCGTAGCATCGTTGTCGTCTCGCCAACTATTGCTTCTACGACTATCGCTACCGCTTAGTGATAAAGTAAAGCAATTACATGGCGATTGCATTTCATACAATAAAGCGACAACCATATGGCTCCTGCCATTTGCCGATAACATTACAAAACATGATCATTTCATACAAAACCGTATATCTCATCATGTCTTGACCATATCACATCACAACATGCCCTGCAAAAACAAGTTAGACGTCCTCTACTTTGTTGTTGCAAGTTTTACGTGGCTGCTACGGGCTTTGCAAGAACCGTTCTTACCTACGCATACAAAACCACAACGATGTTTCGTCAAGTATGTGCTGTTTTAACCTTCACAAGGACCGGGCGTAGCCACACTTGATTCAGCTAAAGTGAGAGAGACAGACACCCGCCAGTCACCTTTAAGCAACGAGTGCTCGTAACGGTGAAACCAGTCTCGCGTAAGCGTACGCGTAATGTCGGTCCGGGCCGCTTCATTTCACAATATCGCCGAAGCAAAGTATGACATGCTGGTAAGCAGTATGACTAGTATCGCCCACAACTCATTGTGTTCTACTCGTGCATATCATCTACGCATAGACCTGGCTCATGATGCCACTGTTGGGGAACGTAGTATTTTAAAATTTTCCTACGATCACGCAAGATCTATCTACCAGATGCATAGCAACGAGAGGGAAGAGTGTGTCTACGTACCCTCGTAGACCGGAAGCGGAAGCGTCAAGTGACGCGGTTAATGTTGTCGAACTTCTTCGCGATCCAACCGATCAAGCACCGAACGTACGGTACCTCCGCGTTCAGCACACGTTCAGCTTGATGACGTCCCACGAGCTCTTGATCCAGTTGAGCTTCATGGTAGAGTTTCGTCAGCACGACGGCGTGGTGACGGATATGATGTATTCACCGGCGCAGGGCTTCGCCTAAGCACTGCAACGGTATGACCGAGGTGTGTTTCTGTGGAGGGGGGCACCGCACACTGCTAAAACAATTCAACTTGTGTGTCTTTGGGTGCCCCCCTGCCCCCGTATATAAAGGAGCAAGGGGGGAGGCCGTCCGGCCCTTGTTTGGTGCGGCTAGGGGTGCAATCCTACTAGGAATAGGATTGCAATCCTATTCCTAGTAGGAATCACCAAAGAAGGAAGAGAGGAAAAGGAAAAGAGGGAGAGGTGGCGCCCCCCAATCCTAGTCCAACTAGGAACCCTAGGTGGGGCGCCGGCCAGCCCTATGGGCTGCCTCTCTCTTTCCCTTAAGGCCCACTATGGACCATCCCCCTTCGTAGGGGGTTCCGGTAACCCCCTCCGGCAATCCCGTTAAATCCAAAACTTTTCCAGAACACTTCCAGTGTCCGAATATAGTCGTCCAATATATCAATCTTTATGTCTCGGACATTCCGAGACTCCTCGTCATGTCCGTGATCTCATCCGGGACTCCGAACTACCTTCGGTACATCAAAACTCATAAACTCATAATACCGATCGTCATCAAACGTTAAGCGTGCGGACCCTACGGGTTCGAGAACTATGTAGACATGACTGAGACTCATCTCCGGTCAATAACCAATAGCGGAACCTAGATGTTCATATTGGCTCCTACATATTCTACGAAGATCTTTTATCGGTCAAAACCGCATAACAACATACGTTGTTCCTTTTGTCATCGGTATGTTACTTGCCCGAGATTCGATCGTCGGTATCTCTATACCTAGTTCAATCTCGTTACTGGCAAGTCTCTTTACTCGTTCCGTAACACATCATCTCATGACTAACTCATTAGTCTTTTGCTTGCAAGGCTTATTGTGATGTGTGTTACCGAGAGGGCCCAGAGATACCTCTCCGACACTCGGAGTGACAAATCCTAATCTTGATCTATGCCAACACCACGAATACTTTCGGAGACACCTATAGAGCATCTTTATGATCACCCAGTTACGTTGTGACATTTGATAGCACACAAGGTGATCCTACGGTATTCGGGAGTTGCATAATCTCATAGTCATAGGAACATGTATAAGTCATGAAGAAAGCAATAGCAGTAAAACTAAATGATCATAGTGCTATGCTAACGGATGGGTCTTGTCCATCACATCATTCTCCTAATGATGTGATCCTGTTGATCAAATGACAACTCATGTCTATGGCTAGGAAACATAACCATCTTTGATCAATGAGCTAGTCTAGTAGAGGCATACTAGGGACATACTGTTTTGTCTATGTATCCACACATGTACTAAGTTTCCGGTTAATACAATTCTAGCATGAATAAAAGACATTTATCATGATATAAAGAAATACAAATAACAACTTTATTATTGCCTCTAGGGCATATTTCCTTCAGATACCTGTAAGCTCAATGGATGTGGATGAAGTTGAGTCTGGGCCTGGCTTATGTAGGATGGGACAATCGAGTCTGGGCCCGAAATAAGAATCGAGTCCAAACAGGAGGGTGAAAGAACACCCTCGCCGCCGGAAAATCCTATCTGCCACATTCTGCGGCAGATTGTTGACACTTCACACAGACGGGAGCGACCAGCGATCGACATGGGCCGGCCCAATTATTCACAAACGTGCTATACTGCCGGGCGGTTTTGGGAAGTTTCTAGGAGGTTCCAGTCGGTTTTTCTCGTTTTAGAAACCTTCTAGAAGGTAAGGGAAGGTTCGTGAACTGGTTTTATTCCTTTCTCTGTTTCTTTTTCATTATTTTCTTGGTTTTTCTATACATTTTTCAGTTTTGTTTTCTTTTTCGTTTTTTATTTTATTTGTTTCTTAGTTCTTTCCTTTATCATTTTTTTAAAATCATTAGAAATACAACAAAATATTTTAGTTTCTCAAATTTTGTTCACAATTTTCCATAAATGTTCAGAAGTTCAAAGATTGTTCACTTCATTTTTAAAATGTTCTAAAACTCGAAAACTTTTAGGATTTCCAAATTTTAAAAAATGGTTCCATTTTTTTCTTCATTTTTTTATATTAAAAACTGTCCGTATTTTATTTTTTTTAGCATTTTCAAATTGTTCTTGATTTAAATATTTTGTTCTGTAAATTTAAAAATGGTTCGGGGTATTCAATTTTGTGTTCCCATGTTCAATTTTTTCTCGATTTCATTTTGTTTTTTCTCTCTAAATTAGAAATCGTTCAATATTTCATAAACATGGTCGAGATTTCAAATATTTTTTGTTCCCATGATCAAATTTTGTTCTCAATTTCAATTTTCTTGTTCTCACTTTCTTAAATTCAAAAAAAGTTCATGTTATAAAATTTTGTTCACGAATTAGAATTTGTTGAGCATTTAAAAAAAATCCATTTTCGAAAACTGGTCTCAAAAGTCGAAAAATGTTCCTGTTTTCAAAATTCGAAAGAAATACAGACACCCGTACATTTTCTCTTTCAAATATGAACGATTGGTTCCTATTCTACATAGGAATAGGAAACCATTCCTACAAACACAAGGTCTTAAAAAAAGATTTTCCTTAGAAAATTCTACCCTATACAATTCCTACAGAAATCTTACAAACCAAAGGAGGCCTTAGAGCATCTACAACCGGATACAGCAAATCCGACAACTCAAACCCCCGCAGACGCGCCCGGACGCATCCCCGAACAATGACCGGTCATGTCTCAAATAATCTCTTCCAGAACCGGATACCTCAATGAAGAAATATCAAATCCATGCAACTTGAAACCTCAAGTAAGCGGAGCTCCTCCGGCTCTGCCATACCCATGTCCGGCGGCCGCCTGTGCCCATAGAAGTGTTACTCCTATCACCGGCGAGGTAGAGTAGGAAATAGGACCCAGAGCGGCTCACGGGACTCAAGGCGCCACTGTCTCCCATGCCCTATCTTTCTCGTTGGAGTCCGCAACCTTCACGGTGACGGCGGACATGAGATCGATGATGGATCCATCGTGGGAGGAACATGTGACATCCACCATGCCACGGTTCCGACGCAAGACTGGTGCACCATACGGTGCGCGGGAGAATGAGACTCCGCCTCGCCAACGTCCACTGGGGAGAGAGCTTTCGCCGTCCCTCGCCCGCTACCTCGCATGGTAGGCACACCGCACCATATTCACGTCGGCCAACGCCCATGTGTTCACCACCGCCTTGGCGCGCCAATGAAGTGGTTGCGCATGTTCGGACGTCACATAGACCGCACCGCCTCCGGCAATGCAGCGGCGGCACACCTCACGGTGGTTCCATGCACCATTTAGGCGGACGGATTGGATTCACGACAGAAGGAGTCCTAGCGCTGGCATCGGGCGGCACCCTCCCGGTAGTGGCGGAGTACAAAGTGGACGGTCATCTCCTCCTCGGGCCCGTGTGGGATGAGCTTGGGGTTAATGAATTTGGAGGTGCAGGACTCGGATCCGCTGCTTGCAAATGCCGGAGAAGGCCAGAGATCGTGACAGAAACTTGGATGACGGAGTAGAGTGGAGTGGCTAGGGTTTAATCCGGGGAGCGGATGATGAGGAATATACGTGAATCGGGTTGGCCAGCATGGGTGGGCTTTGACGTGATGAAAGTGCCTAGTCACACCCGGGCCAGCTCATATCTGTTTAAGGCTGGTTTAAGGGCAGATACTTGACATGTCCCCCCCGACCAGCCCGTCATAGAAAGCGAAAACCTAAATTTACTTTACCGGGTATCAAACGCTGCACGTTTGAGGGATAAGGGGTTGCTAGGTAGAGAAATCGGAAACATCCCTCGTTGAGGATGCGTGACAACAAGAGAGTGCATGCCAGCTCCTGAGTACGTACTAGTAATATAAGTTGTTTATTCTAAGAGCATCTTCAATAAAAGATGTAGATAATAAAAGAGTTTTGCTACACTTACGGGAGCAGCTTACGGAATACAGCTACGGATGCAAGATGTGCTTATCTGATTGAGTTATGAGGGGTCCCACCACTTGAAATCAGGGAGGAGGTTAAATGTGATTAGGCCACGGCTGTCCATAGCGGGGATCCGTGAAATAGTCTCCGTAGGTGTAGCATTTTTGATAATAAAATACGGGTTTACTATTTTACGTCTAGATGTGAGACATTATTTTACATCTAACTCTTTCACTTTTGATTTTTTAAGTCTTTCATGAATTTTAAGGGTGAAGGAGTTAAATGTGATATAGACAGACCCAATAAAATAACTAATTTTTACATCTTGGACATTAAAAACGCACCTCCTACTGATAATGTAGATGTAGATGAAAAAAATGCTAGCCAGCTCCTGAGCACCTGATAATTTTTACATCTTGGACACAAAGAGCAACTCCAATGAGGTGACCCAAACGGATGGCGCTTTTGTCCGCTTTTTGTCCGTTTGGGTCGGTGGCCCGTCCGGCGTCCGTCCTCTTTTAGATTTGGGTCGGTAGTGCGCCCAACGCGCCGACTCGTTTCATGTCCGCGCGTAAATTTTAAAAAGGCCCACGGCCATAGATCATGCCAGCGGCCATGTGGTCGCCCTGGTTTTGGTGCTCTAGCACGGAGGAAAGGATCACGCGTGCAGGAAAAAATCGGCCTAGTGCGCGCTGGTTTTGGCGCACCGCGTCCGGCGCGCGTTATTAAGAAGGCACTCCCTCCACACTCGCCTCGTCGCCCACTCGCCTCGCCACCTCTCACTCGCCTCGCTGCCTCTGCGCCACCATGTCGATGGCCGCCTGGGCGCTTCAGATTTTTGCGGAGTCCGCGAGCGCCGCTCCGGCGCCTTCTCCTTCGAGATCTGCTTTGGCGAGAAACGCCTCAGTCTCGGCACCTTCGACACCGCAGAGGAGGCGTCCTGTGATGGCTTCTCGCCCCTCGTTGGTTACCCCAAGTGGAAGGTTTGAGATGCAGTGTAGCGGTAGTTTTCCCTTGGCAAAGATACCAAGGATCGAATTCCCCTGAGACTCCAAGGTTCAACAAGAAGGTGTCAACTCCTAACGGCGCCAGATATTTAGCAATCGACTGGACATACACACAGATACAAATAACTTTGCTCCCAACGAGTACAGAGAGGTTGTCAATCCCTCCGGCCTTGTCGTTTACAAAGGATCAAACGCAAGAGATAATCGTGATAGGTATAACTGCAACTAGTAAGTAAGAACTAAAAGTAAATAGCGGATGTGATCAGTGATCGTAATATGGACCGGGGTCCCATGATGTTCACTAGTGATGTCTCTCTCCCAAAAGACGATAAAACAGCTATGTGAGGTAAACGAATTACAGCTGGGCAATTGACAGGATTATGTGCGCAAACCAATGCTAACTATGCTGCAAGAAAGGTAGAGGCTCAAAAGCATGGGCAGTACGCCAAGGCAAGTAGACCGAAATCCATCTGCATCTACTACTAATCATCCACCTTGAGATATCTATCCAGAACATCTCGCTGGTATTAAGTTGCGAGTCCCACCCATAGTGTAAACTCAAAGCAACAGACAACTGCATTAAAAGAACTTTGCGTAAAGTAAACAATCCTTGCACCCGCGAGTACAAGCACCGTTGTTTTCCCCCTTGTGGCAACATCACATCCCCTAGACTCATGTTTCTGTCACTCAAGCTAGTCATCGAGGGGCATGAACCCACAATCAAGCATAACGTTCCCTCTTGGAGTTACTACCTACTACTCGGCCAAACCAATAAACAGCAACGAAGAACATGCAAGAATTACTCAAGAACATAAATATAAAAGAGGTAAATCAAATATATTACTCAAACACAATCTGAACATAATCTCATAATCCATCGGATCCCAGCAAACTCAACATAGCAACAGCATAAGGATTACATATGTGCCTCGATCATGTAGGGCAGCTCACGAGGTCTAAATAGTGAAGAACAAGAAGGGGAGGAGAACATCACATAGCTACTGGTCATGGACCCATGGTCCAAGGGAGACTACTCACAACTCATCCGGGAGGCGTCCATGGTGGTGGAGAGGCTCCCGGTGGTGATCCTCCCCTCCGGCAGGGTGCCGGGAAGAGTTCTCCTGGTGCTCCCGATCTTGGAAGCGCGGCGGCGGCGGAACAGAGATGAGATCGCGAAAAAGGGATCCGTCCTCGAGGGTTTCGGGACGTGGTGTAAATATATGCCAAAGGGGGGCATCAGCGGAGACCTGGGGGGGGCCAGGCGCCCCCCGGCGCGGCCAGGAGGGGGGCCGCGCCCCCAGGGCGCCTGGAGCCCTGGTGGCCCCCCTCCGGCCCTACTTTGGCCGCATGGAAGCTTCCGGAACGCTGATTTTTTATATATTTTTCCCGGAATTTTTCTGGCAGTTTACGTAATGGGAAAACCTGAAATACGAAAACAGCAGAAAACAGAAACTGGCACTGGGGTGCAATGAGTTAATAGGTTAGTCCAAATATGATCAAAAGTGTATGGAAGTGCATAAATATCATAGCAATATCACACAAAAGAGGCATGGAGCAAGCAGAAATTATAGATACGTTTTGGACGTATCAGCCTGCGCGTACAATACGGCGGCGTGGCGCCTCCAGCGGCCTCGTCGGTAGATGAATTTTCCCGACGTGTCGACGAGCCAGCGGGCGTAGGATCTCGTGCCTCTCCCGCGGCTTTTCACTGACCAGGATCGCCGTGACAACCGGATTCGGCAGCGTCGCCTCGCCATTGCCGAGATGGACAAGGAAGCCATGGCGGTGTGGCGTGAACGCTTCCCGCAGGACATTGTCAACGAGCGCCAGTTCTACAAGCAAAGTAGGACGAAGAGGGAGGCAAGGAGGACGGAGTGAGCCGCCTATCGGGAGGACAAACATGTGCGGAAGTAGGCCGCTCAAGTGAACATCAAGCTAGGAGAAGCCTCATCCTGGGACTCCGAGGGCGAGCGGTATGCCGACGCCTACATTCAGACGTCGGATGAGGACATTACCGAGTGAGAGTCGGAAAACGACGAGTAGTTGATCTTTTCTTTTATCTGTCTAAGCTATGAACTATCTATGTATCATTTTTCTATCTATGTTGAACTATCTATGTATGCGGGGAGCATGGTGGTGATGATCTTGCCGTATGGGTGAGGCGGCTTTTTCGGTCGCGGCCGTTGAGGTTGTGGCAAGACGGCGGGTGGCGGGGCGACGTGGGAGTTGGCGGCGCCGACAGTAGAGTCACCGGAAAAAATGGCCGGCGACGTCGGCGACGGAGGCGGGGCGAGGGTGTGTTCTTGGATGGGGAGAGGCCAATGTGCCACCGACCAGCGGGTCCGGGGAAGGGAGAGGGCGAGCGCGCGTCTGTCTCGTCTCCGCGCCGACGCAAATCCTTCTCAAAAATGGGCCGGGAATGGGTCTGCAGGCGGACGAAAAGCGGACGCGTGTCCGTTTGGGTCGGCGCGTGGGGCCGACTTTTCTGTCCGCGCCGACCCTAATGGACACCAGCGGACAAAATGGGTCGCCCCGTTGGAGTTGCTCCAAAAGAGTTGCATGCTTGCTCATGAGCACCTCACCACGCGTCACCTGCGCCCCTAGCCCCTCCTGCCCCCGCGCATTACTGCTCCATGGCCGTGTCCACCACGCGCCTGTAGCCCCCTGGCATCGCACGGCCGCCCTGCTTCCCGTCGCCGTAGGTCGCCACCATCGATGCGCCCGAACCTCTCCGTCTGCTCCTGTGCTACTGCCGTTGCTTTGTGCTGCGCGGCTCTACTCTGCTGTTGCTGCCTAGATGCAGCCGCTCTACCTCCTTGGCCGCGTCCGCCTCGTGCTGCTGCTGCTGCTGCTTCTGCTCCGCTGCCGTTACGCCGCGCTCGCTGCCGCCCAGCTCGTGCTAGACCCGCACTGGCCGCGCCCGGTGATGACGACATCCCAACCATCAATGGTCCAATCACTAGAAGTCGCGCAATGCAAATACATGATCAGGTGAACACTAACTTAAGTTTACCATTTGACCTTAAAAACATGGTTGTGCCTTCAACTTGTTGGCTGAACTCAGATGCAATGTCAAAGAAGGCCAAACACATATCAGTCCGTGCAAAACAATGTTTAATGGTGAAGAAACAATGTTAGGAGTTCATGAAGGAATGAGTTGTCTGCTGAAGAAACATTGTTCTGATTATGACGAAACAATGTTTTTCATGAGTTTGGATATCCCAACTTGCAAAAGATTCCCAGAACTCGAGTTTGCTGCTGAAGGAAACATTCTTCGACCCCAGTTCGACCCCAGTGAACAATGTTTGGTCAGGAACTGCCAACCACCTCTGATGAGAGTTTTCCAGAAGCCACCTCTTTAATTCTTAAAGCCAATTAGTCACACCAAAGCTGGTTCACTTTCACACCTAAGCCAGTTCCAAAGCTAGTTTGTTTCCACACCTATCCAGGGGGGTTGTCCCGATTATAAATACGCTAGCTCTTCCCTTCGTTGGGGACTTTTGCCATTTTTATCAAAGACCAAAGACATATACTCCTCTTGAGATTAGAGAGCTCTTGTTATCCTTATTCACACGATTCCTTGAGATATGGCTCCTAATTCGTGCTCCACGACTAGATCGTGTTGTGTGGGTTAGAGTTCATGGTTTCCCTTTCGGATTGCACCTATCCCGTGCTCCGCGACTTGAGCGTGGTTGTGTGAGGGTAGTATTGCGGGTTGTGGATCGGCGAATGTTCGTATTGGAGGCTTCGGTGAGCATCCTCCTCGTCGGGTCATAATCTCATATTTTCCGTTTCCCGTCTACTTGCAACTAGTTATCCCCATAGACTTATCGATCCTACGCTGTGAATACCGGACCTCCCCTTGTTCACCCTCTTCTCCGAAGACGGTGGCACATTATCTGGTATTCAGAGCATGGTTTACACAGTAGGATCTGTATCTTTGTTGCTAGATCTATCCTTTTCAGTTTGGTTTTTCCCCGTCCTAAAGTCCAAAGCTAGAGTAGCCACAAAAAAATTCCAAGCCTTTGTTTGCTGAGATCTCGTTGTTTGCTTTCCTATTTGTGTTTGCACCAAGTTCGATCTGAAATAGCTGATGTTTCCTTCAAGTCCTGTTGTTGGATTTATTGTGTTGCAAAAAAAAAAGCAAAAATAGAGATAAAAAAGAAAAGAGAAAGTGTTGAGCTAGTGCGCAATCATATTCATTTGGGTGAAAATTTGCAGAAGTTGTAGTGGCCACTGTTGCAACTCAAACGTGGTGCAGGGATTTACCATTATTTTCTTGTTCTTTTGGTTTGCATCGATTGGATCTCAGCACTAGCCCTCCTCATTTTACCCCACCCAAATCCACCTAGAAACTGTCAGCTTCCTTCCTTTCATTCGCCCGTCCTCTCCTGATTTTTCTACCACTCCACATCCACCAAGGAATCATTAGAATTTGGGTAAGCAAGAAGGTGAGCTGAGTGTTTTCCACATATATTTTTCTTTTGTCCACTTGTTTCCGAGAGTTAACATGACAGGATCGAAACACGAGTGTACATAGACATCAACATGTGGAAGATGATCTCCCAAAAACTCATGCATCACTTGGTGAAATGATTGAGGAGAGTATAGCTGGAGCTATGCAACAGTTGTTCGGAGGCCGTCTTCCTATTGCGGGTAATGGGGATCAACATCAACACATCCTCGCTGCCAGACTGGCCGTTGACAACTGACGACGTCAAGGAAACGAGGATCACCACGATGGTTGTGGAAGAGCGGCAGGAGCTGCTGCCCACGACGCCCCTGATGTTGGGGCTGAGCGGAGGCATGGTGAATTTGCTGCCCCTCGTGAGGATGGGCTCCATGGAGGAGAGGCTCGCGGGCGAGGCCATGACCCCCGCGGGTTTGCCACTGATCATCGGCGATGAGCGACGCATGATGGTGATGCTATCTCTCATGAGATCTCTCCGGGCATGGTGACAAAGATGAAGGCATGGGGGACTATGAACCCTACACCCCGCCACGTCGTGGTGCTATTTTTGGTCGCAATGGTCATCATTATGACCGTCGTGATCAAGATGACCGTGACAACCAAGCGAGAGTGAAGCTGCGTGTGCCATCATTCACTGGAAAAGAGGATCGGGATGCATATATTGAGTGAGAGGAGAAGTGTGATCAAATCTTTTGCATCCATGGGTGTTTTGAAGCCAAGAGAGTTGATCTTGCTGCTATGGAGTGATACTTCTCCAACGTATCTATAATTTTTGATTGTTCCATGCTATTATATATGATGTTTTGGATGTTTAATGGGCTTTATTATACACTTTTATATTATTTTTGGGACTAACCTATTAACCCAAAGGCCCAGTCCAGATTGCTGTTTTTTTGCCTATTTCAGGGTTTCGCAGAAAAGGAATATCAAACGGAGTCAAAACGGAATGAAACCTTCGCGAGAGTTATTTTTGGAACAATATCAACACAAAAGATTTGGAGTACACGCGAGGGAACAAGGGAGGCAGCCACGAGGGTCCAGGGCGCGCCCCCTCCCACAGGGCGCACCCCAACGTTGTGGGCCCCCTCTGGCTCCCCCGATGCCCTCCTTCCTCCTATATATACCCATGTACACTGAAAACATCGAAGCAACAAAGAAAACCCTAATTCCACCGCTGCAACCTTCTGTTCCCATGAGATCCCATCTTGGGGCCTGTTCCGGAGCTCCCCCGGAGGGGGCATCTTCCACGAAGTGCTTCTACATCAACACCATCGCCTCACCATGAGTTGTGAGTAGTTTACCACAGACCTTCGGGTCCATAGTTAGTACCTAGATGGCTTCTTCTCTCTTTCTGGATCTCAATACCAAGTTCTCCTCGGTCTTCGAGGAGATCTATTCGATGTAATCTTTTTGCGGTGTGTTTTTTGAGATCCGATGAATTGTGGGTTTATGATCAAGATTATCTATGAAAAATATTTTGTTCTTTTCTGAATTCTTTTATGTATGATTATAATATCCTGCAAGTCTCTTCGAATTATCGGTTTGGTTTGGCCTACTAGATCTATAGTTCTTGCAATGGGAGAAGTGCTTGGCTTTGGGTTCAATCCTGCGGCGTCCTTCCCCAGTGACAGCAGGGGCAACAAGGCACGTATTGTATTGTTGCCATCGAGGATAAAAAGATGGGTTTATATCATATTGCTTGAGTTTATCCCTCTACATAATGTCATCTTGCTTAAAGCATTACTTTGTTCTTATGAACTTAATACTCTAGATGCATGCTTGATAGCGGTTGATGTGTGGAGTAATAGTAGTAGTGCAGAATCGTTTCGGTCTACTTGTCACGGACGTGATGCCTATATATAATGATCATGCCTAGATATTCTCATAATTATTCGCCTTTCTATCAATTGCTCGGCAGTAATTTGTTCACCCACCGTAGAATTCTGCTATCATGAGAGAAGCCACTAGTGAAACCTATGGCCCCCGGGTCTATTCTCAACATATCAATCTACAATCTACTTTACTTTGCTGTTTTTACTTTCTGTTCTTATATCAAAAAATACCAAAAATATCAAACTATCCTATCTATCAGATCTCACTTTTGTAAGTGACCGTAAAGGGATTGACAACCCCTTATCGCGTTGGCTGCGAAGTTCTTATTTGTTTGTGCAGGTGCGAGGGACTCGCACGTGGTCTCCTACTGGATTGATACCTTGGTTCTCAAAAACTGAGGGAAATACTTACGCTACTGTGCTGCATCACCCTTTCCTCTTGGAGGGAATACAACGCAAGCTCGAGAAGTAGCAAGAAGAATTTCTGGCGCCGTTGTCGGGGAGGCTTACGCAAAAGTCTTATACTAAGTACCTATCACACACCCTTATCCTTCGCATTACATTTATTTGCCTCTCGTTTTCCTCTCCCCCACATCACCCTTGCCATTTTATTTGCCCTTCTTTTTGCTGTGTGTTTACCGTTTGCTTGCTTCTTGTTTGCTTGTGTGTTGGATTGCTTGCTTGTCACTATGGCTCAGAACAATACAAAATTGTGTGACTTCTCCAATACCAACAATAATGATTTTATTAGCACTCCGATTGCTCCTATTACCGATGCAGAATCTTATGAGATCAATGATGCTCTGTTGAATCTTGTCATGAAAGATCAATTTTCCGGCCTTCCTAGTGAAGATGCCGCTACCCATCTAATCAACTTTGTTGATTTGTGTGATATGCAAAAGAAGAGGGATACAGATAATGATATTTTTAAATTGAAACTATTTCCGTTTTCACTTAGAGATCGTGCTAAAACTTGGTTTTCTTCTTTGCCTAGAAATAGTATTGATTCGTGGAATAAATGCAAAGATGCTTTTATTTCTAAGTATTTTCCTTCTGCTAAGATTATCTCCCTTACGAACGATATTATGAATTTTAAGCAACTAGATCATGAGCATGTTGCACAAGCTTGGGAGAGAATGAAATTAATGATACGTAATTGCCCTACACATGGTTTGAACTTATGGATGATTATACAAAACTTTTATTCTGGCTTGAATTTTGCTTCTAGAAATCTTTTAGATTCGGCCGCAGGAGGCACTTTCATGGAAACTACCTTAGGAGAAGCTACCAAACTCCTAGATAATATTATGGTTAATTATTCTCAATGGCACACCGAAAGACCTACTAGTAAAAAAGTGCATGCTATTGAAGAAATTAGTGTTTTGAGTGGAAAGATGGATGAACTTATGAAATTATTTGCTACTAAGAATGCTTCTTCTGATCCTAATGATATGCCTTTATCCATGTTGATTGAAAATAATAATGAATCTTTGGATGTGAATTTTGTTGGTAGGAATAGTTTTGGTAACAATGCTTATAGAGGAAACTTTAATCCTAGGTCTTTTCCTAGTAATTCCTCTAATAATTATGGTAATTCCTACAATAACTCTTATGGAAATTTTGGTAAGATGCCTTCTGAATTTGAAACTAGTGTTAAAGAGTTTATGAATTCGCAAAAGAATTTCAATGCTTTGCTTGAAGAAAAATTGCTTAATATTGACGAGTTGGCTAGAAGCATGGATAGAATTACTCTTGATGTTGATTCTTTGAAACTTAGATCTATTCTACTTAAGCATGATATCAATGAGTCTCTCAAAGCCATGAGAATTTCCATTGATGATTGCAAAGAAAGAACCGCTAGGATGCGTGCTAAAAAAGAGTGCTTTATGAAAGTGTGTTCTTCTAGTTATCATGAAAATAAAGATGAAGATCTGAAAGTTATTGATGTATCTCCTATTAGATCCTTGTTTTCTACTATGAATCTTGATAAAGATGGGACTGGAGATGAGTCTACTTTAATTAAAAGGCGTCCCAATGATTCGGAGTTTTTAGATCTTGATGCTAAAATTGTTAAAAGTGGGAGTGAAGATATTAAAACTTTGCATAGTGATGAACCCACTACTTTGGATTTCAAGGGATTCAATTATGATAATTGCTCTTTGATTGATTGTATTTCCTTGTTGCAATCCGTACTAAATTCTCCGCATGCTTGTAGTCAAAATAAAGCTTTTACCAAACACATAGTTGATGCTTTGATGCAATCTTATGAAGAAAAACTTGAACTAGAAGTTTCTATCCATAGAAAGCTTTATGATGAATGGGAACCTACTATTAAAATTAAAATTAAGGATTATGAATGCTTTGATTTGTGTGATTTGGGTGCAAGTGTTTCCACTATCACAGAAACTTTGTGTGATTTGTTAGGTTTCCATTAGCTTGATGATTGTTCTTTAAATTTGCATCTTGCGGATTCTACTATTAAGAAACCTATGGGAAGGATTAATGATATTCTTATTGTTGCCAATAGGAATTATGTGCCCGTAGATTTCAATGTTCTTGATATAGATTGCAATCCTTCATGTCCTATTATTCCTGGTAGACCTTTCCTTAGAATGATTGGTGCAATTATTGATATGAAGGAAGGAACTATTAGATTCCAATTTCCATTAAGGAAAGGCATGGAACACTTTCCTAGAAGGAAAATCAAATTACCTTATGAATCCATTATGAGAGCCACTTATTGATTGCCTTCCAAAGATGGCAATACCTAGCTCTATCCTTATTCTTGCCTAGCTAGGGGCGTTAAACGATAGCGCTTGTTGGGAGGCAAACCAAATTTTAATTTCTTTGTTTTTGCTTCTGTTTAGGAATAAATATTGCATCTAGCTTCTGTTTAGGGCGCGAGGGTCCAGGGCGCGCCTCCCACCCTCGTGGGCCCCCTCTGGCTCCCCCTATGCCCTCCTTCCTCCTATATAAAACCCATGTACCTCGAAAACATCAAAGCAACAGAGAAAACCCTAATTCCACCGCCGCAACCTTCTGTTCCGCGAGATCCCATCTTGGGGCCTGTTCCGAAGCTCCGCCGGAGGGGGGATCTTCCACGGAGTGCTTCTACATCAACACCATCGCCTCACCATGAGTTGTGAGTAGTTTACCACAGACATTCGGGTCCATAGTTAGTACCTAGATGGCTTCTTCTCTCTTTCTGGATCTCAATACCAAGTTCTCCTCGGTCTTCGAGGAGATCTATTCGATGTAATCTTTTTGCAGTGTGTTTGTCGAGATCTGATGAATTGTGGGTTTATGATCAAGATTATCTATGAGAAATATTTGGTACTTTTCTGAATTCTTTTATGTATGATTATAATATCCTTGCAAGTCTCTTCGAATTATCGGTTTGGTTTGGCCTACTAGATCTATAGTTCTTGCAATGGGAGAAGTGCTTGGCTTTGGGTTCAATCTTGCGGTGTCCTTTCCCAGTGACAACAGGGGCAACAAGGCACGTATTGTTGCCATCGAGGATAAAAAGATGGAGTTTATATCATATTGATTGAGTTTATCCCTCTACATCATGTCATCTTGCTTAAAGCATTACTCTGTTCTTATGAACTTAATACTCTAGATGCATGCTGGATAGTGGTCGATGTGTGGAGTAATAGTAATAGATGCAGAATCATTTCGGTCTACTTGTCACGGACGTGATGCCTATATATAATGATCATGCCTAGATATTCTTATAAGTATTCGCTTTTCTATCAATTGCTCGACAGTAATTTGTTCACCCACCGTAGAATTCTGCTATCATGAGAGAAGCCACTAGTGAAACCTATGGCCCCCGGGTCTATTCTCAACATATCAATCTATCGTCTACTTTACTTTGCTGTTTTTACTTTCTGTTCTTATATCAAAAACTACCAAAAATATCAAACTATCCTATCTATCAGATCTCACTTTTGTAAGTGACCGTAAACGGATTGACAACCCCTTATCGTGTTGGCTGCAAAGTTCTTATTTGTTTGTGCAGGTGCGAGGGACTCGCGCGTGGTCTCCTACTGGATTGATACCTTGGTTCTCAAAAACTGAGGGAAATACTTACGCTACTGTGCTGCATCACCCTTTTCTCTTCGAGGGAATACAACGCAAGCTCGAGAAGTAGCATGGAGTTCTCTGGTTATCCTCTTACATGGTGGAATCAGTTGCAAGATGATCGCTTGATATCGGGCAATAATCACATCCGCAGCTGGACTTTGATGAAGCAAGTCATGAGGCGCCGTTTTGTTCCATCATACTATAAGAGGCAACTGTACAAGCGATTGCAAGAGCTCACTCAAGGTTCCCGCACTATTGAGGAGTACTATAAAGAGATGGAGATCTTGCTAATTCAGACAAGAACCCGTGAAAGTTATGAGGCGAAGATGGCGAGATTTTTACATGGGTTGAATGATGAGATATTAGATTTTGTGGAGATGTTTCCTTATGATACATTACAAGATGTGGTACATCAAGCTATAAGAGTTGAGAAGAATAATATGCGTAATGGTCGTACTCGTGCTTTCCAAGGCACCACCACACGCTCATGGCAGGGAACACAACTGTCATATGGTTCTCAGTTTGAGGGTGGCGCACCTAGGCACCCACATGCCTCGACGGCTTCCTCACCTGCTATTCGTACTCAAGATAAGAGGTCATCAGCTACAACACGATTATCCTCTGCTCCACCTCCAGAAAAGAGTTCTACACGCAGCAGCGACATTCAGTGCCACAAGTGCAAAGGAAGAGATCATATTTCTTCGGTATGTCCAAGCAAAAGAACTATGATCATCAATGAACAAGGTGAAAGGGAATCTGAAAGTGACCCCGAAGGTGGCAATGATGAAGAGGAAGAAGAGCAAGGTTGGGAAGTAGGAGGAATTATTTTATCTCATGAGGAACTTGATGGAGAAGTTTTGCTTGAATGTCGTTCACTTAACGCCCAGGTTGTGGAGGAGGAAAAGGGGCAGCGACATAATATTTTCCACACCCGTTTCCTTATCAACTCAAAGATATATTGAGTAATTGTTGATAGTGGCAGGTGCAACAATATTGCAAGCACGGAGATGGCCGAGAAGATTCAATTGTAAACAAAACGTCACCCACGCCCATACCGCATGCAATGGATGAATGATTGTGGCGCAACTAAGGTGATTAGCAGCGTGCAAATACCAATTTCCATAGGCACGTATCAGGATGATGTTGAGTGTGATGTGGTGCCGAGGCACGCTTGTCACTTGCTTCTTGGACAACCGTGGTTGCATGACCGTGATGTGCAAATCAGCGGGCGTGCGAATCGCTTGTGTTTGGTCCATAGAGGAGAAAAGTTGACTTGGCTGCCCATGACACCCGAGGAAGTCTATCTTGATGAGATGAAAAAACGAAAAGAAAAAGGGAGAGAGTGATCATATACAACGAGTGAGCCACCAACATAGTGAGGGAGGGTTTCCACAGCCAAAAACTCCACAACCAAATATGACCAAGCCCCGAGAAAAACAGGAATTAGTGATGATGGCTAGGAAAAGGGATATGCGGGAATTGAGAGAACCTAATTCTCCATTCTTTGTACTCATGTACAAGGAAACTTTATTGGCTGCTACCGACTTACCCTCAACTCTTCCTAGTGTTGTTTGTGATCTTTTGCAGGAGTATAAATATGTGTTTTCCAAGGAGGTGCCACCTGGTTTGCCACCGAAGCGGGGCATTGAACACCAAATCGACTTGGTTTCGGGCGCCCCACTACCAAACCGACCACCGTACCAAGCAAACCCAGAGGAGATGAAGGAAATTCAGAGGCAAGTAGAAGATCTTCTTAACAAAGGGTATGTAAGGTAAAGTATTTCTCCTTGTGCTGTTCCCATTCGTTTAGTTCCAAAGAAAGACGGTACTATGCGCATGTGCATTGATTGTAGAACCATTAACAACATAACTGTGAGATATCAGCACCCTATACCCAGGCTCGATGACATGCTTGATGAACTTTGTGGCTCCACCATATTTTCCAAAATTGATTTGCGAAGTGGATACCACCAAATAAGAATGAAAGAGGGTGACAAATGGAAAACTGTTTTCAAGATAAAATTTGGCTTGTATGAATGGTTGGTTTTGCCTTTTGGATTAACAAATGCACCTAGTACTTTCATGAGATTGATGAATCATGTGCTTAGATCCTTCATTGGCAAGTTTGTAGTGGTTTACTTTGATGACATATTGATTTATAGCAAAACTTTGGAGGATCATGTTGGACATAAAAAATGTGTGCTTGCTGTCCTACGGGAGGAAAAGTTGTATGCTAACATGAAAAAGTGCACATTTTGCACAAACAAGGTTGTGTTTCTTGGCTCTGTTGTTTCAGCAAAAGGTGTGGAGGTTGATGAAGAGAAGATCAAGGCTATTCGTGAGTGGATGCTTCCACAAAATGTGAGCCAAGTACGTAGCTTCATCGGACTTGCGGGTTTCTAGCCCCGGTTCGTGAAGGATTTCAGCACCCTTGCTGCACCAATGAATGAGTTAACAAAGAAGGACACTCCATTCCAATGGGGTGATGCCCAGGACAAGTCCTTCCAAGAACTGAAGTTGAGGTTGACATCAACCCCATTGCTTTCACTCCCGATTTTGGTAAGACATTTGAAGTTGAATGTGATGCAAGTGGTGTTGGCATTGGTGGAGTTCTAATGCAAGAAGGTAAACCCATCGGCTATTTTAGTGAGAAGCTTAATGGCACAACTCTTAATTATTTCGTCCATGATAAAGAATTGTATGCACTTGTTCGATCTTTGGAAACATGGCAACATTACTTCTGGCCTAAAGAGTTTGTGATATATTCTGACCATGCATCTCTAAAGCATCTAAAGGGTCAACTCAAATGAACCATAGACATGCAAAATGAGTGAGTTCATAGAATATCTTCCTTATATTGTCAAGTAAAAGAAAGGGAAGGATAACGTTATTGCCGACGCATTGTCTAGGCGTCACATTTTACTTTCCCAACTTGATGTTAAAATCCTTGGTTTAGAAAGCATCAAAGAATTGTACTCTAATGAGTCATACTTTGTTGAACCATTTTCAAAGTGCAACAAGGGAAAGGGATGGGAGAAGTTTCACTTGCATGATGGATTTCTATTTCGCACTAACAAATTGTGTATCCCAAATTGTTCTATTCGTTTGTTGCTTTTGCAGGAGGCTCACACTGGTGGACTCATGGGACATTTTGGAGCCAAAAAAACTAAAAGTGTGCTCGTTGATCACTTCTTTTGGCCGTGAATGAGACGCGACGTGGAACACTATGTGATGAGATGCGAGATATGTCACGAAGCTAAGTCCCGCTTCAATCCTCATGGTCTCTATACTCCTCTGTCTATTTCGAATACTCCATGGGAAGATATTTCTATGGATTTTGTTCTTGGTTTACCCCAGACTAAGAGGGGGAGTGACTCGGTGTTTGTGGTAGTTGATCGTTTTAGCAAAATGGCACATTTTATCCCATGTCATAAGAGCGATGATGCTTCACACATTGCTGACCTTTTTTTCAGGGAAGTTGTGCGGCTACATGGAGTACCACGCATGATTGTGTCAGACCGTGACACCTAATTTCCGAGCTACTTTTGGAAGACCTTGTGGGGAAAACTTGGCACCAAGCTCCTATTTTCCACGACATGCCACCCACAAACTGATGGACAGACCGAGGTTGTCAACCGAACAATGTCCATGGTGCTAAGAGCAGTCCTCAAGAAGAATTTGAAGATGTGGGAAGAGTGCCTACCTCATGTGGAGTTTGCGTATAACAGGGCGGTACATTCGACCACTAAATTTTGCCTATTTGAACTTGTTTATGGATTCAAACCTATTGCTCTCATCGATCATTTTCCTTTGCCCCTGTAGGAATGAACCAACCTTGATGCAAGTAAGCGTGCTGATTTTGTCAAAAAACTTCATGCCTAGGCCAAGGAGAACATTGAGAAAATGACTGAACAATATACGAAGCGGGTAAACAAGACCAGGAAGAAGCTGGTGGTCGAGCAAGGTGATTTGGTATGGGTACACCTTCGGAAGGACCATTTTCCTGAGCAACGCAAGTGTAAGTTGCAGCCACACGGCGATGGACCATTTGCGGTGCTCGAGAGGATCAACGACAATGCTTACAAGATCGATCTTCCATAAGAATATGGTGTTAGCCTAACCTTCAATGTCTCAGATCTTTCCCCATAATTTGGGTCTTTAGAGTCGAGGAAGACTCCTTCTCAAGAGGGGGAGGATGATGAGGACATTCCAACCATCAACAATCCAATTACTAGAAGTTGCGCAATGCAAATACATGATCATGTGAATGCTAACTTAAGTTTATCATTTGACCTTGAAAACATGGTTGTGCCTTCACCTCCTTTGTTGTTGGTTGAACTCAGGTGCAATGTCAAAGAAGGCCAAACACATATCATCCGTGCAAAACAATGATTTATGGTGAAGAAACAAAGTTAGGAGTTCATGAAGGAACGAGTTGTCTGCTGAAGAAACATTGTTCCGATTCTGACGAAATAATGTTTTCCACGAGTTTGGATATCCTAACTTGCGAAAGGTTCCTAGAACTCAAGTTTGCTGCTGAAGGAAACATTGTTCGACCCCAGTGAACAATGTTTGGTCGGGAACTTCCAACCACCTCCGACGAGAGTTTTCCAGAAGCTACCTCTTTAAGTCTCGAAGCCAATTATTCAAACCAAAGCTGGTTCACTTTCACACCTAAGCCGGTTGCAAAGCTAGTTTGTTTTCACACCTACCCAGGGGGGTTGTCCCAATTATAAATAGGCTAGCTCTTCCCTACGTTAGCGACTTTTGCCATTTCTATCAAAGACAAAAGACACAGAATCCTCTTGAGATTGGAGAGCTCTTGTTATCCCTATTCTCGTGATTCCTTGATAAATTGCTCCTAATTCGTGCTCCACGACTAGATCGTGTTGTGTGGGTTAGAGTTTGTGGTTTACCTTGCGGATTGCACCTATCCTATGCTCCAGGACTTGTGCGTGGTTGTGTGAGGTTGTATTGCGGGTTGTGGATCGGCGAATGTTCGGATTGCAGGCTTCGGTGAGCATCCTCCTCGTCGGGTCATAATATCTTATTTTCCATTTCCTGGCTGCTTGTAGCTAGTTATCCCCATCCACTTATCGATCCTACACCGTGAAGATCCGCCATTGCCCGCCGGCCAAGCGTCGTCGCCGCCGGTGCTCTCCTGTGCGCGCACAACACTCCTAACCGACCTTTGTGCCACTGACTAGTGGGCCCCATGCCATTAGATTAAATGCTATTGACTAATTACCATTGCTAATAAGTCACTGACTGGTAGACCCCTTTGGCTAAATAACTTTTCGTTATGAAAACCTATGACAGACGAGACCCACCCCTGTTTGGCCTATTTAAAAACATACTAAATAGGCAGTTAAAATATTTGATACTGACACTTGGGCCCCACCAACACTGTTCATCCTTTGACTTGGTCAATGTGGACTGCTGGCTGGGCATTGACTGGCCTGACATGTCATTGACTGTGGCTGGCTCTTCCATATGTAATAAAAGTATTTTACTATTTAAATTCGAAATAAAATAATTCAGTATTTTTAGAATATTATTTAAACTTCAAAACTTCATATAAAATATCTATAACTTAGATGAAAATAATTTATATATGAAAAATATCAGAAAAATAAGACGAATGCGAATAGACTATCCACATAACTGTCACATGTCTCCATGCATCACAACCGACATGGAACCGTCCCCTCCGATTCATCTGTTCGAAAAATACCAAACTTTGGGAAAACTTTCCTTGATTTTCCCCCCTTCGCCAGTATCGCGCTAGGTCACACCTAGCACCGCTTGTTGCCATGTAATGCATCATCATGTATCTGTTTGCATTATATTTATTGTTTCTTCCTCCTCTTCTCTCCGTTAGACATCGAGACTGACACCACTGCTCCTGACGTCGACTACATTCCCGATGACCCGTCCTTCTCCGCAGTGCTTCCAGGCAAGCAAAACCCCCTTGATCATCCAGATATCGGCCATTCATTTCTATCTTATTATTGCATTAGGTTTTGCTGTTGTTGTTGTTGTTGTTGTTGTTGTTCCGATAACTCCTATTATGTTGCATATCCTGACCTTGTTGCTACAGGTGTTGATACTTTACCTGCTATCCTAAATGCTTAGTATATGATGCTAGTGTTCCATCAGTGGCCCTACACTCTTGTCTCTCTGCTATGCTATACTATCAAGTCGTTATTACCTCGGGGGGTGATCACGGGCATATACATCCATACATATTATACATGATTCATGATGTGACTAAGGACGGGTCGGCTCATAGAGTACCCGCGAGTGATTCACGGACTGGGGGTTGAAAGGACATTTTTTCCGAAGACCCTCTGTGTGAATCTTTCTGGCGGAGCGGCAGGGCAGGCTGAAACCAACCAGGAGAGAGGTGGGCCTGGTCCTTGATACGTCCAAAACGTATCTATAATTTCTGCTTGCTCCATGCCACTTTTGGGTGATATTGCTATGATATTCATACACTTCCATACACTTTTGATCATATTTGGACTAACTTACTAATCCATTGCACCCCAGTGCCAGTTTCTGTTTTCGGCTGTTTTTGTATTTCAGGTTTTCACGTTTCGAGAACTACCCAGAAAAATCCAGAAAAATTATATAAAAAATCAGCGTTCCGGAAACAACATTGCGTCCGAAGGGCAGCCTGGGGGGGGGGGCACCAGGGCTCCAGGCGCCCTGGCGGCGCGCCCCCCCCTGGGCCGCGCCGGGGGGGCGCCTGGGCCCCCCGAAGCTCCCCCGGTGCCCTACTTTGGCATATATTTAAAGGTCCCTCCGTAACCCTCAGAACAAGAACTCTTTTCGCGATCCCATCTCTGTTCCGCCGCCGCCGCCGCTTCCAAGATCGGGAGCACCAGGAGAACTCTTCCCGGCACCCTGCCGGAGGGGAGGATACCACCGGGAGCTTCTCCACCACCATGGACGCCTCCCGGATGACTCGTGAGTAGTCTCCCTTGGACCATGAGTCCATGACCAATAGCTATGTGATGTTCTCCTCCCGTTCTTGTGCTTCACTAATTAGTCCTCGTGAGCTGCACTACATGATCGAGGCACCTATGTAATCCTTATGCTATTGCTATGTTGAGTTTGCTGGGATCCGATGGATTATGAGATTATGTTCAGATTGATCTTGAGTAATATATTTGATTCAACTCTTTTATATTTTAGTTCATAAGTAATTCTTGCATGTTCTCCGTTGTTATTTATTGCATTGGCCGAGTAATAGGTAGTGACTCCAAGAGGGAACGTTATGCTCGATTGTGGGTTCATGCCCCTCGATGACTAGCTTGAGTGACAGAAACATGAGTCTAGGGGATGTGCTGTTGCCACAAGGGGGAAAACAACGGTGCTTGTGCCCGCGGGTGCAAGGATTGTTTACTTTACGCAAAGTTCTTTTAATGCAGTTGTCTGTTGCATTGAGTTTACACTATGGGTGGGACTCGCAACTTAATACCAGCGAGATGTTCTGGATAGATATCTCAAGGTGGATGATTAGTAGTAGATATTGATGGATTTTGGTCTACTTACTTTGGCGTACCGCCCATGCTTTGAACCTCAACCTTTCTTGCAATGTAGTCAGCATTGGTTTGCGTTCGTGGTCCTGTCAATTGCCCAGCTGTAATTTGTTTACCTCACATAGCTGTTTTATCGTCTTTTGGGAGAGAGACATCACTAGTGAACATCATGAGACTCCGGTCCATATTACCATCATTGATCACATCCACTATTTACTTTCCGTTATTATTTACAATTGCAAAAACTATCTATCACTACTATCATTGCTTTTAACCCTTTGTGAACTACAAGGCCGGAGGGATTGACAACCTCTCTGTACTCGTTGGGAGCAAAGTTATTTGTATCTGTGTGCAGGTCCACGTTGATTGCTACTAATCTGGCGCCGTAGCAATTGACACCTACTTGTTGAACCTAGGAGTCTCTGGGGATTCGATCCTTGGCATCTTTGCTAAGGGAAAACACTTCTACTTACTGCATCTTACACCTTCCACTTGGGGTAACCAACGAGGGGTTCGAGGCCCATCAAGGAGTATTTTCTGGCGCCGTTGCCGGGGACTCCATTCTTCAGGATAGGGGAGTTGCATGCTATCTTTTACCTTTGCTTTTTAGTCTTGTTAGTTTACCTTTCATTTTTGCTTTAGTTCCTTTTTATCGAAAATCACAAAAATAGTTATCTTGCTTGCTTGCTACTATGGGTTCCACCGAGAACAACAAGTTGTGTGACTTCACTAGTCACAACAACGATGACTTTATCAGCACACCTATCACTACACCTGCCACTTCAGCACCTTCTTATGAAATTAAACCTGCTTTACTGAACTTAGTTATGAAAGAACAATTCTCCGGTGCTGGAGATGATGCTGCTTTACACTTGAACAATTTTGTTGAACTTTGTGATATGCAAAAGTACCAAGAAATAGATGGTAATATTGTTAAGCTTAAGCTTTTTCCTTTCTCTTTGAGAGGAGGAGCTAAAATTTGGTTTCAGTCTTTGCCTAGAAATAGCATAGATTCATGGGACAAGTGCAAAGATGCTTTTATCGGAAAATACTATCCACCTGCTAAAATTATCCAACTTAGAAGTAACATAATGAATTTTAAACAATTGGATAATGAACACGTTGCCCAAGCTTGGGAACGTATGAAATCTCTTATCAAGAACTGCCCTACTCACGGTTTGACTACTTGGATGGTTATCCAAACTTTTTATGCAGGCTTGAACTTTACCTCGCGGAACTTGTTAGATTCGGCCGCGGGAGGAACTTTTATGTCAACTACACTTGGTGCTGCCACGAAGCTTCTCGATGAGATGATGACCAACTATTCCCAATGGCACACCGAACGCGCTCCAACAGGTAGGAAGGTAAACTCTGTCGAGGAGATTTCCTCCCTCAATGAAAAAGTTGACTTGATCATGTCTCTACTTTCGAAGCAATCTACTGTTGATCCTCGTGATGTTCCTTTAAATTCTTTGATTGCTCAAGAACAAGTAGATGTGAACTTTATCTCTAGAAACAATTTTAACAACAATGCTTATAGGAGTAACTTTGGTAGCAATCCTAGACCGTTCCCCTCTAAGTCTTATGGGAACAACAATGCTTATCCTAGTACCAAGAACTCCAGTACTGAACTAGAGACCATGCTTAGAGATTTCATCACTACCCAAAAAGCCTTTAATAAGAATGTAGAAGAGAAACTACATAAACTAGATGATCTTTCTTTTAAGGTAGACCACTTAGCCAATGAGGTAAAATTGCTAAAAATTGAAACTTCTCCACTTAAGGAGAGGGAAGTCATCCCTATTAATGCTACTCAAGTGCAAATTAATGAAAACATTAGGATGATGGATAAGCTTAAAGAAAGATGGGCTAGAGAAAGGGAGGAAGAGGAAAGAATTAAGAGCCTTCCTACCCACCACACTGTTGCTACTATCCAAGTTATTGAGGATGTTCACACTCTTAGCACCCAATGTACTCCTGGTCCCAATGGACCTATTAATGGTGATGCTATGACTATAGAAGCTACCAAACAAGTGAACCTTAAGGACACCACTACCACTTTACTTGATGCTCGTGACCTTGATTTTGATAATTGCACTCTTACAGAAGTTATTGATTTCCTTCACAAGATGTCTAGAGATCCCCGCACTAGCACGCTTAACCTTGCCTTCACAGAGCATATCACTAATGCTCTCATCAAAGCTAGGGAGGAGAAACTTAGAGTAGAAGCCTCCATACCTAGAAAGCTAGAAGATGGTTGGGATCCTATGATAAAAATTAATTTGAATGACTTCTCTTGTTATGCATTATGTGATGTTGGTGCTAGTACCTCTGTTATGCCCAAAAGGATATATGATATGCTTAAATTGAAACCTTATGATTCTTGTTCTTTTGGTGTTCGTCTCATTGATTCTTCCATAAAGAAACCTTTGGGGAGGATCGACGATGTTCTTATTGTTGTCAATGATAATTATGTTCCCGTTGATTTCACTATTATGGATATTGAACGTGATCCTTCATGTCCAATTATTTTGGGACGTCCCTTTTTGCGCACCGTTGGTGCTGTCATTGACATGAAAGAGGGTAATATAAAATTTCAGTTTCCTCTCAAGAAAGGGATGGAACACTTCCCTCGTAAGAAGATCAAGTTACCTTTTGAGTCCGTTGTACGGGCTAGTTATTCTTTTACTCTTGATAAAACTTGATCTATGCATTATGCCTAGCTTAAAGGCATAAAAGAAAGCGCTTTTGGGAGGCAGCCCACATGAATAATTTTTTTGCTTTTGTTGTGTCTTGATGTTGTTTACTGCTGTAGCATCATCATTGTATCTTTACTTTTCATATTTGTGCCAAGTATAGCCTCCGATTGCTAGAAAGTTCAAAAGTTGTGAGGTGCTGTCCAGGAAACAGATTCTGTCCTTGGATAGAAAAATTCGTATAAAATCACCAGATCATCTTTTTGGTCTGAATTTTTTCTACATCATTCTCTATATAATTGTCCTTCGTGTGTCAGTTCTGAGTTTTTTGATTTGAGTTACAGAAGTATCCCGAACAGATCAATTACTGCCTGCTGTTCTGTTTTTCACAGATTCTGTCCTGTTTTGCCTTACCTTCACTTTGCAAATTAAGAACTTGCTTTTTCTTTGCAAAAACCTTTTGGCAATCTTGAGAAACAGTATAACTTCAAGAATATCTTTATTTCCAGCAAGGTATAATTATTTTATTAAGAGTACTAACCTCGCTAATCAGATTATGATGAGTTATGTATGAAGGGAGTTTTCAAGTGTGCGAGGGAAGATGATAAAAAGATTCAGGAGTGTCAAGCGCTCAAGCTTGGGGATGCCCCCGTGCACCCCCAAGAAATATTCAAGGAGACTCAAGCGTCTAAGCTTGGGGATGCCCCCGTGCATCCCCTTCTCCATCAACATTATCAGTTCGTCTTTCGTTTCGCTATATTTTTATCACTTCATGTGTTATGTGCTATGCTTGGAGCGTCTTGCTTTTAGTTTTCTTTTTAGTTTTTCATAACGAGTCGGAACCCAGCATTCCTTTATGTGGGAGAGAAACACGCTCCACTTCTACCTAGAACATAACATAGAATTTTCATGTCTATCTATGCTGAGTGTGTTCTTTGTCTTTTAATAGCTACTATCGTGCTCAGCTCTTAGTATTCATGCTTATCTTTTCAAGAGCTTTTATTTAGTTGGTTGCTTGAACTCTCTTTAATTACCATGCTCACCTTATTAAGGGAGTTTGCTTCCGTTGCATTGGTTAATGTGTCTATGATAAAGATGCTATTTGCATGATGGTGCTTAGTAGTTCAGGTTTTCTTATGGTTAATCTCAAATAGCTGGGGGGTTCCCAATGTGTTATTGGAGTACCAACTTGGTTTGTTTGCCTATGATGTGGTATGGTTTAGTAATATCTTCCTTCGAGAATTTATTTTGATTAACTTGGCGTATGCTCACGCATATTCAAGACTGTAAAGAAAGTCTGTCAAGCCTTGATGATCTTTTATTTCTGAGTATTGATATAACTACCATGCCTGATTCAATATTGCTTTGTCGCTCTGCATGATTATGACCGTCATTGCTCTCTTAGTTGGTCGCTCCCAGTATTTTTTCTAACCTCCACCTGTACTAAGCAAACTAACCATGCAATACATAGCTCATGGGAAAGTAGCCTAAAAACTATTGTGGTAAAGAATATGTTGCTTATGTATCTTATTTCTTAAAAGTTGCTTGCTGAGCGGTAACCATGTTTTTGGGGACGCCATCAACTGTCACACTTTCGTTGAATATCATGTGAGTTGCTATGCATGTTCGTCTTGTCTGAAGTAAGGGTGATTTGCCGTGGGTTGAATTAATATGCATATTGTTAGAGAAGAACATTGGGCCGCCAACCAAAGCCATGCATCATGGTGGAAGTTTTAGCTTGGACCTTAATCCTCAATCTCTCATGAGAATATGCTTATGAATTAAAGAGGAGTCCATCATCTATTTTCTATGTTGTCCCGGTATGGATGTCCTCAAGTTGAGATATATCAAAAACGAGAAATCAAATGCGATTTATCTCCTTGGACCTTTGTACAGGTGGCATAGAGGTAACCCTTTGTGACACTTGGTTGAAACATATGCAATGCAATGATAACCCATGGGAATCCGAGCTAATTAGGACAAGGAGCGAGCACTATTGGTATTCGATGCATGAGGCTTGCAACTTATAGGATGTTTTATGCATGACACATATGAAGTACTACTACCGTTGACACAATTGCTTCCATGTTTTCAAAATAAAAAGCTCTAGCACTTAACCATTCTTTTACCTTTATGTTGAAGCACCAACTACTGAGAGCATGATTGTCATTCTAAGTGTAATGTGCATTGTCCCAAAGTAGCATTGTCTTTTGCATGATTGTGATATCGTTTATTCTGAAATCATTGTATCTAGTCATCACTTAAACCTTGAAGGTGCCCCTACATTTATGTTTTGCATCACTAAAGGGGGCAAGCTAGATATCACTTTATCATATTTGCACATCATATTCATTGCAAATCTTTTTGATGTTTCAGTTTCATATTGTAAAACTTTCAGTCATTTGTGATTTTCTCTTGAGGCAACTTAATTACTATAGAATCATTGTCTCAGTAAGCTTTTGTCATATGACTATGAAAAAAGTCCTATATGGTTAATAGCATGTCACCACAGAAATTATTCTTGTTATCATTTACCTACTCGAGGACGAGCAGGAATTAAGCTTGGGGATGTTGATACGTCCAAAACGTATCTATAATTTCTGCTTGCTCCATGCTACTTTTGGGTGATATTGCTATGATATTCATACACTTCCATACACTTTTGATCATATTTGGACTAACTTACTAATCCAGTGCACCCCAGTGCCAGTTTCTGTTTTCGGCTGTTTTTGTATTTCAGGTTTTCACGTTTCGAGAACTGCTCAGAAAATCCAGAAAAATTATATAAAAAATCAGCGTTCCGGAAACAACACTATGTCCGAAGGGCAGCCTGGGGGGGGGGGGCACCAGGGCTCCAGGCGCCCTGGCGGCGCGCCCCCCCCCCCCCCGGCC
>LR738712.1:801328172-801339674 GCA_902687465.1 Secale cereale | reverse complement strand
GGGGCTGGGCCCCCCGAAGCTCCCCCGGTGCCCTACTTTGGCATATATTTAAAGGACCCTCCGTAACCCTCAGAACAAGAACTCTTTTCGCGATCCCATCTCTGTTCCGCCGCCGCCACCGCTTCCAAGATCGGGAGCACCAGGAGAACTCTTCCCGGCACCATGCCGGAGGGGAGGATCACCACCGGGAGCTTCTCCACCACCATGGACGCCTCCCGGATGACTCGTGAGTAGTCTCCCTTGGACCATGAGTCCATGACCAGTAGCTATGTGATGTTCTCCTCCCGTTCTTGTGCTTCACTAATTAGTCCTCGTGAGCTGCCCTACATGATCGAGGCACCTATGTAATCCTTATGCTGTTGCTATGTTGAGTTTGCTGGGATCCGATGGATTATGAGATTATGTTCAGATTGATCTTGAGTAATATATTTGATTCACCTCTTTTATATTTTAGTTCATAAGTAATTCTTGCATGTTCTCCGTTGTTATTTATTGCTTTGGCCGAGTAATAGGTAGTGACTCCAAGAGGGAACGTTATGCTCGATTGTGGGTTCATGCCCCTCGATGACTAGCTTGAGTGACAGAAACATGAGTCTAGGGGATGTGCTGTTGCCACAAGGGGGAAAACAACGTTGCTTGTGCCCGCGGGTGCAAGGATTGTTTACTTTACGCAAAGTTCTTTTAATGCAGTTGTCTGTTGCATTAAGTTTACACTATGGGTGGGACTCGCAACTTAATACCAGCGAGATGTTCTGGATAGATATCTCAAGGTGGATGATTAGTAGTAGATATTGATGGATTTTGGTCTACTTACTTTGGCGTACCGCCCATGCTTTGAACCTCAACCTTTCTTGCAATGTAGTCAGCATTGGTTTGCGTTCGTGGTCCTGTCAATTGCCCAGCTGTAATTTGTTTACCTCACATAGCTGTTTTATCGTCTTTTGGGAGAGAGACATCACTAGTGAACATCATGAGACTCCGGTCCATATTACCATCATTGATCACATCCACTATTTACTTTCCGTTATTATTTACTATTGCAAAAACTATCTATCACTACTATCATTGCTTTTAACCCTTTGTGAACTACAAGGCCGGAGGGATTGACAACCTCTCTGTACTCGTTGGGAGCAAAGTTATTTGTATCTGTGTGCAGGTCCACATTGATTGCTACTAATCTGGCGCCGTAGCAATTGACACGTACTTGTTGAACCTAGGAGTCTCTGGGGATTCGATCCTTGGCATCTTTGCTAAGGGAAAACACTTCTACTTACTTCATCTTACACCTTCCACTTGGGGTAACCAACGAGGGGTTCGAGGCCCATCAGTCCTGGGTCGTTGTCCGCGGTTACTTCAAAATAACACGCATAACGAGTTTATATATTTGATATGAGTTGGGTCATTGGCCTATACGCACGAAATGCCACGCGGGACAAGATAGGGCAACCGGCGTCGTAGTATGAACCGAAGCTTTCCAGACGTCAGTGACTGAGCGGCGCGCGCCCGGGTGGTTCGAGTAAAGCACCTGCCTTCGTAATGGAGGTTTCTAGGACTGATCCCGGCCGTCCATGCAACGTGCGTGAGTGCAAAGGGCGACGGGCCCAAGACCCGTGGTGCTTAGGATGTAGACCGACGTGCTGGCCTCTCTGTTGATCCTAGGTAGGGTTGCGATGTGTTGATCTTCTGAGGCCGGGCATGACCCAGGAAAGTATGCCCGACCTGAGTGATCGAGCGTGTCGGGTTGTGTGGTGCACCCCTTTAGGAAAGTAATCTATTCGAATAGCCGTGTCCACGGTAACAGGACGACTTGGAGTTGTATTTCGACCTATGACAACTAGAACATGATAGTTAATGAAACACACCCAGATGAGTTCCAGATACAACTTGGTGATTGCTCTCTCTCTCTCTCTCTCTCTCTCTCAGGGTGATGAGGAGAGGATCGCCGGGTAGGATTATGCTATACGATGATACTTGCTACTATTCCATCTAATCTTTTCTACTGCTGTAAGATGGTGGCTGCGAGAAGTTCAGTCTTCGATAAGACTAGCTTTCCCCCTCTTATTTTGGCATTCTGTAGTTTAGCCCTCTGATTTTACCCCTTTTTACAGATACCGTTGCATATGTAGTATAGATCTGATGTAAGTCTTGCGAGTACTTCAGATGAGTACTCACGGATGCTTTGCTTCCTTTTCCTCCCTTCTCTCTTCTTTCCGGATGTTGCGATCAGATGACGGATCCCAGGAACCAGATTCCACCGCCGACGACTACTACAACCCCGACGGAGCTTACTACTACGTGGAGGTCGCCGACGACTAGGAGTAGTTAGGAGGCTCCCAGGCAGGACACCTTGACTTTTCGACCGTTGCTACTTTTGTGCTAGCCTTCTTAAGGCAAACTTGTTTAACTTATGTCTGTACTCAAATATTATTGCTTCCGCTGACTCGTTTGTATTCGAGCTTATATATTCGAGGCTATGTATTTGAGCCCTCGAGGCCCCTGACTTGTGAAATAAACTTGTATGACTTAAATTCGTGTCTAGAGTTGTGTTGTGATATCTTCCCATGAGTCCCTGATCTTGGTCGTACACATTTACGTGCATGATTAGTGTACGGTCAAATCAGGGACGTCACAAGGGAGATCGCTGATCCATGATTTTTGGATTCATTGGTTTCTTAGCCCTCGCCATCCTTCTACTTCCGCTAGGTGTCAACCGTGGAGTCAACTGGAGCTCGAGCTACCCCGTACAGGATACCCCTTAAGTAGTGATTTCGGTGGTAATGATACACCACTAACGCCACTTTCCCGCTGAAACTAGACGGTATGTTACACCAACGATGGGAAGGGAAGACGAGGGGCCCTGTTGGATCCTGTAGGTCCATGTTCTTATCCTAGAATTGAGCGTAGCTCAGTTGGTAAGGCGCAGGAGTTTGCAGCCAGCCTATCAAGGTTCAAGTCTCGGCTTGAACATTTGGTGCTCACGGAGTTTTCTTTTATAAAAAATTGCCAACAGGCTAGTTTAGTCCGGGTTGGTCTCTTTTTTTATGTTCTCATCATTGAGTAGTGTTAGTCCGGTAACTTCCACGGTGAAGACAAGAGTGTGAAGAAGATGAATCACTATTTTTGTTTGTTCCCGATCTTATCTGAGTACCATGGTTTGTGCTGGACGACAGGGCGAGTCATTATTTTGCTGAAAGAATTTAGCGTGTCAAAGTTGTGTGTCTGAATTCTAATTTGTAATAATCCTTACATCTTAATGTTGAAACTGAAATTTTCCTTGTGTTACTAGTTTTATAATTATACTTGGAGTGCTCCACTAGGTGTGCATTCTGCTGACAAATTCTGGAAAAGTCCATATTTTTTGGGAAGAGAAATAGTAACTTGTTTATACCGGTTGAAAGTTAAAGAAGACAAAACAATCAAACAAAGAAACAACAAACACCCGTACGCACTTGTCATTACATTCATTAACCCTTACTACTTATATGATCACGTCTGTGTACATTACATGCCTATGCATTATGTATCAGCATGCATCTTTCTTTATCTATCATGGCAGTGACAACGGCAAAAATCATCTCATTGATCTGCCAACTCCTGCTGCTTCTTCAGCACTTCGAACGTTAGTCCCCTCTCATCGTCTGCGGCAGCATCGATGGAGATTGTCGAGCCTGCACAGGCTTCTCTGTTGACCAGCATGTCCGAGAGAATCGAGGTCACGTGATTCTGGATCCACCTTCTAATGGGCCTTGCGCCGTCCACCTACGAGGGTTGAAGCGTTAAAAACTGGACAATGGATCTTCATCTTGTGATGGTTATGAAAAAAGCTATATATACTTACCGGGTCATGTGATTCTGACAGAATGACGTCTAGGGCCGCATCAGTTGCAAGTACAGAGACACCCTTCTTAGCTACTGTCGAAATGACATTATTCATCTGGATTTTCACAATCTTCCTCAATTCATTGTGCGAAAGTGGCTCGAATATCACAACCTTACTTAGTCTATTGATAAGTTCAGGCTTGAAGCGCTTCTTAACCTGCATGAACAACTGTATATAAGATGACCATTGGCTTGCCAATCGAGGACGTTACAAGGATAGGTGGGATTCACGAACCTGATTCATGAGGAGATCTCTTTCAGATGTGATTGTATTTTCGCCCGTAATTCTCGATGCTAGGTGCTCTGCTCCTATATTTGAGGTCATAATGACGATAGTGTTCTTGAAATCTACAACTTGCCCTTTGCCATCGGTCAACATACCATCGTCGAGCAGCTGGTAAAAAACCTTGAATACCGAGGCATTTGCTTTATCCACTTGGTCGAAAAGGATAACACTATATGGGAGCTTCTTGACTTTCTCGATGAGTTGTCCATAGCTTTAGAAAATCAAATAATGTTTTATTTTGAGATATGTGTGTGCCTAGAAACAAGAAGTGTATATGAAGTTTAAGAATAAAACCTTTGAGATCCTCCGGTGAGACGTGACACAGATCCGTTGTCGGTATATTCCGACATATCAAACTGAATCAACGCCTTCTCGTTGTCAAATATCTTCTCGGCGAGGGCTTTAGCAAGTTCTGTCTTTCCGACGCCAATCGGGCCCAAAAAGAGGAATGCACTTATTGGTTGTCCGATTTGACCAAAGCTGACCCTAGAACGTAGGACTGCTTGCGCAACCAAATTAACAGCTTCATCCTGGCCAATAACACGCTCATGCAATTTTTTCGCAAGGTGGATCAACTTGTCGTTGTCCTCTTGCTCAAGTGTAGCGAGAGGAATTTTAGTCCACCGGCTCACAACCTTTGAATAAAATTTAGATGTAACAAACACATCACATTAATAACATACGTGAATCTTCGTAAAAAGTAAAACATATGCAAATTAATTATTCATATACTATCTCCGTCCTAGTTTATTAGTCCTCGTTATAATTTGAGCCAATTTTTGACCGGGGAATAAACTAACAAAATGTTAATACATGTCAATAAAAATTATACCACTGGATTCGTATTGGAATATAGTTTTCAATAATATAATTTTTTGTGACATGCATGAACATTTTGTTAGTTAAATTTATGGTCAAAATTTGATATGGAATACAACGGGGACCAATAAATCAGGTCGAAGGTAGTATAAGTTTATTTAGGACTTACCCGTGCTACATGTCCGGGGCTAACGACAATTTCCATGGAGGTTTGTTTGTCAGCGTGCATCTTTGTTGTGGCACATGCCTCGTCCATAAGATCAATTGCTTTATCAGGGAATTTACGGCCTGGCAAGGATCGAATGCATCAATTATCTTCAACATAAATAAACAATCGTATAGTTTTCCATAATTAAGTGATACTATAAGAGTAAACTGAATTCTTGACGTACCTGTAATGTAGCGGGCTGCGAGATGTGCAGCGGCTACAATAGCATCGTCCTGGATTTTCAAGCCATGGTGCTCTTGGTACCTCTGCTTCAGCCCTCGCAGGATGGCAACGGTTGCATGCACACTTGGCTCCTCGACGACAACCTTCTGGAACCGCCGCTCAAGTGCGGCGTCTGTCTGAACATATTTTTGATACTCTTCGGAGGTTGTTGCGCCCACGCAACGGATGCGGCCGCGGGCCAACGCTGGCTTGAGGATGTTGGCGGCGTCTATGGGGCCTCCCTTATCCCCGCCGGCGCCAACGACCATGTGCATCTCGTCAATGAACAAGATGACCTTGCCTTCCGCCTCCTCTGCCTCCTTGATGGCATCTTTGATGCGCTGCTCAAACATGCCGCGCCAATGCGTCCCGGCCATCATGGCCCCCATGTCAACCTCCACGATGCGCGCGCCGACCAGCGTGTGGGGGACGTTGCGGGCAGCGATGCGCTGCGCGAGGCCCTCAACGATGGCCGTCTTGCCGACCCCTGCGGCGCCGACAAGCGCAGCGCAGTTCTTGGTGCGCCGGCAGAGGATGCAGATGAGGCGGTCGATCTCGTCGTCGCGGCCGATGACGGGGTCAGTCGTGGCGGCGTCCAAGGTCCGGAGGCAGCCGGTGGCGTCCAGGGACTTGATGCCGAGGTGTTGGTCGTAGTTGGTGTCCGAAGGGCGTCTGTGGTAGATGAACTCGTCGAGCAACGTCCACGTTGCCCAGCCTAGAGCAGCACTGGCAACGGCCGCTGCTCCGATGAAGAGCATGCTTTCCGAGGAAGTCCCAGACATATCACCAACTGGAAGTGAAGAAGAAGAAGGCGCCGAGAAGGTGTTGGATTTGTTTCGATATACGATTCGACGTGCAGGTGCAGCACAAGACCGTTAATCGCCGTGTATCTATAGCTGTATAATATATTGCGATGTGCGGCACAGGATGTATTTATGAGTATACACAGATCTCTTTCAATCCGTCTCGGTGTATACAACGACCACCTCTCGCAAATTTTAATTGGAATTGGAGTTGGAAATTGGATGTGGATTTCTGGGGAAAAGTACGGAACGTTTCTTCGTCCGTTCCTTTCCAACAACCCTACGTCGCCCAGATAAGAGGTGGAGCAGCATCTCTAGCCGAAATAGACACTACCGGAACACGGGCCGATGCCGACGGCCACCGTCGGCCTACTCCAGGACATGCCGACAACTAAAGTAAGGCTGTCGGTGTAGGGTGACCGTCGGGCTATCCGGAGCTATGCTGACGGCCACCGTCGGTAAAGGTCAGCCGTCAGCTTAGCCCAACCCTATGCATACAGCAGCCGTCGGCATAGATGCGGGTCCGGCTGCTCCGTTCGTGACGTGCGGCTAACGGCGTCCGATCTATGCCGACGACTTAGTCGGGCGGCCATTGAAACAGATGCGCGTGCCATGTCATCGATCTGAGGCGCACCGACCGCCAACTGTGCCGACCGCTGCCGTCGGCATAGTGGCCACGTCATCGATCCGGGATGCACCGTCCATCTGCCCCTGGCCTAGGCTTTTGCCGTCGGCATAGTTTTTTTTGCATTTATAATAGAATTTTTTTGTTCTTTACGTATTATTATTTAATTTACTTACATGTAGCATGTGTTAATATAAACAAAAATACCTTACTTTTTGAATTTAAACGGAGGGGTGTGACCCCCCTCACGGACTGCGCCGCCGCTGGCGGCCGACACCTGGAGGGGGAAACAGCCGCATCGGGCCCATACGGAGGGGACGTTGCTCCCAAGTGTTTATATGGGATGACCTCCCACAATCGTGTGGTGTGGTGGCATGTGAAACGCCCTGCACGCGTCTCCGGGGTGTGACCCCCCTCACGGACCGGTCCGCCGCCGACACCTGGAGGGGGGAAACGGGCGCGTCGGGTCTATACAGAGGGGATGTTGCTGTGGGGTTTGGCCCGGATGTTGCTCCCTCTGGGCTGACATAACACAACCGGGTGGAGAGGTCCACTGGTCAAAGCCTGTCTGTGGGAAATCAAAGGGCTAGATCTCGTGGTCAACCGCTCCAGGGTTAGGCGGGACGGGGGCCCTGGGGATAGCAATGCCACCGTAGCGTCCCACCGAGCCCTCATACATGAGGGATGGTGTTGTGGCATGTCTGAAGAGGCGGCACCCATCTCCGAGGTGTGGTCCCCCCTCACGGACGCCGCCGCCGCCGGCACTTGGAGGGTGGAAAAGGACGCGTCGGGTCTAGATGGAGGGGATGTAGCTGTGGCGTTTGGCCCGGATGTTGCTCACAGGTGTCCCTCTGGGATGACCTAACACAACCGGGTGGAGAGGTACACTGGTCAAAGCCCGTCCGTGGGAAGTCAAAAGGCTAGATCTCGTGGTCAACCGCTCCAATTTAGGGGGGACGCGGGCCCTGGGGGTAGCAATGCCACCGGAGCGTCACACCGGCCCCTCATACATGCGGGGTGGTGTTGTGGCATGTCTGAAGAGGCGGCATGTGTCTCCGGGGTGTGGCCCTGTCAGGCCCAAGATGCGATTCTATCCCGATCACGTGATACACTCGTGATTGGGACACAATCGCATTTCGGGCACTTAGCAAGATGGATATCATTACAACGTACCATTACATAAATACATGCGGATACAACAATTCATACAGGTCACATGAATACAACAACATCGATACAAGACATCCGACTACGGAAGCAAACATGAAAAGCTCAACGACATCCATCCTGCTATCCCAGGCTACCGACCCGGAACCTAACCCAAGACTGACGAAGAAGAAGAAGAAAGAACTCCAACACAAAGGACATCGCTCTCGCGTCAAGTCATTGGAAACCTGCACCTGCAACTGTTGTTGTAGTAACTGTGAGCCACGAGGACTCATCAATCTCATAACCATGGGTAACAAGACTAGCAAAGCTTAAAGGGGTAGGAGAGGATAGTGGTGAGGTTGCAGCAGCGGCTAAGCAAAAAGTATGGTGGCTAACTTACGAGTACAAGAATAAGATGAGCATCTACGCAAACGGCCGCAAACTAGTAATGATCACTAAAGATCCTGAACTACCTACGAGTCAAACATAACCCCACCGTGTTCTCTTCTCAAAGTGAAAAGAGACAGCCACAGTTACTCGCGCGGTTCGTGTATTTTATTTCGGATCCTCTGTCCAGTTTTCTACAACCGGACATTAACAAATGCCAATCTGCCACATAACCGCGGGCACGGCTTTCGAAAAATCATAACCCTGCAGGGGTGTCCCAACTTAGCCCATCACAAGCTCTCACGATCAGCAGAGATAATAATAATACTACCCCTTATCTTAGGGACAGCCTGATCAGACTCGGAATCTTGGTGCACAAGACATTTCAACAATGGTAAAACAAGTCTAGCAAGATCTCCCGGTGTGTCGACACCCTGCTAGTAGCCGCGGGTATCTCGTCTCAGGCCACGACCGGATGGGCGATGCTACGGGATGCCAGATACCTCGAGTTTCCCCGAGGCGGCCCCGCAGGACCCCCGTTTGGGACCAACACCATCAACACTGGCCCCCTAGTATGTAGAAGAATCCTCGGGTAGAGCTAACTCCCTATGCAATTAATTAATTAAGTTGTTATTATGTTGCAAATTGTAACCAATGTTGGGCCTTGCTGGAGGAGTTTTATTCAAAGACGAACTGTCAAGGGGTCCCCATATACCCAACCGCGTTAGGAACGCAAAATCAAGGAACATAACGCCGGTTTATCGGCTCCTAAGGTGACATGAGTGGAACAAAACACCGAGCAAAAGGCCAAGCCTTCCACCCATTGCCAAGTATATAGGTGTGTTAATATATATAAGATGTATTGTGATATTCCAACAACAAGTTCCAACAAGTTTCATCTTCACCTGCAACTAACAATGCTATAAGAGGGGCTGAGCAAGCGTGTAACATAGCCAAACAACGGTTTTGCTGGGAAGTTGTCAAAGGTTAGAGGTTTCATGGCAACAAGGAGAGACTGACAACAAATAGATAGGTAGCGCGACATATAGCAATAGCATCGAGACAACTAGCATAGCAATGATAGAAAAGGTATCCAAGGTGATGGTCATCTTGCCTGAGATCCCGCAAGGAAGAAGAACGAGTCCATGAAGTAGACGAAGAAGAAGCCACGAAGACGAACCAAGTGTAGTCGAACGAATCCTCGCGATCACAACGGAAATGAACTAGCGAGAAGAAGCATACAACAAGGTAAACATACCACTCAAGAACATGGCAAGATGCTCAACCAAGTATGATGCAAGACAAGTGTATATGATGCAAAACATGGCAAGGGATGATGCACACAAGAACATCACACAAGGCAAGTTTAAATGAGGCCGGAAACAACATATAACAACTCCGGTAAGTCCTCATATGCACGTTTCGAAATTGGTCCAGATCTGAACAAACATTAAGTTAAAGTTGTTAAACAACAAGTTAACATGCACCATGATGATCTACTCGAAGTTCTAGTCAAGTTACATATCAAGTTCATTTAATTCGGAGCTACGGCCTAGAAGATATGAGCAAACCAAGATGCAATGCAAAACTGAAGTTAACAGCAACGTAGCAACTTTGGAGCAAGGTATATTTATGCTACAGCACCCAAACATGATAATAAAAGGCATGGATGTGAAATAGACATGATTCTCAACAAGAATGAACTCAGAGCACACCCAAACACTTGCTGGAACACAATTAACTAGCATGACAAGATTCAAGAAGTTTACTAATTTCTCAGACTTAGTGAAAAAACAGAGCATGGCAGAAACAACGACAAGTAGGCATGTTTGCAAGCTTGTGCAACTCAACTCAGAGCATAACATGGCATAAGAAGATAAACAACAGCAAGAAGACATGTTTATGAAGCTACTCATGGCAAGAACATGGTCATAGGATGCATAGAACACTAGCTATTCACATGGCAAAATTGAACTTGATGATAACAGGCTGACATAAACATTTTATAGCAACTTGAGAGCAAGAAATAAACAAGCTACATCAGGCTACAATGGCAAACAAGGACATGGATGGATAGAGCATAATATGGACAACAAGAAATGATAATTGGTCAACCCAAAACATGCATGGATTTGAGTGGGGCATCAAGCAAACATGGCATCAGGTTATAACAGTTTCAGACTTAGCAGTTTTCAACAAGTCTCAGAAAATAACAACAGCGAGTAGGCCACTTTGCAAGCTTGTTGCAAACACCACAAGGCATATCATGAAAATTGGATTACACCACAGCAAAGATGGCATGATTGTGCTTCTAAAACATATTGACATGTGGCATAAAAGAGAATCACACCAATAGCTATGAACAAGACAAATCAACATCTCATAACAAGTTTCAGCACTTAACAGCCACATGCACTTTTGCAATAGAGATAAACATGACAGTATGGCACCTAACATGAATGCTACACAAACCATCATGTAGAGCACTTCACAATGAACATTTTGACATATCATACACTCCATTTGGACCAACATGCCCAAAGTTATCACCCTCTCAAGATGCTAACATATTAACAGTTATCAGCAGTTTATAACATATAACACTTTTGCAACGATGATTAGGGCATCAAGATGAACTCAAACAAGCATGCCACTGTACAACAATATGAAGAGCATCACGAGACGAACATTTTGACATATTATACATCAACATAGGATTAATATGCACGTAGTTACAAGCACCTCAACATGCCAATATATTAAGAAAAACAGAGGACTTAGCAGTTTTTATACCTACCAGAAAATGGGACGAAGAGGTACAACGGGACGGAGGGATCCTGGCGTCTTGGGCGTTTGGATCGGTGGACGACGGGCTCCCGGGACGACGCCGTGCAGATCGGCGCAAGGGAGGCCCGAGGCCATGGCGCTGGCCGGACAGAGCTCCGGCTCCGGCGGCGGCAAGGGGAGGCCGGAACGAGCCGAGGAGCATCGGGGAGGCAGATCTGGGCGCCGGGGCGGCCCTACGGCCGAATCCCGCCGGATCCAGCACGGGGAGAAGGCCGACGGCGAGGTTCACTCGCCGGAGCTTCAAGCTCAGGTGGCGAGGTGGTGGTGTTCTCGGGGG
>LR738712.1:801263773-801318213 GCA_902687465.1 Secale cereale | reverse complement strand
CACCTCGACTCCACGCCACTGCGGCCACCACCCTCTCCACCCGCTCACCCCACTGCCATCCCCATCCCACTGCCACCTCTCACCGGCGTGCGTCGTCGCTGCCCCGACCTCACGCCCTCCCTGCTTGGGCCTCGGCGTGCCGGCCCGGGCTCGAAGCCCCCCTCCGCCGACGTCCTGCCGCGGCGGCCCCGACCCCCATCCACCCATCCCCGGCCGCTGCCCCCGGCCTCCCTGCTTGCCCGCTGCACCGGCGCCAACTTCGCCCGCCGGTGAGCTTTTTTTCTTCATTTTTTGCATTTTTACTGCTTGTTATGTGATAGATGCATGTGTGTATTGAAATATGGATGCATGGATGTTGGTGAAGTTTGTGATAGATGAATGGATTGATGTAGATTGGTTAGTTTTGTCTTTGTTCAAGTTAGTGATAGGTTATGTTGATTCATCTCCATGAAGTGATATTGGACATTTTGCGAATGGTGGAGAGTAGAGATGCATAGTCAAAATAAGCTTATAATGAATGAATGAATGGATGAATGCTGGAATGTAGGTGAGATTCGAGACTATGATGTTGTCAAATAGCTATGTGAGATGCGCTAAAAAAATTGAAGAACAAAATTGGTATATTTGAGATGTTGTCAAATAGCTATAGTTTCATTTTGTGATGTTGATAAAATTGGTATCTGATGAGTAGTTATTTTATCATGATGATCTGGCTAAAAAAAGTTGAAGAACAAAATTTGACACTTGATGAAAATTAGGATTTGAAGTATCATGATGATCTAAAGCCTTGACTAGATGTCATTAGCAATATGATTTTTTTATAGTTTGAAGTGTCAATGCTTTATGTGATGTGAGGCCCTCAATTTTTTTGACTCGGTAAAATTTACAGGCTTTGTGGTATTTCACCTCCCTAGAGCCTTCGTCGTCTGGGGTTTTGGTCCGTGATCCTGCTGCTGCTCGACTACTTCCTCTACAACGGAGGGTGAGCTACGAATCCACTTTCACCTCCTACCCTCTTTTAACTAGATTTCATTTTCACATCAAGTCGCGTAACCTAGGCGTCTCCCGTCCGAAAGGGTTGCATTGATAAATATGCATTCAATTGCATATTTATCACCGCAGCTCTTTCGGATTGTCCAGCGCTTTCCATGGACAGCCCGAGGATGTGTAGATTGGGTACGTTGTTCATGCTCTACCCCGTTCCGAGACAGGATTTCGGCGGCGCCTCCCTTTTGTTCTCTGGATGCACATTCTCTCGGCATTTTTCCGAGACGTGTATTTGGAGAACATCGGGGAGGTGCTGCCGGAATTTTGTCTCAGAATGGGGTAGAGCATGGACAACGTACTCAATCTACACATTCTCGGGTGGGATTAGGACCCATCTTTACCTTAGAGATGTAGGTGGATTAAATGTCGTTTCACGTCAACCCTGTAGAAAACAAAATATTGATGTGAGTAATTTAAATGAATCCTTAATTTTGTTGTGTGGCTTCCTATAAAGCAGATATGACAGATAATTAGTGGATGTATAGTGGGTTTATCCGTCGGAATCAAGTAACAACAGAGTGGGTCGAGAAAACTGATGTGTTTTTGAAAGAGATATTCCGTAGTCCAATGAGGATTGTGCCAGAATGCCCATGTGCCAAATGTAAGAGACGTATGCGCAGAGATAAGAGTGAGTTGACTAAGCACCTTCGCACGCATGGATTTATGCTCAACTTTAATATGCTGATAAACTTTGCCCAGCAGGACTGTGGTAGAGAGGAGGTGATACGACAACACGTCGCTGGTTATGGGGACAATGGGGTTAGAGACATGCTAGATGATGTCTTTGTTGCACAGCCGACACCTCCGTCACATTCAGCGAATGAACCGGAGGAGCCGGAGGAAACCACAAAGGACTTCCTAAATATCTTGGCCTCGTCAAAGAAACCTCTTTATGAGGGTGCCAAGCTGTCTGTGCTGGATGCCATCTCGCAACTGATGGCAGTCAAGGCTGAGTACGCCTGTAGCAAAGGTTGCTTCGAAGCATTTCTGGGAGTATGGGCTAACAACCTACCTGAGAGGGCCATGAACTGCTGAAAGCCATGTACGCTACGAAGAAAATCATGAAGGCACTCTCCATGGATTATGAGAAAATACATGTTTGTCCAAAGAATTGCCTTTTGTTTAGGCAGGAGTATGCGAATGACACCTACTGTAGGAAGTGTGGTTCCTCTCATTATATTGAGGTGGTCGATGAGCAGGGTCAGAAGCAGCAGCTAAAAATCCCTGTGAAGGTTCTTCAGTATCATGATTTTATAAAAAGACTGAGTGCCTTTTCATGACCGAGGAGTCTGCCAAAATGATGAAGTGGCACAAGGAAGGGAAAAGGTACATTCCAAATAAAATTATACATCCATCAGAAGGTGAAGCATGGAAGTCATTCGATATAAAATACCCAGAGGAAGCAGCCGAGGCTGGGAATGTCAAAATTGCTATATCAAGTGATGGTTTCAATCCATATGATATGTCATCTAATCCATACAGTTGCTGGCCCGTATTTGTTATTCCGCTCAATCTCTCGCCCGGCGCCATAATGCAACACAATACCATGTTCCTGTCGCTTATAATTCCAGGGCCTGAATATCCGGGGAAGAATTTGAGTGTGTTTATGCAGCCGTTGGTGGATGATTTGCACCATTCTTGGTACTTCCCGAGGTTGTCATATGACCGGCATCTGCAAAAAAAATTCTTGATAAAAGTTTGGCTACAGTATTGCATGCATGACTTTCCCGGCTATGCCCTATTCTGTGAACGGTGTACAAGTGGGAAGATGCCTTGCCCAGTGTGCATGCAGGCCTTGATTTTCATTTGGCTGAAGAAGGGTGGCAAGTATGTTTCGTTTGACCTGCATCGACAGTTCCTCCCTCCCGACCATCCTGATAGGAAGACAATAAGAACTTCACCAAAGGCAAAGTTGTCCATGAAGTAAATGAGATTACCATGTTTTCTGGTGCAGATGTGCTTGCTCAGCTGAAAGCTCTTAAGCCTACCGGCGAAGGGAAAGGTAAAGGCAAAGGCAAAGCCACATGCAAAGACGAGGGCGAGGGTGAGGGCAAAGAAAAAGGTAAATGGAAAAAATGTTTTGAAGGATATGGTGAGACGCACAACTGGACTCACATTACCCCCTTCACGCAGCTTCCCTATTTTAAGGACCTCAAACTTCCATACAACATCGACGTGATGCACACCGAAAAGAATGTCGTAGAGTCCCTTTTTCGCACGATCCTCAACATTCCTGATAAGAAAAAGGATAATGTTAATGCTAGAGTCGATCAACAGAATATTTGTGATAGACCACATCTACACATGCAGCCTCCCACATGCAGTCAAAAATCTTGGTTCAAGCCAGATGCTGACTTCGTACTTAAAAAGGATCATAAGATGGAGGCATTCAAGTGGCTGAAACACGTCGTGAAGTTCACTGATGGTTGTGCGTCGAATATAAGTAAGGGGGTTAATCTTTCAACGGGCAAAGTGACCGGTCTCAAGAGTCATGACTATCATGTATGGATTGAGAGGATTATGGTGGTGATGGTTCGGGGCTATGTTCCTGAGCGTGTCTAGCGTGTTCTTGAGGAGTTAAGACATTTCTTCCGCACGCTTTGTGCTAAAGAAGTATGTCCTGACATGATAAAAGAAATGCATAAGAAGGCGCCGGAGTTGATATGCAAGCTAGAGAAGATCTTCCCGCCAGGCTTCTTTACTCCGATGACACATCTCATTTTGCACCTCGCGAACGAGGTATCGTTGGGGCGCTGTCGGGGAAACTGATCGCCCACGAACACCTATGGGACCGGAGCCCCTTTTCGGTACGGCAAGGGGGCGGAGGATGCACAAAGAGCAGATCGAGGCGAGCACACGAGCAGTTTACCCAGGTTCGGGCCGCACGGATGCGTAAAACCCTACTCCTGCTTTGATTTGCATTGAGTTCTTGGCTCGGGAGCGCTGGAAGCTACAAGACCGAGCGTGAGAGAGTTCGAATGTCTAACCGGGATCGGAACCCCCTCTACGCTGCGCATGGGCCTCCTTTTATAGGCTCAAGGGGTCACCGACAGGTGGCAACACAGATGAGGGTAAAAGTGTAAAAAGGGTGGTAGATGGAATAGTGTTCCATACCTAACTCTGACGGCAGGAGACAAGGACATTAATGCCCGTCGCCGTCGCCCAAACAGTGCAAAAAGTGACTGTCAGGGGCGCCACCGTCCGCCACGACGGTAGCCTTGTCATCGCCGCTTGCCACCGTGTACCCCTGGCTGCACAGCCATCCGCCACGTGCGCCTGGAAGGGTCCCAGAGCGACACGTGGGTGGATGCGCTGGAGCGCGGGTACTGAGTGGAAGCTTGCCGCGGCAAGCGCCTTGCCGCGGTGGCTATCTTGTCGCTTCCGGGAGCTTGTCGCTCACCGGGCCTTGCCGGGACGCGTGGCGCGTCGCGGCAAGTTTCTTGAGATGCATTGGTTGGCCTTCCCGGCAAGCTCCTCTTGCCAGGGTCTTGTGTCTTGAGTGATCTTGTGCCTCGAGTGGCCTTCCCGGCAAGCTCCTCTTGCCGGGGCCTTGTCTCCTTGGCTTGGATACTTTGTTCTTGAATGGCTCCAAAGGAATCATAAAGGGCCTCGGCGGCCGCCCGACAAGCCTTGCCGCGGGACGCTGCAACTGTCCGTGCATAAGTTCGGGATACTAAGGTACCCCTACTTTAGTACACCGACAGGCGCCCTGTGCAGAATCATTGGCAGTATGACCCTGAGAGATAGAACAAGCATTTGAGACAGAAATGTGGAAACAAAGCTAAGATTGAAGCTTCCATAGCTGAGGCAGTTATCCTAGAGGAGGTGGCAGACCTCAGGACAGCGTACTATCCAGACCATGTTCCCACGCTGCACAATAAGGTGTCTCGATACAATACAGAAGAACCCAAGTATAAACCCAAGCTACCTCTATTCATCGGGCAAGGTGGCAGGGCTGGATGCTCGACACCTTATATCATGTCACTAGATGAGTGGGAGGATATCATGTTCTATATCTTGCACAACATCAAGGAAGTTGAGGATGAGTGGATGAGGTAATACCTTTGCACCATTCTTTTAGTCAATTCGTTATGTTCACTTTGCCTAGTTCTTATACCGCTTTTCTTATTGTAGTCGATTCATTGACGAAGAGTGGACGGGAATGCTTGATGGCTTCTCGCCCCTCGTTGGTTACCCCAAGTGGAAGGTTTGAGATGTAGCATAGCGGCAAATTTCCCTTGGCAAAAATACCAAGGATCGAATCCCGTGAGACTCCGAGGGTCGACAAGAAGGTGTCAATAGCGCCAGAAACTTTTGCTTTGACAGGACCTGCACACAGATACAAATAACTTTGCTCCCAACGAGTACAGAGAGGTTGTCAATCCCTCCGGCCTTGTCGTTTACAAAGGATCAAACGCAAGAGATAATAGTGATAGGTATGACTGCAACTAGGAAATAAGAACATAAAGTAAATAGCGGGTGTGATCAGTGATGGTAATATGGACCGGGGTCCCATGATGTTCACTAGTGATGTCTCTCTCCCAAAAGATGATAAAACAGCTAAGCGAGGTAAACAAATTACAGCTGGGCAATTGACAGGATTATGTGCGCAAACCAATGCTAACTATGCTGTAAAGAAAGGTAGAGGCTCAAAAGCATGGGCGGTACGCCAAGGCAAGTAGACCGAAATCCATCTGCATCTACTACTAATCATCCACCTTGAGATATCTATCCAGAACATCTCGCTGGTATTAAGTTGCGAGTCCCACCCAAAGTGTAAACTCAAAGCAACAGACAACTGCATTAAAAGAACTTTGCGTAAAGTAAACAATCCTTGCACCCGCAAGTGCAAGCACCGTTGTTTTCCCCCTTGTGGCAACAACACATCCCCTAGACTCATGTTTCTGTCACTCAAGCTAGTCATCGAGGGGCATGAACCCACAATCAAGCATAACGTTCCCTCTTGGAGTTACTACCTACTACTTGGCCAAAGCAATAAATAGCAACGGAGAACATGCAAGAATTACTCAAGAACATAAATATAAAAGAGGTGAATCAAATATATTACTCACACACAATCTGAACATAATCTCATAATCCATCGGATCCCACCAAACTCAGCAGAGCAACAACATAAAGATTACATATGTGCCTCGATCATGTAGGGCAGCTCACGAGGTCTAATCGGTGAAGAACAAAGAGGGGAGGAGAACATCACATAGCTACTGGTCATGGACCCATGGTCCAAGGGAGACTACTCACAACTCATCCGGGAAGCGTCCATGGTGGTGGAGAAGCTCCCGGTGGTGGTTCTCCCCTCCGGCAGGGTGCCGGGAAGAGTTCTCCTGGTGCTCCCGATCTTGGAAGCGTGGCGGCCGCGGAACAGAGATGAGATCGCGAAAAAGGGTTCCGTCCTCGAGGGTTTCGGGACGCGTGCTAAATATATGCCAAAGGGGGTCACCAGAGGCGGAGAGGGGGGCCCAGGGCCCCCCCGGCGCGGCCAGGAGGGGGGCCGCGTGGACAGGCCGCCTGGGCTGCCCCTGGCTCCCCTCTGGCCCTGCCTTGGTTTTTCCGGAAGCTCCCGATACGCTGATTTTTCCTGTATTTTTCCCGGAATTTTTAGGGCACTTTTAATATGGGGGAAACCTGAAATAGAAAAACAGCAGAAAACAGGAACTGGCACTGTGGTGCACTGAGTTAATAGGTTAGTCCAAATATGATCAAAAGTGTATGGAAGTGCATAAATATCATAGCAATATCACACAAAAGAGGCATGGTGCAAGCAGAAATTATAGATACGTTTTGGACGTATCAACATCCCCAAGCTTAATTCCTGCTCGTCCTCGAGTAGGTAAATGATAACAAGCATAATTTCTGTGGTGACATGCTATCAACCATATAAGAACTTTTAAGTAAAGTAATCAAGGCATGTAATCCAATTCAAGTCATAACAAGCAAGAGTCTATATTAGCATTGTAACAAGTAACATAAGAACATAAAGGTGCAAGAGCTCTCGCTGTCCGTGACTCCAATGTCTCCAAATGGTGTTTGCGTGCAAGAAAGGGGATAGGGATATATGAGAGGGTAAATCATAGTTTTTGTATTGTTGAGAACTTAATCTACTAAAGTTTCACACTTGGTCTTCTTTGGAATCTTATCTTGACTCATCCCCAGACCGTCAGCCAGGTACAAGTCAAAATGATCCACTCCCTTTCGATATTTTGAGCACTCATGCAATGGATGAGCGTAAGCAAGAAAGTCGACACTTAGGATGGAAAAGAGAGAAATGATAGAGGGGGAAGACAAAAAGGTGTGAAAGGCTCACATCAATGAGGATAATCATCGGCGAGGAAAGCCAAATGATAGATATGATGCGAGGAGTAGGGATTGCCATGCAACGGATGCACATATGAGCTAAGGTAAGCTCTCCAATGGAACTAGTGGGGGTGCATCCAACTTGCTTGCTCAAGAAGACCTAGAGCTCTTTTGAGGAGGCTCATCATTGGAATATACAAGCCAAGTTCTATAGTGTAAAGGTCCCCACATAGCTATATGCATGAATGATAATCTCTATGGATTACAAGGTATAAGATGGAGTACGAGTGTAGATCTCTCAAAAGAAATAGTAGTGTGCCCCCTTCTCTCTTTTTATTTCTTTTTCTCTTTTTTTTCTATTTTTTGTGGCCTCAATGGCTCTTTCTATTTATCTCTCATTTGTCGTCTTTGGGATCTTTTGATTTTGTCCTCTTTGGGATCTTTTGATTTGTCCTCTTTGGGATCTTTTCCTCACTTTAGGGGCAACACTCTATGTATTACAAGAAGTATAGAAGATCTTTCACACTTTACAAAAGTACTCAACATAAAGAAAATGAAACTATCATGATGTATGCAAATGTATGCCTCTGCTAGTGTAGCAGGATATGCAATGATACTAGCGCGTCATGTAGCAATGATTAGGGCAATGCCCAACTAGCATGCGGCTCATCGATCAAGCAAAAAGCATGTATGACATGAAGATCAAGTCATGAGAGGATGGATGTTGCATGGCAATGTATCTCGGAAAGGCTATGGAAATGCCTTGATAGGTAGGTATGGTGGCTGTTTTGAGGAAGGATATAATGAGGTTTATGATGACAGAGCGTATCTTGCCAAGGAATTGGATGCACTGGCGAAGTATGCGCCAACTCTCGAGGTGAGAAAGGGCAATGCACGGTACCGAAGAGGCTAGAAAAATATGGTTAGGTGGAAGTGTCAACCTTCGAATACTCACATTAGTCCGAAGAACTCATGCACTTATTATCGGTAACTCTCAATCTAATTAGGAGGTTGACAAAGAGACAAGTACCCCGAGGAGGTGTGTATGGGGGTTTGGTTACCCTTGCGCATCCTCGACCCATGGTACGTGAGTGTACTCTAATATTCGACCCCTCCAAAGATTAGTGATCCATTTAGTAGCTAAAGTTCTCAACTATTTTGTAGGTTTTCGAAAATAAACACGGATTGCCCAAAATACGACATCTATCACTAATAGGCTAAAGCTCTTGACACCAAAAGTTCAGACATTACTCATGGCAATACCTCAAAACTATTGCAAGTTACTACTAAAATTAAATAGCAACCTCAATTACCTACTTTAAGTTAAGACACACAACTCAGTGCAACAGACAAACTCTCTTAACAAGATAAACATGAAAACTCAAGAGAGTTCAACAACCAACTAAACAAAAGCTCTTTTAAAAAGAAAAGCATGAAAACTAAGAGCTAAACATGACAGTAGCTATGGAAAGACAAAGAACACACACTGCAAAGATAAGCATGAAAATCCTATGTTGTGTTCTAGGTTGAAGTGGAGCGTGTTTCTCTCCCACACAAAGAAAGCTGGGTTCTAACTTGTTATGAACAGCAAGCAAAGCTAAAGAAAACTAAAAAGGGAACTAAAAGCAAGACGCTCCAAGCATAGCACATAACGCATGAAGTGATTAAAATATAGTGGAACGAAAGACGAACTGATAATTGTTGATGGAGAAGGGGATGCACGGGGGCATCCCCAAGCTTAGACGCTTGAGTCTTCTTTTTGAATATTTCTTGGGGGTGCACGGGGCATCCCCAAGCTTGAGCGTTTGACACTCCTGAATCTTTTTATCATCTTCCCTCGCACACTTGAAAACTCCCTTCATACATAACTCATCATAATCTGATTAGCGAGGTTAGTACCCATAATAAAATAACTTTTCCCTGCTGGAAATAAGGATAATCTTGAAGAGCTACTGTTTCTCAAGATTGCCAAAAGGTTTTTGCAAAGAAAAAGCAAGCTCAAGGTTTGCAAAACGAAGAAAAGGCAAAATAGGACAGAATCTGTGAAAAACAGACCAGCAGGTAGTAAATAATTTTTTCGGGGCACTTCTGCAACTCAAATCAAAAAAAGAGCAGACGCCCGAAAGCCAATTGTATAGAGCACACTGTCGAAAAAATTCAGACCAAAAAGATGATCTGGTGATTTTATACGAATTTTTCTCTCTAAGGACATAATCTATTTCCTGGACAGCACGTCACAACTTTTGAACTTTCTTGCAATCAGAGGCTAAACTTGGCACAAAGCTGAAAAGAAAAGATACAATGATGATGCTACTGTAGTAACAAACATCAAGACACAACAAAAGCAAAATAAAACTTTATTCATTGTGGGCTGCCTCCCAAAAGCGCTTTCTTTTATGCCTTTAAGCTAGGCATAATGCAAAAGGAGAAGATCAAGTTTTATCGAGAGTAAAAGAATAGCTAGCCCGTATAACAGACTCAAAAGGTAACTTAATCTTCTTTCTAGGGAAGTGTTCCATTCCTTTCTTGAGAGGGAATTGGAATCTTATATTCCCCTCTTTCATGTCAATGATAGCACCAACGGTGCGAAGAAAAGGACGTCCCAAAATAATTGGACAAGAAGGTTCACATTCAATATCCATAATAGTAAAATCAACGGGAACACAATTGTCATTGACAATGATAAGAACATCGTCGATCCTCCCCAAAGGTTTCTTTGTGGAAGAATCAACAAGACGAACACCAAAAGAACAAGAATCAAAAGGTTTCAATTTAAGCATATCATATATTCTTTTGGGCATAACGGAGGCACTAGCTCCAACATCACATAAAGCATAGCAAGAGAAGTTATTCAACTTAATTTTAATCATAGGATCCCAACCATCTTCTAGCTTTCTAGGTATGGAGGCTTCTACCCTAATCTTCTCCTCCCTAGCTTTGATGAGAGCATTAGTGATATGCTCCGTGAAGGCAAGGTTAAGTGTGCTAGTGTGGGGATCTCTAGACATCATGTGAAGAAAATCAATAACTTCAGAAAGGGTGCAATTATCAAAATCAAGGTCACTACTATCAAGTAAAGTGGTAGTGGTGTCCTTTAGGCTCACTTGTTTGGTAGCTTCTACGGTCATAGGAGTTTCTACGGTTGAGGTCATAGCATCACCATTAATAGGTCCAATGGGACCAGGAGTGCATTGGGTGCTAAGAGTTTGGATATCCTCAACAACTTGGATAGTAGCAACAGTGTGGTGGGTAGGAAGGCTCTTAATTCTATCTTCTTCCTCCTTTTCTCTAGCCCATCTCTCTTTAAGTTTAGCCATCATCCTAATGTTTTCATTAATTTGCACTTGAATAGCATTCATTGGAGTGGTCTTCCTCTCCCCAAGAGGGGAAGTTCTAATTTTAAGCAATTCTACCTCATGGGCTAAATTGTCTACCTTCGAAGAGAGATTATCTAGTTTGGCGAGTTTTTCTTCTACATTCTTATTGAAGGCTTTTTGGGTAGTGATGAAGTCTTTAAGCATAATCTCTAGTTCAGAAGTGGAGTTCTTGGTGCCAGGATAAGCATTGTTGTTCCCATAGGAATTAGAGGGGAACGGTCTAGGGTTGCTACCAAAATTACTCCTATAAGCATTGTTATTGAAATTGTTTCTAGAGATAAAGTTCACATCTACTTGATCTTGAGCAAACAAAGAATTTAAAGGAACAGCACGAGGATCAATAGGAGATTGCTTGGAAAGTAGAGACATGATCAAGTCAACTTTTTCATTTAGGGAGGAAATCTCCTCGACAGAGTTTACCTTCCTACGTGTTGGAGCGCGTTCGGTGTGCCATTGGGAATAATTGGTCATCATCTCATCGAGAAGCTTCGTGGCAGCACCAAGTGTAGTTGACATAAAGGTTCCTCCCGCGGCCGAATCTAACAAGTTCCGCGAGGTAAAGTTCAAGCCTGCATAAAAAGTTTGGATAACCATCCAAGTAGTCAAACCATGAGTAGGGCAGTTCTTGACAAGAGATTTCATGCGTTCCCAAGCTTGGGCAATGTGTTCATTATCCAATTGTTTAAAATTCATTATGTTACTCCTTAGTTGGATAATTTTAGCAGGGGGGTAGTACTTCCCAATAAAGGCATCCTTGCACTTGTCCCAAGAATCTATGCTATTTCTAGGCAAGGATTGAAACCAGATTTTCGCTCCTCCTCTCAAGGAGAAAGGAAAAAGCTTAAGCTTAACAATATTACCATCTATTTCTTGGTACTTTTGCATATCACAGAGCTCAACAAAATTATTTAAGTGTAAAGCAGCATCATCTCCAGCACCGGAGAATTGATCTTTCATGACTAGGTTCAGCAAAGCAGGTTTAATTTCATAAGAAGGTGCTGAAGTGGCAGGTGTAGTAATAGGCGTGCAAATAAAGTCATCGTTGTTATGACTAGTGAAGTCACACAACTTGGTGTTCTCGGTGGAACCCATAGCAGCAAGCAAGATAACTATTTTTGTGATTTTTGATAGAAGACACTAAAGCAAAAACTGAAAGGTAAACTAACAAGACTAAAAAGCAAAGATAAAAGATAGCGTGCAACTCCCCTATCTTGAAGAGTGGAGTCCCCGGCAACGGCGCCAAAAACTTGCTTGATGGCTTCTCGCCCCTCGTTGGTTACCCCAAGTGGAAGGTTTGAGATGTAGCGTAGCGGCAAATTTCCCTTGGAAAAGATACCAAGGATCGAATCCCGTGAGACTCCGAGGGTCGACAAGAAGGTGTCAATAGCGCCAGAAACTTTTGCTTTGACAGGACCTGCACACAGATACAAATAACTTTGCTCCCAACGAGTACATAGAGGTTGTCAATCCCTCCGGCCTTGTCGTTTACAAATAATCAAACGCAAGAGATAATAGTGATAGGTATGACTGCAACTAGGAAATAAGAACAGGAAGTAAATAGCGGGTGTGATCAGTGATGGTAATATGGACCGGGGTCCCATGATGTTCACTAGTGATGTCTCTCTCCCAAAAGATGATAAAACAGCTAAGCGAGGTAAACAAATTACAGCTGGGCAATTGACAGGATTATGTGCGCAAACCAATGCTAACTATGCTGCAAAGAAAGGTAGAGGCTCAAAAGCATGGGCGGTACGCCAAGGCAAGTAGACCGAAATCCATCTGCATCTACTACTAATCATCCACCTTGAGATATCTATCCAGAACATCTCGGTGGTATTAAGTTGCGAGTCCCACCCAAAGTGTAAACTCAAAGCAACAGACAACTGCATTAAAATAACTTTGCGTAAAGTAAACAATCCTTGCACCCGCAAGTACAAGCACCGTTGTTTTCCCCCTTGTGGCAACAACACATCCCCTAGACTCATGTTTCTGTCACTCAAGCTAGTCATCGAGGGGCATGAACCCACAATCAAGCATAACGTTCCCTCTTGGAGTTACTACCTACTACTTGGCCAAAACAATAAATAGCAACGGAGAACATGCAAGAATTACTCAAGAACATGAATATAAAAGAGGTGAATCAAATATATTACTCACACACAATCTGAACATAATCTCATAATCCATCGGATCCCAGCAAACTCAGCAGAGCAACAGCATAAAGATTACATATGTCCCTCGATCATGTAGGGCAGCTCACGAGGTCTAATCGGTGAAGAACAAAGAGGGGAGGAGAACATCACATAGCTACTGGTCATGGACCCATGGTCCAAGGGAGACTACTCACAACTCATCCGGGAAGCGTCCATGGTGGTGGAGAAGCTCCCGGTGGTGGTTCTCCCCTCCGGCAGGGTGCCGGGAAGAGTTCTCCTGGTGCTCCCGATCTTGGAAGCGCGGCGGCGGCGGAACAGAGATGAGATCGCGAAAAGGGTTCCGTCCTCGAGGGTTTCGGGACGCGTGCTAAATATATGCCAAAGGGGGTCACCAGAGGCGAAGAGGGGGGCCCAGGCGCCCCCCCGGCGCGGCCAGGAGGGGGGCCGCGTGGGCTGCCCCTGGCTCCCCTCTGGCCCTGCCTTGGTTTTTCTGGAAGCTCCCGATACGCTGATTTTTCCTGTATTTTTCCCGGAATTTTTAGGGCACTTTTAATATGGGGAAAACCTGAAATAGAAAAACAGCAGAAAACAGGAACTGGCACTGTGGTGCACTGAGTTAATAGGTTAGTCCAAATATGATCAAAAGTGTATGGAAGTGCATAAATATCATAGCAATATCACACAAAAGAGGCATGGAGCAAGCAGAAATTATAGATACGTTTTGGACGTATCAATGCTGCCTCCTACTGAAGCGAAGGCACTTGCTCTTCTCCGAAAGGGTGCTGATGGAAGGAAAAATTTCATTGTGTGGTTCATGGAGAAAGTAAACTTTCACACTTCCCACCCATTTCACCCTACAATTCCAATTAAACTCATGCACCCTATAATTTCAATTAAACTTGTAGGGAAATGATCCGAACAAATCAATGGATGAAGAATTGAGATGGGTTTCCATGGGTTTTGACCCTGCCGTCATGACATGCAAAAAATATGATGTGAATGGGTATCGCTTCCATATAGAGGAGCACCAGAACAGTTGGCCTGATCCCAAAATTATAAATACCGGAGTCTTCACCGAAGGAGATAATAAAGTAGATTACTACGGAAGGGTAGGAAAAATATACGAGCTTACATTCAAATGTGGCCGCGAACACCTAAGTCTCACTGTGTTCAAATGCCGATGGTTCGACCCCAAAAAGGGTCCGAGACATACGCCTTCTGTTGGTTTAGTTGAAGTTAAGCCATCAACCATCTATGCCGGAGCTGATGTCTTTGTCGCCGCTACCCAGGCCACACAAGTATATTATCTGCCTTACCCATGCCAGAAAGAGTACCTAAAGGGTTGGGAAGTTGTCTTCAAGGTGTCGCCAAATGGTAAGCTACCGGACCCGAACGATGATGATTACTACAACATAAACCCCATGACATACGAAGGAGTATTCTTTCAAGAGGAACATGATGACGTGGTTGGAAACAAGGAGGATGATGACTTAGGTTATGTTGACCTGGACCCAAACGACGACGACGCACGGATTGATGGTGAGGCAGTTGTGAATCAAAGAGACATAATTATGCTTGAAAAGTTAAATGAAGACGCTGACGATGAGGAAGAGCCTCCACCTCCGTCAGACTATGAAGAAGATATGCGTGATAGTGATGATGAGACCGGTCGACAAATAGATTACAATAGTGATGATTCATATGGGTTCTGGAAAATGTAAGCTCTTTTAAAATTCGTATGTGCTCTTCTATTATTAATGTTCTTTTTCCATATGCTTGTTTATTTGATATCCTTACTAATTGTTTATTCTCTTGTTAATGCAGGTTTGCTAATCATGGGCAAGTCCAGCGGCGCCGGTTTCCTCAACAAATTCAAATCACTTACTTGGAGTGGACAAGCCTAGAAGGTTCCCCCTGACTACGTGGGACTTGGGGAGGATACCCTAGAGGAGGAGGGGGTGGGGGGAGAGCCCCTAGAGGAGGAAGACGTGGGGGGAGAGGCACCCGGGGCAAAAAACTCCGGGCCGTGTCCGAAATAGGAGGGTCTTCTTCGATGCCCTCCTATACCGAGGCACCTTCTAAGTCTGAGGAGGAGGAGTATGTTCCTGATGGCGAGGAGGAGGAGGGCGAGGAGGAGGAGGCCGAGGAGGAGGAGGTCGAGGAGGGTGAGGAAGAGGAGTGCGAGGAGGGTGGTGGAGGGAGGTTGACCCCGAGTTGTGGGGTGACTTTCCGCCGGGTGCTCCGAAGGGGTGGCTGCGTGGTACTGCCGGAGTACCTACCCCACCTTCTATCGAGGCGCACAAGTGGCTCATTGAACCTGCGGGGACAGAGTAAGTGCCTCCCAATCATATTTTCAACACATGACAACATTTTCTTACTGTACACATGCCAATCCTTTGATTCGTTTACAGGAACTGGATCCTTCATGGAAAGGGCCGTAAATCGAAGGGCCTTATCACTTTCCTATTGAAGGAGTTTTGTCCGGGCCTATTCAGCCCGCGGCCAGACAGGGACTCGGAGCTGCGAGTTTTGGCCACGAGGTGGGCCCACTACGAGGCTAAAATCCACGGGGAGTACAGGACGGGCGCTAAGGTCGTGATCACCAAATTTTGGGTAAGCTCTCTTCTGAATCACTTGTCTTCAATTTCGTTCATAGTTTATCATTGAATCACTCAACTCATGCCTTGTTTGCTTCTGGTTTATGCATGATTGCAGAAACTCTATAGAGTTCTTGACGAGCACAAGGACAGAGCCGACATGGTCTTGCTTGTGGCTGCGAAGAAGAAAGCTCGTCAGTTGCAGTACGAGGTGCGCTGGGTTGCCGTCTCGCATTACTACCACACCTACCTTCATCAAAAGATGACCAAAACTCAAGCGCAGAGGCAAAGACTTACCTTGAACAGGGAGCAGTTCATGAAGGTAACTATTACTGACTTTTCATTGTTTTAAGCAATCAATTCTATGTTTCATGCTCACATGTCATGCTTCCAAATTTTGCATAGGTTATTCCTCATTGGTGCTATGGAAAGGATGACAGATGGGCGAGTTTGGTGGATAGGTGGCTCGGCGACGATGCTGAGTTTGTTGCCAAGAACAGCAAGGCCCGGGCAAACCGTGGAAAAGACGGGACACACGGCCAAGGAAACAGGAACCACTGGGGCTTAAAGGCCATGAAGGTATATCTATATGCATGATGCATTTTTGTTCTTCTTTATCGTCATGTTCTTATGTATGGCTAACTTCTGTTTGACGTTGCAGGAGGACAAGTTGAAGAGGCCGCTCTCAGACATTGAGTCGTGGAAGCTGGCCCGCGAGCAGAGTGATCGCAAGGACGGCGAGAGCCAGTACTACGGCAAGACCGAGGAGCACCTGGAGTCTTACACTCAGCAGTTTCAGAGGTTGCATCCGAATGTTCCTGTTCCTGACGTCGCCCAGTCTCAGATCGATGACACGGCGGTGGTGGCCATCCAGGGGAAGCCCCATGGCCGGTATCCGTATTTCGATGGCTTGATCACTTCTTCGGTCTTGTACACACGGCTTCGGGCTACCAAGCCAAGCCCGTTAGAGAGTACGGGGCATTCGCAGCCTCCCTTAGCCCGCCAGCATGCTGTAAGTTCTTCCCCTTTATCTTCTTTATCTCTAACATTCTGAGTTTATTTTCAGCATTGCTCACCTAGAAACAACCTAAATTATGTAGGCATATAAGGCCTTTGTCGAGCATAGGAATCTCGAGGTGCGGGAGTACTCGCAACGAGTGAGGGCAAACGATGATTACAACCGTCAGATGATGACGGTTAGTTTTGCCCTCTTAAAACTGAGCTAAAATTTTGCACTTTCATTCCTTCTGACCTTCTAGTTTGCTTATTTAACTAACATCCAGGCTATGTTGGCGTCTTGGAGTAACCGCATGGATCCACCACAAATGGGACCCCCACCACCACCTGCGGGAGAACCCCCACATGTGCCCACGTTCGATGAATGGGTGGCACTAGGCAGTGATAGCCCGGTTAGTACATTTGCCTAACTACTGACAAACTAGTTCTCGTTCATTCAACACTATCATATCATATTTATCGTTAGAATCTTCTCTCAAACATGTAGGGGACCGGTGGCTTGACTCCTGCTTCGTCGACCCCAGTCACTCCGATCTGGCAGAGTGGTGTTGGTCTTGGCGGTGGTGGTTTTGGCGGAGGTGATCTTGGCGGTGGTGGTTTTGGCGGAGGTGGTTTTGGTGGTGGTGGTCTTTCCTGATGTCGGTGCCATACCTTTCATGTTCCTACTTGTTAGTTTCTTTAGATGACGATGATGATGTTCCATGTCTTGCACTATTTATGTTCATGAAGTTTCGCCGATGATGTTCTTTAGATGACGAACTTGAGTATGTTTAAATGATGATGATGATCTTGATTATGTTTAGATGACGAACTGTCATATTTCCGCATAATCACATATTTTCTGCTTTCAAATGCTGACAAAATGAATTGAAACAGAGAAAACAGGGAAAAACACAGATCTATGCCGGCATAGATATGCCAGAACATCACAGCGGCTGCCACGTGGCAGAGCTATGCCGGCGGCCAAGCCGTTGGCATAGCTTTGCTGTCAGAACAGCCTAGCGGCTGCCACATGGCAGAGCTATGCCGACAGCTTCCCCGTCGGCATAGCTCTGCCACGTGGCAGCCCCTGATTTGTCAGCGCTGTTGACGGTGCCGTCCGTTGTCGTCAGGTGAAAATCACTACCGACGACCATGATATGCCGACGACTGTACAGAAGCCGTCGGCATATGTGCCTATACCGATGGCTTTTCTATGCTGATGGTCTGACAAGACTACGCAGACGTGATCTATGCCGACAGGGATATGCGGACGGCTGCCGTCGGCATAGACCTAAGCCGACGGCAAATGGCCTATGCCGACGGCTACTACCTCTTGAGCTTTCGTTGTATTCCCTCGAAGAGGAAAGGGAGATGCAACACAGTAGCGTAAGTATTTCCCTCAGTTTTTGAGAACCAAGGTATCAATCCAGTAGGAGACCACACACGAGTCCCTCGCACCTGCACAAACAAATAAGAACTTCGCAGCCAACGCGATAAGGGGTTGTCAATCCCTTTACGGTCACTTAGGAGAGTGAGATCTGATAGAGATGATAATTATATTTTTGGTATTTTTGGTTTAATAAAACAACAAATAAAAGTGGTAAAGTAAAGTAGATGTAGATTGATATGTTGAGAATAGACCCGTGGGCCATAGTTTTCTCTAGTGGCTTCTCTCATGATAGCGATATTCTACGGCGGGTAAACAAATTACTGTCGAGCAATTGATAGAAAAGCGAATAATTATGAGACTATCTAGGCATGATCATTGTATATAGGCATCATGTCCGAGACAAGTAGACCGACTCCTGCCTTCATCTACTACTATTACTCCACACATCGACCGCTATCCAGCATGCATCTAGTGTATTGAGTTCATACGAACAGAGTAAACCCTTAAGCAATATGATATAAACCCCATATTTTTATCCTCGATGGCAACAATACAATACGTGCCTTCCTGCCCCTACTGTCACTGGGAAAGGACACTTCAAGATTGAACCCAAAGCCAAGCACTTCTCCCATTGCAAGAACTATAGATCTAGTAGGCCAAACCAAACCAATAATTCGAAGGGACTTGCAAGGATATTATGAGCACACATAAAAAGTTCAGAGAAGAACCAAATATCTTTCATAGATAACCTTGATCATAAACTCACAATTCATCGGATCTCGACAAACACACCGCAAAAAAAGATTACATCAAATAGATCTCCTCGAAGACCAAGGAGAACTTTGTATTGAGATCCAGAGGGAGAGAAGAAGCCATCTAGATACTAGCTATGGACCGAAAGGTCTGTGGTAAACTACTCAATCCTCATGGTGAGGGCGATGGTGATGATGATGAAGGCCTCCGTGATGGATCCCCCTCCCGGAACAGGCTCCAAGATGGGATCTCCACGGGAATAGAAGCTACGGCGGTGGAATTAGGGTTTTCTCTCTCCGTATGGTGTTTCTGGGGTCCGTGGATATATATAGGAAGAAGGAGGGCACCGGGGGCCACACGGGGCAGCCTCGAGGCAGGGGGGCGCGCCCCCCACCCTCGAGGGAAGCCCCTCTGTCCCCTGACTTGGTACTAAAGTTTCCCGTGCGTGATTTTCTCCAAAAATTTCTCTCGCGAAGGTTTCATTCCGTTCGGACTCCGTTTGATATTCTTTTTCTGCAAAACCCTGAAATAGGCAAAAAAACAGCAATCTGGATTGGGCCTTTGGGTTAGTAGGTTAGTCCCAAAAATGATATAAAAGTGAATGATAAAGCCCATTAAACATCCAAGTCTTCATAAATAATAGCATGGAACAATAAAAAATTATAGATACGTTGGAGACGTATCGAGCATCCCCAAGCTTAATTCCTGCTCGTCCTCGAGTAGGTAAATGATAAATAAAGAATTTTTGATGTGGAATGCTAACCAATATAGTTTTCAATGTAATTCTCTTAATTGTGGCATGAATGTTCAGATCTGAAAGATTCAAGATAAAAGTCTATATTGACATAATAAATAACAACACTTCAAGCAATACTAACAAAGCAATCATGTCTTCTCAAAATACCATGGCTAAAGAAAGTTATCCCTACAAAATCATATAGTCTGGCTATGCTCCCTCTTCATCACACAAAATATTCATATCATGCACAACCCCGATTTCATCCAAGCATTTGTTTTCATACTCTATCTTTTCAAACCTTTCAACTTTCACGCAATACATGAGCGTGAGCCATGGATATAGCACTATGGGTGGAATAGAGGTGGTTGTGGAGAAGACAAAAAGGAGGGAGATAGTCTCACATCGACTAGGCGTATCAACGGGCTATGGAGATGCCCATCAATAGATATCAATGTGAGCGAGTAGGGATTGTGTCGGGGGAAACTGTCCTCCCACGAGCACCTATGGGACCGGAGCCCCTTCTACGTTGCGGTAAGGGAGCGGAGGGAGCACGGAGAGCAGATCGAGGGGCACACGCGGGCAGTTTACCCAGGTTCGGGCCGCGCGGACGCGTAAAACCCTACTCCTGCCTTAGGTTGTATTGAGTTCTTGAGCTCGGGAGCTTGAAGAGCTACAGTGCTAGCTACACCGAGCGAGGGAGTTGTCTAGGTTTCGAACCGAACCTCCTCTACGTTGTGCATGGGCCTCCTTTTATAGCTCAAGGGGTCACCGACAGGTGTCAACGTAGAGGAGGGCAAAAATGTAACTTTGGTGGTAGTTGTAACAGTGCGGGAATAGTGCGTGAACAGTGGATGAACAGTGGTCTTCACCTAACTTTGGCAGTGGGGGACAAGGGCATTAAATGCCCGTCACCATCGACCCCAAAAGTGTCCGTCCATGCTTCTCCGTCCGCCACGGCGGTAGCCTCGTCACCGTGGCTCGCCACCGTGTGCCCCAGGCTGCACAGCCTTCCGCCACGCGTCCCTGGAAGGGCCCCAGGGCGACGCGTGGGCAAATGAGCTGGAGCGCGGGCACACATCATAAGTTTCCCCCGGCAAGCACCTTGCCGGGCCCGGAAGCTTGTCGCTCTCCGGGTCCTGCCCGGGCGCATGACGCGCCGAGGCATTTCTTGAGGTGTGCATTCTTTGGCCTTCCTGGCAAGCTCCTCTTGCCAGGGTCTTGTGCTAACGTGATAATCTTGAGCCTGGTGCGGCCTTCCCGGCAAGCTCCTCTTGCCGGGGCCTTGATCTTCTGACTTGTATACTTTGTTCTTGAATGGCTTTATAGGGACCAGAAAGGTTTCCGGCGAGCACGTGGTAAACCCTACCGCGGGAAGCTGCTACTGCCCGTGCACAAGTTGGGGTACTAAGGTACCCCTATCTTAGTACACCGACAGGAGCCCCCGGGCCTGGGCCACACACGGTGCCGACCGCTGTTGGGCCAGGCCCAAAACAGTGCACGGGCACGCGCGGCCCACGGCAAGCAGTATCCCCTTCCGCATCCGCCGCATCCCTCCCTAACGGCACGCGTCGATTGCGGCGTCGTGGGAGAGATCGTGGCCTGTTCTTTAATGGGAAATGCGGAGCGTCCCCCACTTCTCCCTTAAAAGCAGAGGAAGCAGGGGCAGTTTCCTCCTTCGTCTTCATTGCGTCTTGACTCTCCAGAAACCCCCGCTGCTCCTTGCCTCCACCCCTCCTCCGCCGTCTTCCGCATCCGCGGCGCCGTCGAGCTCCTCGCCTCTTCCCTCGCCGCCTCCGCCATGGCTCCGAAGAGCGACAAGGCGAAAGCAGACAAGGCCAAGAAGGAGAAGTCCGAGCAGGCGGCGAAGCTGGCCGCCCCGCGGAAGAGGAGCGTGGTCTTCGCGCCGAGGCTTGGCGCGAAGGAGCTGCGGAACAAATATTATCTGTTCTGGTCAGGGGAGACCAAAGCTCATCCCCGCACCAGAGCCTTCCCCGCCGTCGCCAAAGATATGTTCCCCGGCGGGTACTTCTTCTTCGCTGCTTTCTTCCATTGTGGATTGTGCCCTCCGTTCTCGGAGTTCTTTTGTGATATCATGAACACATATGGCCTCCACCTCCTAGACTTTACCCCCAACGCCATCCTTACGATGGCCGTTTTCGTACATTTGTGCGAAAACTATGTTGGGATCCATCCGAACGTAGCCCTTTTCCGCCATTTCTTTATGCCTAGAGTAGAGGCTGGCGCTCCCCTCTCCGGCGGCATCTCCTGGATCTTTCGGCTGAACAAGAAGGATTCATACCTAAAGGGAGAACTCCGCGGCAAGTGGGAGGAATGGCGTGCAGATTGGTGCTGGGTAGCTTCACCGCGCCGCGCACAACTGCCATAGTGCGCGGCAGAGATTGGAGCGAATTGGCCCCGGAGGACAACAAGCTCAGCATTGCCCTCATTAGGATTATTCGCCTCCGGGTAGCCAATCTGACTATTGGAGAGGTTGGGGCAGATTTCCTCCGCCGCCGCATTGCCCCTTTACAAGAAAGGAAAAGACCCGCCTGGGAATTCGGCAATGCGGCAGATATCATGAGGCTGCGCCCTGGACTGAACTTCAATTTCACTGCTTTGGAGCTGAAGGGGATGGTCCGAGAGCTCTTCAAGCATGACCCGGCCCATCCGGAGTGGTTCAGACCTTCCCGGGGAGTGGTGCCGCTGTGCAACAGCACTGCCCGAGATTCCTTGCGCGCGATGATGCCTGCGTGCGATTCCCACGGCGTCGACCCCACTTGGATAGAGCCTCCGCCGGATACAGTGCTGAGCTTTTTCGACAAATTGGTCGAGACGCCCAAGAACACCGAGGAGAACAGGGGCCTCACCTGGGCCACCACGGCTCGGGATATAGCCTACATCGCCTCCAGGATGGAGGAGGCCACCGCAGCCGCGGCGGCGGGTGACTTTGGATATACCGCGGACGATGCAGAGGCCGCGGACGCGGTGTGCCAAGCAGAGGAGGTAGAAATCCTCAGGCTGCTCAAGCTTCCGCCCGAGGAGTTTGCCGGGGTGCCTTCCCTGAGGTTTGCCGGGATAGCCGGAGTTGCCGGGGTGAGCGAGGCTGCCGGAGGGAGCGAGGCCGCCGGAGGGAGCGAGGCCGCTGGGCATGGTGCCGGGTCCAGCGGGCTTGCCGGGGAGGAGGAGGAGGACGTCGAGGCTGATGAAGATACTGGTGGATCTCAGGGACTTGACGACGATGCCTCCTCGTCCTCAGAGAACTCCCCGCCTCCGGCAAGTCCTACGCAACAAGCAAGGAAGCGCCTCCGCAAGGCGGCCACAGCGACGAGGCCGCATGCGCCTCGACAGCAGCCTGCGCGCCGGGCGACGCGCGCCACCAGGGCGAGCAAAGTCGTGACGGAGGCGCCCCGCGCACCAGCGCCAAGCGGAGGGGGATCCTCCCGGAGCGGAACGGCCGCTCCTCCTGCTCCTCGGGCCTCGGTGTCAACGGGGGCTGGGTCTTCGCAGCCCACAGCCCCGGAGACTGCCAAGCGCCCGAGGGAGCCTTCTCCTCCTGCTCCTCGTGTGGGAGCATCTCAGGTGGAGTTCGACTTCTCCGCCCTCAGCTCCGACGACGAGGAAGAGGAGTAAGTACTTGCAACTTGTAGTTTCTTTGATTCTGTCTTGATTTCCCTTGTTGATTCTGATCTCGTTTTTGCTTTGCTTTCAGGACCCTGGCCCAGCGGATGGCGAAGAGGGCCAAGATCCCTGTGGTCGAGGTTGAAGACGACTCGCCCGCCGCGGCGACCGGAGACGTGCCAGCGGCAAACTTGCCGGATCAACCTGCTGCTCCGAGGAGCAGCCCCCAGCGTAAGTCTGGTCTTTATGTTTCTGCTTGACGGGCGCGCTTGAGGTGGTTGCTTGTACTGATATTTTATTGTCTTGTTTGTCTCGTGCAGAAGTGGAGCCGCAGCCGCAGGAGCGCCAGGAGGCCGCCCCTAACGAACTACTTGCTCCACCCTCCCCGCCAAGGGTGAGCTCCCTGGCGAGGGAGAACGCTCCGCCAAGGACGGGCACTCCGCCGAGGGCGAGTACTCCGCCAAGGACGGGCACTCCGCCGAGGGCGAGTACTCCGCCAAGGGTGAGCAGCCCGACAAGGGTGAGCACCCCGCCAAGGGAGGGCGCAGGCGGCCCTCCGCCAGCAGGCGCCACTGCTCCGTCGCCAAGGGCGAGCTCCCCGTCGAGTGAGCCTGTCGTCGAAGAAGCCCGCGAAGGTAAGTCTTTGCAACTTCATCTTCTTGGACCCTTCTTTTTGGATATTTGCTTGACTCTTTTCTTTTCTTTTTCTTCTGCTAGATCCTCCTGCACCGGAGCGGATGGAGACGGAGACCGCCGGCGAGGAGGGCGTGCACGGCGACGGCGGCACCGCCACTGCCGCAGAGGGCATGGCTGGAGCCGACGAGCCTGCCGCTGAAGAGAACGCCCCGACCGCAGATGCCGCGGCTGGGGAAGGGACCGGCGACCACACTGCTGGCCCGGAGGCAGCAGGAGCGTCGGGCGCTGCACCGGCCGCCGACCCCCCCGTCTCCACGAAGCGGTCAGGCGTCTATCTTGAGGCCCCCAACTGGGTCTTTATACAAGTCCCGTGGGGGTCTTCGTCGCGAGCCCCCGTGGAGGGAGAGACCTACGACGGAGAGGTCCTCGCCTCCGCGGGGTTGAAGGTTGTTGAAGCGCTTGGCGGTGGAGACGAGCCCGAAGAGGAGAAGCTCCTTCGCCGGCTCCTGGCCCTGTACCGGGCCAGGCAGGCGAAGCTGGACTCCCGGGAAGCTCTTGCCGCCAAGGCTGGAGTTGACTTGGAGAAGCGCGCCGTGGAGCTCCACGCCGCCAACCAGGCAGCCCTCCGACACCTGGCTGAGGAGCGCGAAGAGCTTGCCGGAGCGCAACAAGCCTTCCTCTTGGAGAAGGCCGAGGTGGACGAGCAGCAACGGTTGGCCGCCGAGAGGCTGTCCCAGCGAGAAGGAGCGCTCAACCAGCGGAAGGTCGACCTCGATGCCCACGAGGACGACCTCACCGCCCGGGAGCAGGCCATTGGCGGGGCCCTGAGGGAGGCAAGGGATGCCGCAGCCGCCGCGGAAACCGCCAAGAGGGACCTAGAGCTTAAGGTGGATCAGCTGGAGCGGTACCTGAAGGCAAGCGAGGACAGAGTCACCGCGCTCAATGTGGAGCGGGAGAAAGATGCCCACACCAACTCTGACTTGCAGGTACGTCTCTCCAAGAAAGGCGACGAGCTCACTGCCGCCAAGGATTCAATTGCTGACTTGGAGTTGAAGGTCTCCACTCTGACCGATTCGCTCGACGCCGCCCGGGACCGCGAGACGAAGCTGAAGGACGAGCTTCGCAAGGAGCGGAACTTGGTGGAGAGCGCCGCCGTCTCAGCGAACAACTTCAGCCGGGCGGTGGAGCAATGGACCGACGAGCTGGTCACCTCCGCCGCCAGCATTGACAAGGAGATGATGGCGCTGAGGGCGGAGCACCTCGTGTACTCTCCCGATGAGGACCTCCCTCACAGCGCCAAGTTAAGTCTCTTCTTCAGGGGAATCGCGCCGGCGCTTGCACGGCTGCGGGAGAAGCTCCCCGCGCAGCTGGCCGACGAGTCGCGTCGGCTCTGCATGGGCACTCTGGAGCGCGTCTTGACGAAGATCGTCTACCGCAACCCTGGCATCAACCTTGTCAACGTCCTCCGCACCTTGCCGGACGACGCTGATCAGGAGGCGTTGAAGGCGCAGGTTGCCTACATCGTCGCCAAGGTGAACAAGGTCACGAGGCGTGAAGGCGATCGCGTAGACTAGGCTTATTTCTTTCAGTTTCCTTTGCCGCTGCACAGTATGTTATGGACATGAATCAATTAGTTATTGTGCCAAGTTATCCATTGTAATATATAATCTTATTTTGATCAGTCAATGCAATGTTATCTCCCTTGCTTTTGGTCCTCCACTTTGTATGCTTTCTACCCTACGCTTTCAGGGGACTTGCCGGCAAGGGGCTCTTGCCGCGAGCGCTGAGTGCTAGACCCTTAGCAGCCTGCTGGCAAAAGACCTCGTCGGCAAGTAACCTTGCCGCAGCTAGTCGCAGCACGCTTAAACTGCTGAGCGAACTCAAAAACGAAGTAAGGGCGCGACACTTGTCGCAGCTCACTTAAGCCGTTGAGCATGCTCGAAACAGAGTAAGGGCGCGGCTAGCCACGGGTAGGTTCCTCCGCGCACAGGTTTTCCATACAAAGTGTGGTTGTTCAAGGAAGATAACTAAATTTTTAAAAATTTGAATTGCTCAAATTCTGGTAACTTAGCTTTCATAAATTGCTCATCCCCCGACAAGGCTTCTCTTTCTTGAACAACACTTGGTTCATCCTCCACCTCCTTCCCCCCCGGCAAACTTGTGCGCGAGGAATGTTCCTTCTGCTTAAGAGGGAAAGAAAAAGAGGAGGAAAAACAAGTATATGGCCTCACGGCTTGCTAATGCTTACCGGGGATGTGTGTTGCGCACGGTGCCAAACAAAGCATGCAAATAACAAAGAAAAAGCATGGAAATGGCAAATAGTGCGAAGCACAAAAACTTTACTGATGCACGGGGTCTGCGCCCGGCTTTGTACAAAGGTTTACATGCAACAGCGGCAAGACTTGTACAAAAGGTGGTTGCCGGAGCGGATCACGGCAACCGCGCCTTATGGGTGAAACTTGCGAAGATGCTCTATGTTCCAGGAGTTGCTCACCGGTAAGCCTTCTTCGGTCTCAAGGCGGACATCACCGGGCCTTGTGACTTGTCTCACCCGATAAGGGCCTTCCCACTTCGGCGTCAACTTGTTGGAATTCTTGGCGGACTGAACACGCCGAAGAACAAGGTCGCCTTCCTCGAGACTCCTAGCCTTGACCTTGCGGCTATGGTAGCGACGCAAGGCTTGCTGGTATCGAGCAGCTCGTACAGCAGCCTGGAGACGTTCCTCCTCGAGGAGCAACGCGTCATCTTGTCGCAGTTGCTCTTGCTCGAGCTCATCATAAGCGAGCACTCGAGGAGATCCGTATACGAGTTCCGTGGGGAGAACTGCCTCTGCTCCATAGACAAGAGCAAAGGGTGTCTGTCCGGTGGCTCGATTTGGTGTCGTCCTGATTGACCAAAGAGCCGCCGGCAACTCCTCTATCCAGTTTCTTCCGCACTTGCGCAGCCTGTCAAAGGTTCTTGTCTTGAGTCCGCGCAGCACTTCAGCATTGGCCCTCTCCGCTTGACCATTGCTCCTCGGATGAGCAACAGAAGCGAAGCAGACCTTGGCGCCAAGGTCTTGGACGTACTGCATGAAGGTGCGACTTGTAAACTGTGTGCCGTTGTCGGTGATGATCCTGTTAGGGATCCCGAAGCGGCAAACAATTGACATGAAGAACCTGACTGCTGACTGTGCTGTCACCTTTCTCACTGGTTCCACTTCCGGTCACTTCGTGAACTTGTCGATTGCTACGTACAAGTACTCAAAGCCCCCGACTGCGCGGGGAAAGGGGCCGAGGATATCGAGCCCCCAGACCGAGAAGGGCCAGGACAAAGGGATCGTCTGGAGAGCTTGAGCTGGCTGGTGAATTTGCTTGGCATGGAACTGGCACGCTTCACACTTGGTTACTTGTGCAGTTGCATCTTGGAGGGCTTCTGGCCAAAAGAATCCTTGCCGGAACGCCTTCCCGGCAAGTGCCCTTGCGCCAATGTGGTGGCCACATATGCCTCCATGTATCTCTGCCAACAGCTTCTGTCTATCTTCTCTGGAAATGCACTTCAACCTGACACCATTGAGTCTTCTTCTGTACAGTTCATTGCCAACGAACTGGTACATACTTGACTGCCTGGTTATTTTCTCTATCTCTTCTGGCTCGTCGGGAAGTTCTCCAGTTTGCAGAAAACGGACGATTTGCTGTGCCCATGCTGGAGCCTAGGGCTCAACAACAAGGACTAAAGGCATGAGGGCTGCTGCGGGAACCTCAGCTTCTACGGCAAGAACCTGCGGCTCTGCCGGAGCTGATGGTCCCCCGGCAAGCCTGCCGGGGCAGGGCTTGTCGGGAACGTTTGCTTCAACTGTACAGATCCTTGGATCTGCAGGAGCAAACTGTTCCTCATCATTTTGGTTGTTGATCTTGGGGACCTTGGCGGCGGCTTCTGGGAGATCCGCCGACAAATAGTCGCCGGAGACCAACTTTCTCTTCTTACTTTGCCCAACTGATGGTGTAACGGATGGCTGAGTTATCTTGAGCAGGAAGGTCCCTGGTTCCACAGGTAACTTCATTGCAGCACACTTTGAGAGGCCATCTGCAATATCATTCTGAGCTCTTGGGACATGCTCCATTTGCAGACCTTCAAAGTGCTCTTCAAGCTTCCTCACTTCATCAACATAAGCTTCCATCAAAGGGCTCTGGTAACTCTTGTTCACTTGTCGGACCACCAACTGTGAATCTCCCCGCACAATCAACTTCTTGATCCCAAGTTTGGCCGCAATTCTGAGGCCGGCAAGCAAACCTTCATACTCAGCAGTATTGTTTGTCGCTTGTTCCTTGGGAAAGTGCATCTGGACAACATACTTGAGGTGCTCTCCGGTGGGCGCTATGAGTACTACGCCGGCACCGGCGCCTTGCAGCGAGAAGGCACCATCAAAGTACATTACCCATTCACTGCTCGCTTCTTGGACGGGGACGCTTGTCTCTGGAACTTCTTCATCTGGCGTTGGGGTCCATTCTGCTATAAATTCTGCCAAAGCTCTGCTCTGTATGGTTGAAGTACTCTCAAACTTGAGACCAAAGCTTGACAGCTCTAGTGCCCACTCGACGATCCTGCCTGTTGCCTCGGGATTTTGCAATATCCTCTTCAACGGAAAGCGAGTGACCACCGTTATCTCGTGTGCTTGGAAGTAATGGCGCAGCTTCCTTGAGGCCATGAGGAGGCCGAACAGCAACTTCTGCACCCCAGAGTATCTTGATCTAGCCCCCTGCAAGAGGGAACTTACAAAATACACTGGGCGCTGCACCATCTTCCTTCGCACTTCACCTTGTTCCTGCGCAGACTTGTCCTTGTCGGGGCCAGAGCTTGTCGGGGAAGCCCCCTGCTTGTCGCTGGAAGTACTTGCCGGGGCTGTGGGCTCTTCCTCTGCCTCCCTTTCCGCTACCAACGCAGCACTAACCACTTGATTGGTTGCCGCTAAGTACAACAGTAACTTCTCTTGTGGTCTAGGTGCGACAAGTATTGGAGTGGAGGACAGGTATCCTTTCAAATCCTGCAGCGCTGCCTCCGCTTCCGGAGTCCATTTCATAGGACCTGCCTTCTTCAAAATTTTAAAGAAAGGCAGGGCGCGTTCTGCAGACTTTGAAATGAACCTGCTGAGGGCAGCCACACAACCAGCAAGTCTCCTCACGTCCTTGACGCGCTTTGGGGCTTCAATCTGCTCGATGGCTTTTATCTTGTCGGGATTGGCTTCAATCCCCCTCTGGGACACAAAGAACCCGAGAAGCTTGCCGGAGGGGACTCCGAAGACGCACTTCTCGGGATTCAACTTGAGCTGGATCTTGCGCAGATTCTCAAAAGTCTCTTCTAAATCTTGTATCAGTGTATCTTTGCTCTTACTTTTGACCACTATATCATCCATGTAAGCTTCTACATTTCTGTGGATCTGCGGCTCAAAAGCAGTGTGCACCACCCTTGCAAACGTTGAGCCTGCATTCTTCAGTCCAAAGGGCATGCGTATGAAGCAATATGTGCCACATGGAGTAATGAATGTAGTCTTCTCTTCGTCTTCCTTGGCCATAAAAATCTGGTGGTAACCTGAGTATGCATCAAGGAAGGAAAGCAGCTCACATCCAGTGGTGGAGTCAACAATCTGGTCAATACGCGGCAAGGGAAATGGATCCTTGGGACATGCTTTATTCACATCAGTGAAGTCTATACAAAGTCTCCACTTCCCATTGGCCTTGCGTACGACAACTGGATTGGCCAACCACGTGGGATGGATCACGCCTCTAACCAGGCCAGCTGCTTCTAGCTTCTTTATCTCTTCGGCGATGAATTCTTGGCGCTCCACGGCTTGCTTCCTGACCTTCTGCTTGACGGGCCGCGCATGAGGACAAACAGCAAGCTTGTGCTCAATTACCTTCCTGGGAACGCCGGGGATGTCAGATGGTTGCCACGCAAACACATCGACATTCGCCCGCAGGAAGGCAACGAGCGCGCTTTCCTATTTGTTGTTGAGCGTAGCACTGATGGTGAAGGTACCACCAGTGCCGTCCTTCTTGGCGGACACCTTCTTGGTTGCCGGTGGAGCTGCCATCCCTTTCTTGCACTTGCCGGTGGAGCTCGAGGGTGCGTCCTCGACGGCAGCGCAACACTCCGAAGAGGTGCGTTTGCCGGAGTGGGCCCCAGAGCTCTTGCCGGACTTGGTCTTGGTCTTCCCCCCGGGAGCTTCAGCGGCAAGTGTGTTGCTTTCTGCTGCGGCTGCTGCATCCCGGTATATCTTGTCGGCGCAGATAAGCGCGTCCTTCTTGTCGCCAGGGACAGAGATGCCGCTTATCGGCCCCGGCATCTTGAGTACGTTGTAGGCATAGTGGGAAGCTGCCATGAACTTGGCGAGGGCAGGACGTCCAAGTATCCCATTGTATGGTAATGGAATATCGGCCACGTCGAAGGTTATCCTCTCCGTCCTGAAGTTGAGCTCCCCGCCAAAGGTCACGGGCAGAGTAATCTTGCCCTTCGGCTTGCTCCTTCCCGGGTTGATCCCTTGGAACGACCCGGTTTCTTCGAGCTCGCCGTCTGGGATCTGTAGCTTCTTGATCACAGCCGAGGAGATCAAGTTCAGGCCGGCCCCGCCGTCAACCAACATTTTGGTGACCTTGAGGTTGCGGATAGTTGGTGAGACCAACATCGGCAAGCACCCGACCGCCGTTGTGCGGTCAGGGTGGTCCTCAAGGTCAAAAATGATGGGCGTGCTGGACCACTTCAGCAGCCTGCACGACTCGACGGGCGGCTCAGCTGCGTTTACTTCCCGCACCCATTGCTTGAGTTGGCGGTGGGAAGCGTGCAGAGAAGCGCCTCCGTCGACACACAGAACTTCTGTGGCCTTCTGGAACTCCTGCTCGCTGTTATCTCCTTCTTCCATGTCGTCGTCGTCGTCTTCTTCCTCGTCTTTGTCGCGGCCCCGGGGAGGTCGATCACCTTGCCGCTGCTTGGCCTTGCCGCGGCGTCTTCCCCGGCCATTGAATGGCCGCTTCTTGCTCGGCTCTCCTCCGCCACCTTGGGCCTTCTCCTTGTCGCAACGCTCGTATTCAGCCTTCCGCTGTTCTACGAGGTACTCGACTCGCTTGCAGTTCTGAAGGTCGTGGCCCTTGGTGCGGTGGATCTTGCAATATTGCTTGTCGGAGCCGTCCTGCTTGTCGGCTGCCGCTACAGGGGCAGGCTCCTTGCCGGAACCGCCAGCATGTGCCTTCTTGGCGGGAGCCTCCTTGCCGGACTGCTCGACGACTAGCACCTCCTTGCTCTTCTTCTTTCTATTGTTCCGCCGCCGGCTCTTCCTTGCCGGGGCGGCATCCTCACTGTCGCTTCCTCCTGTGCCAGCATCCTCTCCGGGGAGTCTCCTCCCCTCTTCGGCGCGTGCACACTTGTCAGCCAGAGCGTAGAGCTCGCTGACATCCCGGATCTTGGTCATAGCCATCTCTTCCCTCATGCGGCGGTTACGCACGTTCTGGTGGAACGCGCTGATAACCGCGGCGGGGTGGACATCGGGAATGTTGTGTTGCACGCGGCTGAACCGCTGGATGTACTTGCGCAAGGATTCTCCCTCCTTCTGGGCCAGGATGTGGAGATCGCTCTCCTGGCCGTGGGGTTTGTGGCCGCCCGTGAAGGCGCCAACAAACTGGTGGCACAGGTCCGCCCAAGAAGAAATGGAGCCTTCCGGCAAGTGCATAAGCCAAGAACGGACGTTCGGCTTAAGCACTAGCGGGAAGTAATTGGCTAGTATCTTCTCGTCGCGTCCCCCGGCAGCCTGCACCGCGATGGTGTAGATGCTGAGGAACTCCGAGGGGTGCGTCTTGCCGTCGTACTTCTCGGGTACGTCGGGCTTGAAGTTTTTCATGCTGGGCCACTGGACGCGCCGCAGCTCACGGGTGAACGCAGGGCAACCTGTCGCGTACGGCAAGTCGCCTGGTTCACCGGGCGCGTGCGTGTCGACAGCGGTCCCAGCGCGCTGATCCGACTGTCGTCGGGTTTCTCGTCGACGCTCGATGCGCGTTCGAGCGTCTTCTTGTCGCCGGTCGTCGAGGACTTGGCGTTGGTCCCGATGAGCCCGCGGATCCGACGACGCGTGGAGTCGTCGTCGACGTTGATCCGGCGGGGTGGCGTCTTCTGCTTCCGCGGCGGGGAGTGCACGGTGGTTGCACCCCCGGCGGTCTTGTCGCCATCAGCCTTCGTCGGGTCGACTTGCCGTGGCCGCGATGTTGTCGGCTGCTGCGGCGTGTCGTTGTTGGCGAAGGCGATGAGGCTCTGGATCGTTGCCCTCCAGTCTTCGGCTTTGTCTGCCGCTGGAGGGAAGTCGAGGAGCAGCTGTGCTCTTGCTAGAGCTTCTGCTGGAGAGGAGGGGAGCGGCGGCGAGCGGTGCGAGGAGCGAGATATGCTCGGACTTCTAACAGGGTTAGAAGGAGCAGTTTCTCGCCCCGGCGACCGCGCCTTGCTCGTGCCAGGACGATGGCCTTGAGCATCCCGCGATCCTCCGGTTTGTCCTTGCCCCAGCAAGCGTATGGTACCTCCTATACCACGGCGCTGCTGGCCTGGCGTCTGCTGAGAGAGACGTGGTGCGTCTACGGACACCGAGGCTTTGGAATTCGCCCGGTCGTCCGTCTTGTCCTTGGACTTGGTGGCGCCGTGAGTTTCCTCGCCGGCGACCACCCTTCCGCCGGCGTCTCCTCCGCCAACCGTTTGTTCTTGTGGCGGTGGAATCGACACAGACGGGCCTGCGACCTCCGAAGCCTTCTTCTTTGGAGGCATGTTGATGTTGCTGATGAAGTTGGTGAAGCTGGAGAGGTTGATGAAGAATGCGCCCGCGTGAGCGCCGGATCAGGTTCGCACAACCTCGACGCCCCCTACCTGGCGCGCCATAGATGTCGGGGGAAACTGTCCTCCCACGAGCACCTATGGGACCGGAGCCCCTTCTACGTTGCGGTAAGGGAGCGGAGGGAGCACGGAGAGCAGATCGAGGGGCACACGCGGGCAGTTTACCCAGGTTCGCACAACCTCGACGCGCCCTACCTGGCGCGCCATAGATGTCGGGGGAAACTGTCCTCCCATGAGCACCTATGGGACCGGAGCCCCTTCTACGTTGCGGTAAGGGAGCAGAGGGAGCAAGGAGAGCAGATCGAGGGGCACACGCGGGCAGTTTACCCAGGTTCGGGCCGCGCGGACGCGTAAAACCCTACTCCTGCCTTAGGTTGTATTGAGTTCTTGAGCTCGGGAGCTTGAAGAGCTACAGTGCTAGCTACACCGAGCGAGGGAGTTGTCTAGGTTTCGAACCGAACCTCCTCTACGTTGTGCATGGGCCTCCTTTTATAGCTCAAGGGGTCACCGACAGGTGTCAACGTAGAGGAGGGCAAAAATGTAACTTTGGTGGTAGTTGTAACAGTGCGGGAATAGTGCGTGAACAGTGGATGAACAGTGGTCTTCACCTAACTTTGGCAGTGGGGGACAAGGGCATTAAATGCCCGTCACCATCGACCCCAAAAGTGTCCGTCCATGCTTCTCCGTCCGCCACGGCGGTAGCCTCGTCACCGTGGCTCGCCACCGTGTGCCCCAGGCTGCACAGCCTTCCGCCACGCGTCCCTGGAAGGGCCCCAGGGCGACACGTGGGCAAATGAGCTGGAGCGTGGGCACACAGCATAAGTTTCCCCCGGCAAGCACCTTGCCGGGGCCGTGACCTTGCCGGGCCCAGAAGCTTGTCGCTCTCCGGGTCCTGCCCGGGCGCATGACGTGCCGAGGCATTTCTTGAGGTGTGCATTCTTTGGCCTTCCTGGCAAGCTCCTCTTGCCAGGGTCTTGTGCTAACGTGATAATCTTGAGCCTGGTGCGGCCTTCCCGGCAAGCTCCTCTTGCCGAGGCCTTGATCTTCTGACTTGTATACTTTGTTCTTGAATGGCTTTATAGGGACCAGAAAGGTTTCCGGCGAGCACGTGGTAAACCCTGCCGCGGGAAGCTGCTACTGCCCGTGCACAAGTTGGGGTACTAAGGTACCCCTATCTTAGTACACCGACAGATTGCCATGCAACGGATGCACTAGAGCTAAATATGAATGAAAACTCAACAAAAGAGACTAGTGGGTGTGCATCCAACTTGCTTGCTCACGAAGACCTAGGACATTTGCGGAAGCCCATCGTTGGAATATACAAGCCAAGTTCTATAATGAAAAATTCCCACTAGCATATGAAAGTGACTAAACATGAGACTCTCTACAATGAAGAACATGGTGCTACTTTGACGCACAAGTGTGGAAAAATATAGTAGCAATTGTCCCTTTTTTCTTTTCTTTTTTTTCTTCTTTTTTATTTCTTTTTTTGGGCCTTTCTTTTTTTCTTTGGCCTTTCTTTTTTTCTTTTTTTTTGCGGAGGGGCTTTATAGATTTAGCCTTTCCTCCCATGGGACAATGCTCTAATAATGATGATCATCACACTTTCATTACAACACAAAATTACAACTCGATACTACAACAATAAAGTCTGACTCTATATGAATGCCTCCGGCGGTGTACCGGTATGTGCAATGAAACAAGAGTGACATGTATAAAAATTATGCATGGGGGCCTTGCCACAAATACGATGTCAACTACATGATCATGCATGGCAATATGACAATATGATGCGTGTCATATAAACGGAACGGTGGAAAGTTGCATGGCAATATATCTCGGAATGGCTATGGAAATGCCATGATAGGTAGGTATGGTGGCTGTTTTGAGGAACAATATGGTGGCTGTTTCGAGGAAGGATATATAGTGGGTTTATGGCACCGGCGAAAGTTGCGCGGTACAAGAGAGGCTAGCAATGGTGGAAGGGTGAGAGTGCGTATAATCCATGGACTCAACATTAGTCATAAGAACGCATATACTTATTGAAAAACTCTACGAGTCATCAAAACAAAGCAATCAACGCATGCTCCTAGGGGGGAGGTTGGTAAGATTTAACCATCGCGCGCCCCCGACCTCCACACAAAGGTTGGCACTCTACAAATACCTCATGCTCTAACTTCGTCACATAGCGGTTCCCCATACGTACATGATACGGGAATCACTAACCTTAACACAAGTATTTCTCAATTTCATAATAACTCCACTAGCATGACTCCAATATCACTATCCTCATGTCTCAAAACAATTATCAAGCATCCAACATCTCTTTCTATTCAATGCACTTGGTGTGAATTTTTTTACTACATTGACATTGGATGTTTATCATGTGAAGACTAATTCCTTTAGCCTAAACACATTACCATGCTGTTCTAATAGACTCTCAAATATATCTAAGTGAAGCATGAGAGTTCAACAATTTCTACAAAATATTACCACCACCGTGCTCTAAAAGATATAAGTGAACCGCTAGAGCAAAAACTATTCAACTCAAAAGATATAAGTGAAGCACATAGAGTGTTCTAATAATTTCTTGGCCATATTTAACTCTCTCAAATAGGTGTGTCCAGCAAGGATGATTGTGGCAAACTAACAAGCGAAGACTCAAATTATACAAGATGCTCCAAGCAAAACACATATCATGTTGCGAATAAAAATATAGCTCCAAGTATAGTTACCGATGGATGAAGACGAAAGAGGGGATGCCTTCCCGGGGCATCCCCAAGCTTAGGCTTTTGATTATCTTGAATTTACTTGGGGTTCCATGGGTATCCCCAAGCTTAGGCCTTTGCTACTCCTTGTTCCATAGTCCATCAAAGCAATACTCAAAACTTGAAAACTTCACAACACAAAACTTAGACAAAAATTCTCGTGAGCTCCGTTAGTATGAGAAAGCAAACCATTACTCAAAGGTACAGCAATGAACTCATTATTTGTTTATATTGGTGTTAAACCTACTGTACTCCAACTTCTCTATGGTTTATATCCTCCAATATTACTCATAGATGCATCGGAATAAGCAAACAACACACGAAAAACAGAATCTGTCAAAGACAGAACAGTCTGTAGTAATCTGCAGGGTTCGCCTACTTCTGGAAATCCAAAAAATTCAAAATAAATTTTTAAATTTGTGCAATTTGTCTACCAATCAGCAGCAAAACAATCAACTAAAAATAACGCTCGAGTAAAATCCAACGACTACTTTAGCCAGCGCTAAAGATTCTGTTTTTCACAGCAAGATCATATAAACTTCACACAAGTCTTCCCAAAGGTTCTACTTGGCACAAACACTAAAAAAACATGAAACCACGTCTAATCAGAGGCTAGATGCAATATTTATTCCCTAACAGCAACAAAAACAAAAAACATAAAATTGGGTTGCCTCCCAACAAGCGCTATCGTTTTACGCCCCTAGCTAGGCACGGTAATTCAATGATGCTCACATGAAAAGATAAGAATTGAAGCACAAAGAGAGCATCATAAAACATGTGACAAACACATGTAAGTCTAACATAATTCCTATGCATAGGCATTTTATAAGCAAATAAATTATCATAGCCAGCAAGATCTAGCGTATGCAAGGAAGAAGAAAGAAACAAGATCAATCTCAACATGAAGAGAGGTAATTTAGTAACATGAAGATTTCTATGACCATATTTTCCTCTCTCATAATAATTGCATGTAGGATCATAAGAAAATTCAACAATATAGCTATCACATAACATATTCTCAACACGATCCACATGCATGCGAAGTTGACACTCATTCAAAATAGTGGGATTGACATTGAACAAAGTCATTGCTTCTCCAAGCCCACTTTTATCAAAAAAATCATAAGATTGATCAATATCTAAAGTAGTGGGATCAAAAGTTGACACTCTATCAAATCCACTTTCAATATTATGGCAAACATTATTATCAATCTCATATTCATGATGGGATTTAAATAAATTTTCAAGATCATAAGAATCATCACCCCAATCATGATCATAGCAACAGGTGGTGGAAATAACAATACTAGCATCCCCAAGCTTAGGGTTTTGCATGTCATTAACACAATTGACATTAATATAATTTACAATAACATCATTGCAATCATGCTTTTTACTCAAGGAGCTATCGTGAATCAATTTATGTTTTTCTTTCAACATTTCGTCACAATTTTCAAATTCACAAATTTCAAGCAAAACCCCATAAAGATAATCTAGTGCAGTCAACTCACTAGCAATAGGTTCAACATAATTGGATCTCTTAAAGAGATTAGCAAGTGGATGAGGATCCATACTTTAGCAAGAGAAGATGCAAGCTAATTGAGGGCACATAGCACACAAGCAAACGAGAGGCAAGCGAACGATAAACACACGGCAGAAGAAGGGTAAATAAAACGGCAAGGGTGAGGTGGGGGAGAGGAAAATGAGAGGCAAATAAATGTAATGCGAAGGATAAGGGTTTGTGATAGGTACATGGTATATGACTTTTGCGTAAGACTTCCCGGCAACGGCGCCAGAAATTCTTCTTGCTACCTCTTGAGCTTGTGTTGTATTCCCTCGAAGAGGAAAGGGAGATGCAGCACAGTAGCGTAAGTATTTCCCTCAGTTTTTGAGAACCAAGGTATCAATCCAGTAGGAGACCACGCGCGAGTCCCTCGCACCTGCACAAACAAATAAGAACTTCACAGCGAACGCGATAAGGGGTTGTCAATCCCTTTACGGTCACTTACGAGAGTGAGATCCGATAGAGATGATAATTATATTTTTGGTATTTTTGGTTTAATAAAACAGCAAATAAAAGCGGTAAAGTAAAGTAGATGTGGATTGATATGTTGAGAGTAGACCCGGGGGCCATAGTTTTCTCTAGTGGCTTCTCTCATGATAGCGATATTCTACGACGGGTAAACAAATTACTGTCGAGCAATTGATAGAAAAGCGAATAATTATGAGACTATCTAGGCATGATCATTGTATATAGGCATCACGTCCGAGACAAGTAGACTGACTCCTGCCTGCATCTACTACTATTACTCCACACATCGACCGCTATCCAGCATGCATCGAGTGTATTGAGTTCATACGAACAGAGTAACGCCTTAAGAAAGATGACATGATGTAGAGGGATAAACTCAAGCAATATGATATAAACCCCATATTTTTATCCTCGATGGCAACAATACAATACGTGCCTTGCTGCCCCTACTGTCACTGGGAAAGGACACCGCAAGATTGAACCCAAAGCCAAGCACTTCTCCCATTGCAAGAACTATAGATCTAGTAGGCCAAACCAAACCAATAATTCGAAGAGACTTGCAAGGATATTATGAGCACACATAAAAAGTTCAGAGAAGAACCAAATATCTTTCATAGATAATCTTGATCATAAACTCACAATTCATCGGATCTCGACAAACACACCGCAAAAAGAGATTACATCGAATAGATCTCCTCGAAGACCGAGGAGAACTTTGTATTGAGATCCAGAGAGAGAGAAGAATCCATCTAGATACTAACTATGGACCCGAAGGTTTGTGGTAAACTACTCACAACTCATGGTGAGGGCGATGATGATGATAATGAAGGCCTCAGTGATGGATCCCCCTCCCGGAATAGGCTCCAAGACGGGATCTCCATGGGAACAGAAGTTACAACGGTGGAATTAGGGTTTTCTCTCTCCGTATGGAGTTTCTGGGGTCCGTGGATATATATAGGAAGAAGGAGAGCACCCGGGGTCACACGGGGCAGCCTCGAGGCAGGGGGGCGCGCCCTGGGAAGGGGGGCGCGCCCCCACCCTCGAGGGCAGCCCCTCTGTCCCCTGACTTGGTCCTGAAGTTTCCCGTGCATGATTTTCTCCAAATATCTCTCGCGAATGTTTCATTCCGTTTGGACTCCGTTTGATATTCTTTTTCGGCAAAACCCTGAAATAGGCAAAAATAACAGCAATCTGGACTGGGCCTTTGGGTTAGTAGGTTAGTCCCAAAAATGATATAAAAGTGAATGATAAAGCCCATTAAACATCCAAGACTTCATAAATAATAGCATGGAACAATAAAAAATTATAGATACGTTGGAGACGTATCAACGGCCGGGGCCGTCGGCTTAGAGGGCGAGTCCAGTAGCGAGAGAAGTAAACGTCCCTAGACGATCCCTTGAATTTAGCGGAGTAAAACTTACAATTGACTCGAATATCCATTACCGAGCATGGGTTCATCTGCACCCATTTGAGAGAAAATAGAAATAATGTATTCAAAAAATTCAAAAAATCCAAGTTTTATTTTTGCATGGAAGATGATTTGATCCGTAAGGTCCACTCCGAATTTCACCTCATTTGGACATATGAGTAGCTCTCAGCAAAAAAACACATTGCGTCAGAATAGTACATGAACAGTAAACTTTTTCGGAGACCTCAAATTTGTCCATTTTGCTGACAGCTGCTCAAATGTCCAAATAAGCTGAAATTTGGAGCGGACCTCACGCACCTAAGTATCTTTCTTGAAAAAAAAAGTTTTTCTGAAATTTTCTTCTATTCTTTTGAATGTATTGTTCATCGCGGGAGCAGATGAGCTCGGGAGCCAAATAGCCAAACTCCAATTGAGTGATGGATTTTGCCGAACACTTGGTATTCATCTCCGATACTAGCCTAGCAAGCAGCCTTCGATGGTGGTACAAGTCACTGCAAACAAGTAATAACAAAAACAAAATGGCAGCAACAACTACGACAACAAGTAGACGAACCTAGTCCCGGCTGCTGCGGTTGCTCAAGGTGGACGCGCTCCACATGGACGAGCTGTTGGAATTTGTTAGTTGGCCTTTGGCCAAAAGCCCAACTAAAATTCTCTTAGCCCATTCATGCATAGCAGTAGAGTTCTAGTATGAAAAGCAAAATCGAGAGCTTATGTACCAATTTCCCTATCTTTTCATTGTTCCCTTTAACATTTTATTCAATGTTGGAACTACGGAACTTGGAATTCTTGGATGAGAATACTACTATAAGTTCCAAGATTGGATTTATGAAATTAGAAATATTGGGGGTTCAAAATACTCAAATGATTATAAATTTGCAATCATCATCTATCTAGCATTTATCTATAAAAATATGAAAATGAACAAATAAATATGTTGTACCGCTTGGCTTGTTAATCCTTAGAAGAAAAGGTTCTTGGATGAATTTTCTATTTGGCAAACAATCATTAGTCAATAGATGTATAGTCACTAATACCAGAATTTGCCGAATTGATGCAGGCTACTGGTGGTCGTCGTGGTGCCCCCCTATTGGAGTGAGATGAGGTGGCGCGCCATCCGTGAGGAGGTAGATGATGTGAGTTGAGCCGCTGTCTGGTCGAGGAAGGAACTGGCTATCTTTACTGCCAAACAAACTGCTCCGGTAGCCATGCTTATGAGCTTATAATACAATACCTCTCTAGTTCAGTTTGTTGTTTTGTGGAATCGATTTTTCTCTGTGTATGCGTTGCTGCTGTTAGCTATAAACATGAGACTTGATGGTTCGTTCAAGGCTATCATTGGAATGGCTTATTATCTCTTGTGAAGCTTACTGCTAGCTGGTGCTTATGAGTTACAAAAAAACTATGACCAGTATCTTCCTGCTCCATCCTGAGGAAAGACTTCAATATGTTACCACGGCGCCGTATGAATACCTTTCTTGCCTCGTGGGCATACATGTGTGGTGAGAGGTACTTGATTTGAAAATGACTGAAAACAAAGATATGCATACATATGTTTTCTAAAAATTCAAATAGTGTGCATAGAAAAAAATGTAAGGTAATCATCATTGAACTGCTTTGAGAAAGACCAAAAAAAGATTTGCATTAATTTTTCTTTTCGAAATAGTGTGCACGAAAAAAACAAGATAAGACAGTTAGTACCATCATATAGTTAAATGTTGTATCCTTCACTATGTAGAGAAAGAGTTTGTTGTTTTACCTTGCTAGTTTCTTTATCCTATAGTTAATCTTTCCGAGTTTCTTGACTTGGAGGTAATAATAAAATAGTTATTATTATATTTCCTTAATCATCATAAAGATTTATTATTAATGATAGAATTATATTGACCGGAAACTTAAATACAGGTGTGAATACATAAATAAATACGGTGTCCCTAGTAAGCCTAGCTCGTTAATAAAAAATGGTTAAGATTTCCTAACCATGAACATGAGTTGTCATTTGATAACGGGATCACATCATTACGAGAATTATGTGATGGACAAAACCCATCCGTTAGCTTAGCATTTGATCGTATAGTTTATTGCTATTGCTCTCTTGATGTCAAATACATATTCCTTTGACTATGAGATCATGCAACTCCTGGATACCGGAGGAATACCTTGTGTGCTATCAAACGTCACAACGTAACTGGGTGATTATAAAGATGCTCTACAACTATCTCCGAAGGTGTTTTGTTGGGTTGACGTGAATCAAGATTAGAATTTGTCACTCCGAGTATCGGAGAGGTATTTCTGAGCCCTCTCGGTAATACACATCGCAAATGACTAATGAGTTAGTCACGGGATGATGTATTACGAAACGAGTAAAGGGACTTTCCGGTAACGAGATTGAACTAGGTATAGAGATACTGACGATTGAATCTCGAGCAAGTAACATACCGACAGATAAAGGGAATTGTGTATGTTGTCATAACAGTTCGACCGATAAAGATCTTCGTAGAATATGTAGGAGCCAATATGGGCATCCAGGTTCCGCTATTGGTTATTGACCGGAGAAGTGTCTCGGTCATGTCTACATAGTTCTCGAACCCGTAGGGTCCGCACGCTTAACGTTCGTTGACGATATAGTATTATATGAGTTATGTGATTTGGTGATCGAGTGTTGTTTGGAGTCCCAGATGAGATCACATACATGACAAGGAGTCTCGAAATGGCCGATAGGTAAATATTGACATATAGGATGATGGTATTCGAACACCGAAGTGTTCCGGAGGGTATCGGGTACTTATTGGGTTACCGGAAGGTGTCTCGGGTACCCCCGGCAAAAGTTCTGGGCCTTATGGGCCAAGAGAGGGAACGCACCAGCCACAAGGGGCTGGTGCGCCCCCCCATATATAGCAGGCCGGCCTAGGAGGAGAAGAAAAGAGGGGAAGGGAAAGGAAAGTGTGTATTACGATTCCCACTTCCTTCCCTCTCCCCCCTCTTTCCTTCCCCCTCGGTTATATATGGCAGGGGGCGCGGCTTGGGAGGGACTCCAAGTAGGATTCCTCCTACTTGGGCGCCTCCTATGGCTGCTTCTCCCTCCCTCCCACCTATATATATATATATATGTATGTGGGGCGGGGGCGGCACAACAACACACAAGATTGTCTTAGCCATGTGCGGCACCCCCGGCCACCGTTTACTCCCCCGGTCATATTTTCGTAGTGCTTAGGCGAAGCCCTGCGGATATCACTCCACCATTACTGTCACCACGCTTTTGTGTTGACGGAACTCATCTACTACCTCGACATCTTGCTGGATCAAGAAGGCGAGAGACGTCACCGAGCTGAACGTGTGCAGAACACGGATGTGCCGTGCTTTCGGTACTTGATTGGTTGGATCGCGAATAAGTTCGACTACATCAACCGTGTTGTCAAACGCTTTCACTTACGGTCTACGAGGGTACGTAGACACACTCCCTCCCTTGTTGCTATGCATCTCCATGGATAAATCATTGAGTTTGCGTAGAATTTTTTTGTTTTCCATGCAACGTTTCCCAACATGATATTCATAGATATCTCATTTCTCCATATTCAAAATGGATTGAATAGTGTTTCTAAACCTCCTTATGCTAGGACATGCATGCCCTAAATATTATAACATATTTTTTTGCAACTGCGTAATATGTGCTATAAGGCAAAGGACCATGTGAAAACATGGATGACAAACCTCAATGTCTCCCATTGTTATCCAGCAATTACATAAAGTTTGATCAGGTTAAGTAAGAATTGACATACTATCAATAATAGGATGATGATGAATAAATGTAGTACAAATCCAACAGATTCCAACCATGGAAAGGTCAGTTCATCACAACATGCTTAATGCCAAACATATATCAATTGTATATGTTTCTCATATATTTAGTGTAGCCAAATTCAATCTATTTCTCACGTACATAACAATACAAAACTACACCTCAACAATTAAAACACATTGCAGAATTGAATGTTAATTGGACACCACATTAGTTGCACTATAGAATAATACATTTTATACACACTTGAAAATTGGATTGGATAATAACATTACGTTGGATAAGTGACTAGAATATATAGAGGAAAGGTAGAAGCAGCCCATGCAAAAGGTTAACCAACGATAATTAACTGTGGCATAGATAACTAAACATAAATTTTAGTAAACTAAAAATGAGATACTCCTTATAGTCGTAGGAGATGTCGATGGGATCCTCCTCCTTGGAAAAAAGTATATTTCTTGTGCGAATTACGAGCCCAAAGCTTCCTAATCGTTCTTCATCTCCATCACGAGACACGAAAGTCCATCTCGCTCGTTGTAATGCAATTGTCTCCTAATCCCCTCCATGGAAATTAACCATGAGTCATAGCCCAGGTTAGACCTAAAATAGTCATTGTATAGGATTAAAGGAACAGATTAAAGAAGCTCACACTTGTGCACATTCGTCGGAAGCGCCCAACTATTGCCGAACCAAAGCATAAACGCACTTTTCAGGGCCAAAAGTAGCGACCATGGACGAACCCTCTCCTCGGTAACCACAACAGAAGCCTGCCTTGTACGAGCAGCTATCGCCCGTCAACACATGTGAATGCAAATTCGGGGATTTCAGGTGTGTTGGACCAAAACTCATTGTTTTTTTCTTATTATATTAGCCGGGGGATGGAAGATTTTTAGCAAATCTTGTCGGATAAGAACAACGCTCCACTGTCCAATTCCTCAGTCCAACCAACCATTTATTTTGAAGCAGTACAGACGCAATCGCTCATATACGCGCGCATACACTCGCCCCTATGAATGCACACACGCACACCCTACCCCTATGAGCACCTCCGAAAGACTGAGCCGGCATATCATCTTGAAATTTACGAAGTCACCGTAGGCACCTCCACTAGTAGAAAATGGGGCAATGGTCCAGCCCATTAGTCCCGGTTCAGTCCAGAACCGGGACCAATGGGGGCATTGGACCCGGTTTGTGAGCCCAGGGGGCCAGCCGGGCCACGTGGGCCATTGGTCCCGGTTCGTCTGGACCTTTTGGTCCCGGTTGGTGCGACGAACCGGGACCAATGGGTCTTGCTCCTGGCCCACCACCATTGGTCCCGGTTGGTGACTTGAACCGGGACCAAAGGCTGCTCTTTAGTCCCGGTTCATATCACCAACCGGGACCAATGAGGTGCCTATATATACCCCCCTCGCGTAAGAGCAGAGCACACTGCTCTGTTTTTTCTGGCCGAGGGGGAGAGGGCTTGGTGGTGCTCTAGTTCACCTCCTATGCACACAACGTGTTCGATGGAATGCCCGAGCCACACTAGTTAAGCTTTTCTCCTCTCGAAGCTCGAACTCAAAGCTCCATTTTCTTCGAGATTTGTCTAGGTTTAGCGGTCCGTCACATCCCGTCCCCGTCTTCGCCGTCGTCGATCGCCCCCGCCGATCTCGTCACCGGCACCACCGTGGTGAGCCTCTTGTTTTGTCCATACTTTTCTTACTTTTATTATTGCTTGTTATTATTGCTTTATGTAGATATTTGTCTAATTTTCTTATGTTTATTATTGCTTGTTATTATATAGTGCGATGGTTTTGATATCCGCCCACGTGGGCCCTCATCCTGTCTACGATTCGGATGTGGTATATTATCTTTAATTTATAACTATTTGTTTTAGTGTTTATGACAATTATGCCAACCAACCTGACATGCATAGATGTTTTTATATGTCTAGGAGGTAGTTCAACCAGAAATTCCAACCGACCCTCTTGTGGAGAAGTTAAATTTAGTTGAAGAGGAAAACATTTCCTTGCAGAAAAAATTGGAAAAAATGGAGGAGGAGAAGATGGAATTGGAGTTGCATGTTGCGGAAGTCGTCGATGATCACAAGATCAAGATGGACCCTATTGTCGAGAGGTTAAATTTAGTTGAAGAAGAAAACAATTTCTTGAAGGAAAAAATAAAAAAATTGAGGACGAGAAGATGATATTGGAGTTGCATGTTGCGGATGTCATCGATGATCACAAGATCAAGATGGATGCAATGCGGTTGAAGATTAGAAAGATTAGAAAATATGCCATTCATACTGAGGCTTGGTATCATTATGCCGTTGGATCAATTGTTACCTTGGTTGCAATTATGATCGCATTTGTTTTCGCATTGAAATGTTTTACATAGTTTCAATGTATGGTGAAAATTAATTAGATGCTCTGGAGATCTATATGTTGTTAGATGAGAACTATGTATGTACTTTGGTTTTAATGTGATGATGAACTTCTATTAATTTGGTCACTTAATTATCTATTTATGATGTTCTATAATGGTTTTTGATACACTTAATTATATATAATGCACGCAGATGAACCGGCAATGGATGCACGGTGACAGACACACCTCCGAGTACATTAAGGGCGTGCATGAGTTTCTCAATGCGGCTGAGGCAAACAAGCAGAATGGTTTTATGTGTTGTCCATGCACTAAATGTGGGGAATACGATGTCTTACTCTAACCGGAAAATCCTTCACTCCCACCTGCTTTACAAGGGTTTCATGCCACACTATAATGTTTGGACGAGGCACGGAGAAATAGGGGTTATGATGGAAGACGGCGAAGAAGAAGAGTATGATGACAACTATGTGCCCCCTGAATACGGTGATGCTGCAATGGGGGGAGCTGGTGAAGATCAAGAGGAACCAGACGATGTGCCCAATGATGCTGCAACGGGTGAATCTGCTGAAGATCAAGAGGAACCAGACGATGTGCCCGATGATGATGATCTCCGCCGGGTCATTGTCGATGCAAGGACGCAATGCGAAAGTCAAAAGGAGAAGCTGAAGTTCGATCGCATGTTAGAGGATCACAAAAAAGGGTTGTACCCCAATTGCGAAGATGGCAGCACAAAGCTCGGTACCGTACTGGAATTGCTGCAGTGGAAGGCAGAGAATGCTGTGGCTGACAAAGGATTTGAGAAGCTACTGAAAATATTGAAGAAGAAGCTTCCAAAGGATAACGAATTGCCCGACAGTACATACGCAACAAAGAAGGTCTCATGCCCTCTAGGATTGGAGGTACAGAAGATACATGCATGCCCTAATGACTGCATCCTCTAACGCGGTGCATACAAGGATCTGAACGCATGCCCGGTATGCGGTGCATTGCGGTATAATATGAGACGAGATAATCCTGGTGATGTTGACGGCGAGCCCGCCAGGAAGGGGGTTCCTGTGAAGGTGATGTGGTATGCTCCTGTAATATGACGGTTGAAACGTCTGTTCAGAAACGGAGAGTATGCCAAGTTGATGCGATGGCACGGTGAGGACCGTAAGAAAGACGGGAAGTTGAGAGATCCCGCTGACGGGTCGCAGTGGAGAAAAATCGAGAGAAAGTACTAGGAGGAGTTTGCAAAGGACCAAAGGAACGTATGGTTTGCTTTAAGTGCGGATGGCATTAATCCTTTCGGGGAGCAGAGCAGCAATCACAACACCTGGCCCGTGACTCTATGTATGTATAACCTTCCTCCTTGGATGTGCATGAAGCGGAAGTTCATTATGATGCCAGTTCTCATCCAAGGCCCTAAGCAACCCGGCAACGACATTGATGTGTACCTAAGGCCATTAGTTGAAGAACTTTTACAGCTGTGGAATGGAAACGGTGTACGTGCGTGGGATGAGCACAGACATGAGGAATTTAACCTAAAGGCGTTGCTGTTCGTGACCATCAACGATTGGTCCGCTCTCAGTAACCTTTCAGGACAGACAAACAAAGGATACCATGCATGCACACACTGTTTAGATGACACTAAAAGTATATAGCTGGACAAATGCAGGAAGAATGCGTAGCTGGGCCATCGTCGATTTCTTCCGACCAACCATCAATGTCGAAAGAAAGGCAAGCATTTCAAAGGCGAGGCAGATCACCGGAAGAAGCCCGCCATGCGTACCGGTGATCACGTACTTGCTATGGTCAATGATTTACACGTAATCTTTGGAAAGGGACCCGACGCACTAGCTGTTTTGAATGACCCTGAGGGACACGCACCCATGTGGAAGAAGAAATCTATATTTTGGGACCTACTGTGATAGCCTGGCTTATTAGGGATGGTAGACTACTCATATCAATAAGGAATTCCTTCTTTTCTGGGAGCCCATTCGGATAGAACTCCAAAGTTAAACGTGCTCAGCTTGCAGTAGTTTCAGGATGGGTGACCGACAGGGAAGTTGCTCCCAGGTGCTCACGAGTGAGGACAAAGTGCGCAGAAAAGACTAGTATTGATATGTGAGGCCAGTCTAGATCCCGCCAGGAGTAACGACCACCGGCGGGTGTGTCCGGGGCGTTACAAGTTGGTATCAGAGCCGACCCTCGCGGTTACACGGATGTTTGCGGACAGCTTCGCGGTCATGTTGTTCATGACGTTTGTGACTCGTCGTGGCACCCGGCATGGCACATGTATCGGACTGGAAGCACAGACGGTTGTGCCAAGAGGGAACGTTCCTATGGCCCGACGAGGACGTCGGTTCCTCTGAGTGGGGGTGTATGTGATAGCCTGGCTTATTAGGGATGGTAGACTACTCATATCAATAAGGAATTCCTTCTTTTCCGGGAGCCCATTCGGATAGAACTCCAAAGTTAAACGTGCTCAGCTTGGAGTAGTTTCTGGATGGGTGACCGACCGGGAAGTTGCTCCCAGGTGCGCACGAGTGAGGACAAAGTGCGCAGAAAAGACTAGTATTGATATGTGAGGCCAGTCTAGATCCCGCCAGGAGTAACGACCACCGGCGGGTGTGTCCGGGGCGTTACACCTACCCTACCCCTACTGGAAAGACCTAGAGGTCCGCTCTTCAATCGACGTGATGCACGTGACGAAGAACCTTTGCGTGAACCTGCTAGGCTTCTTGGGCGTGTATGGAAAGACAAAAGATACACCTGAGGCACGGGAGGACCTGCAACGTTTGCACGAAAAAGACGGCATGCCTCCGAAGCAGTATGAAGGTCCTACCAGCTACGCTCTTACGAAAGAAGAGAAAGAAATCTTCTTTGATGTCACATCCCTAGTCAGTGCTTGCATTAGGACTAGCTAGAGTGTGCATCATGTCTACTTTCCACAAAAACTTGAAATGGGAATGACAGAAACCCCAGCACCCCTCTTCTAACAACCAGGGTTTGATAAAATATTTTCCAATGTACCCGAAATGCCCTTCAAAAATGTTCATCATCTTTGCCTTGGTCTTAAACCTCTGCCAAAAATGGTGCACAATTTTCTAGGACATCCAAAGGTCTCTGGATTAATTCTTATTGTAATTGAATTTGGGCATTTAAATGCTATAAAATATTTTATGTGCCCAAATAATCATAAACTAAAATGTTCCATACTGTTCATATTATATACAGTGGGCATGACTAGTTTTATGAGCTATAAAAATGTTCTAGCATTTTTATTAATTCAACAAAGTTACAAAAGAAATGAAACAGAAAGTAAAAAAAGGGAAGCAGAGACTTACCTGAGCCCACTTACCAGCACGGCCCAGCCCACCAGGGGCATGCCCATCTTCTACCCCGTGCCAGCGCACGAAGCAGCTCGGTGGCGAGCGCCGCCGACGCGCCGGCCACCTCCTGCCTGCCTGGCTACTCCCCCGACGCCCTGGACGCTCCTAGGCGTCGCCACGCACCCCCCTGGCGCCTCTCTCACTCTCCCCCGTGTCTTCCCCCTCCTCTTTCCCCTCCGCCGAGCTCCACCGAGCGGGCTCGTCGCAGCCGATCGCTGCCACCGCGCCCTACGCCACCCCCTCGCCTCCCCGACGCACCATCAGCTCCACCGCATCGCCCTGAAGCTCCCCACCGACGCACACGACGCCAGAAGACCTTCAACGCCGTCCACGCCGTCGTCTTCAACCTTCGGCACCGGAGATCGCCACCGCCCGTACGTCGCCGTCCGACCTTCTCCAAGCCCGCTTCGACGCCCTCTGCGACCGCTGTGAGCTCGTGCTTCGAAGCCCCCCTTCTCCGGGCTTAATTACGCCTTGTAGCCGCCGCCCCCTTGCTGACCGAAGCCCACCGCCGCCGGCCAACTCGCCGCCATGGTCACAGACGTTGTGCCTCGCAGCCGAGCACGCCACTAGGATCAGTAACTCGCCAGCAAGCTAACGCCACTCCTAACTCCTCCTCCCATGCACCACAACACCGTCTCGGCCAACCCCGTGCGAGCGCCGCCGTGGACAAGCTCGTCGCTGTCAACTCCGGCGACTAATCGACCAACCAGTGGCACCGTTGGATGCGGTGCATCACCAGGAGCACATAGAACCCATCCGCGCAACAAATGGTCGCCGGAACAGAGATTCCGGCGTGTCACCGCCGTGCGAAATGGTCGCTGCCGGCCAAACTCCGGCAGGCTGACGTGGCCTGTTAGTTAGGAGCTAATGGTGATTAGTTGAACCAGCACAGCCACTAACAGTGGGCCCCACCGCATAGTCAAACCCAGTCAACTCCAGTTTTGACCGGGATTAGCCTCTGTGACACTGACATGCGGGACCCACCAGTCAGGTTTGACCTGGACCAGGTCTGTTGACCTGCTGATGTCAGCATGATGTCATGCTGACGCAGTAAATGATTTTCTGGGATTATTTGATTTAAAAACAATTCAGGAAATTCCAGAAAATGCTTTAAACTTCAAAAAATCATATAAATTCAACAGTAGCTCAGATGGAAAAGATTTATATATGAAAATTGATCAGAAAAATCCAATCTTTCCAATGGCACTGGTTTCATGCATGTTTGAGCAAGTTAACCTTGTTGTTCACTTTAAAACATGATAATGCACTTAAATAAATAATAGTTTGGGTTTCAATTTGAATCTTTGATTCAAATGGGCTCAAACCCTTCTGTTTGTAGATGCATTAGCCCAAAACACATGCATCTTGCTATATCATGAGCATGCATCATATTGTTGCATTTGTTTACTTATTGATCGTATCACCGTTGTTCTTCGTGTTAGGTCCTGCTCCCGAGGATACTTCTGCGTATCCAACTGAAGAGCAGTACCCGACAACCACTCTGTCAGGCAAGCAACAATTGATCATTCCGATACAAACCCATCTTCTCGCTCCTACTCTCTTATGGACTCAAGGTTACCATCGAGATGGCAGTGTAGGATGCCGCTTATTCGATGATGAGCATCATCCGGGCTAGGCATGCCCTGCTACTGAACACTGTGTTCTGTTACATGCCAGCCTCACTTCCTGGAGAGGAAGGCTACTACATTGGTCTGTATACTGATGCTGCTCATGAGGAGCCACTACTTCAGACTACTGTCCAGATGCTGGAGGATAGGGACCGTGAGATCCGTGCTCTCTGGATGGAGCTGTATAACACTCGAGCCGCCCACTGGACTACTTTGACACGGCTTACACCTGCTGTGCACGCCGGATATCTGGATATGCGGGATTTGTACCCCCTGCGGACTCGTCTGCCTGATCGTATGGATTGGCGTGACGTTGGGGGTATTACACCTCCATGTGGGCGTTGGTTACCACCAGCATCACGCCCGAGGCCACATCCATGTCCCTATGGTCCACAGCCTTCGAGTGCTCGAGAGTTTCAAGATCCATCTGTTCCAGTTCCAGGCTACGATGGTAATCTTTACGAAGATTACTACGGGAATGTCTAAGCTAGACCGTGGCAGTAGTAGTATCGTAGTAGTTGTATTTCCACAGTCCTGCGCGTCTTGTGGAATATGACTTAGTTTGTACTGAGTTCCGGAGGTGTAGTTAAATAATGTATAGGATCTTGGAATGCCTCTGATGAGATGTATCTTCTTTCACCGCAGTTGTACTTTAGCCTTGGCTTGTACTAAACTATGTATGGTGTGTATGACCACTGGTGTATATATGGCAGTTTCTATATTACCATGTCGTACGGATGAACATCTCTGCATTCCGTGTCATCCATTACATTCTGCACTCCTATGTCAATTTTTTGCCATCCTTGTCTAAACCGTTGTTTTGTTTTCCTAGGATGGTCAACACTCGCAGCACTCCTGCTGCTCAGGAGCAGGGTGAGGCTAGTGGGGCTAGAGATGAGAATCTGCCCCAGCCACCCTCCTTGGCTTAAGTTATGCTCCGCAGAACGGAACAAGAGAGAGACCAACCGTCTGCTGGAATGCATAGAGCAGAACACTGGGTTCCGTCAGAGGAATGACGTGGTGTCAATCAATGATTTTATCAAGATGTGCCCACCGAAGTTCCATCATTCCACTGAACCTTTAGATGCGGATGACTGGCTTCGTAGTATCACCCACAAGCTACACTCTGCCCGTGTGGCCGAAGCTGACAAGGTTATCTACGCCGCCTACCATCTTGAGGGCCCTACCAGTCTATGGTGGGAAAACTTTGAGGCTATGCGTCCCGCTGGCCAAATCACTACTTGGGTTGAGTTCAGTGAGGCATTCCGTGAACATCACATCCCCGAAGGTCTCATGGATCGTAAGCGGGAGGAATTCTGCAATTTCACCCAGGGCCGGTTAACAGTGGATGGCTATAGTCGCGAGTTTGGCAACTTGGCACGCTATGCACCTGAGGAAGTGTCCACCGATGCCAAGAAGCAGGCGAGGTTCCGCAAGGGACTCAGCCCCGAACTCCGCCGAGATCTACGTCTGCACGAGTGCACCTCCTTCCAGAAGTTGGTGAACAAAGCTATCAGTGCTGAGACAGGCCAGACTGATTTCGAAGCCACACGCAAGCATCCTCGTGATTTTGGTTCCTCATCCGGCTCTGGCTCTCACAAGCGCCATGTGTGGGTTCCTAACACTGCTCTGCCACCCAAGTACACACCGAGGCCATCCTATGAGGCGCCTCGCCCAACTCAACTGTATGCACCTGCCAAGACTTATGGAGGACCACCTACCAACTTTGCACCACGCACTGGCACTGTGACATGCTTCAAGTGTGGAGAACCGGGGCACTACATGCGTGAGTGTCCTCAGAACCAGCCAGGAAAACCCGTTGGCCGTGGTAATCCAACCGGCAAGGTGAACTATGTCAAGCCAATCCCCACTGCACGTGGTCATGTCAACTATGTCTCTGCTGAGGAAGCTTATGAGGATCCTAACGTCGTCCTTGGTACGCTTCTTGTTAACTGCCATCCGACATCTGTTCTTTTCGATACTGGAGCATCTCATTCGTTCATATCTGAGAGCTATGCTCGAATGCACAACATGAATTTTTGTGACATGCCCACTTCCATGGTTATTCAAACTCCTGGTTCAAAGTGGCAAACCTCTAGGGTAAGCCATGTAAATGAAATTCTTGTTGATAGACTTGCTTTCCTTGCATCACTAATCGCTCTCAAGTCCTCGGACATAAACATCATCTTGGGTATGGACTGGATGACAACTCATTACGCCAAGATTGATTGCTACACTAGGACCGTTCAACTTACATACCCATCCGGCAAGACAGTCAATGTTTTGACCCGAATGGCTGAGCGTCAGCTCTACTCTCTTAATGCCAGCCCTCTACCAGAACTCGAAGATATTCCGATAGTCCGTGACTTTCCGGATGTTTTTCCGGAAGAACTGCCAGGTGTTCCACCTGACAGAGATGTCGAGTTCGTGATAGATCTTATTCCAGGAACTGTCCCAATCTCTAGGAGACCTTATAAGATGGCACCCCTAGAATTAGCTGAGCTTAAGAAACAACTCGATGAGTCCTTGAAAAAGGGTTTCATCCGTCCTAGTTCTTCCCCTTGGGCTTGTCCCGTCCTCTTCGTCAAGAAGAAGGATGGAACGGAATGGATGGTTGTAGATTACCGACCTGTCAATCTGGTCACCATAAAGAACAAGTATCCGCTCCCCAGGATCAACGACCTGTATGATCAGCTCGCTGGATCCTCAGTCTTTTCCAAAATGGATTTGAGGTTGGGTTACCATCAAATCAAAATCAAGAACGGGGACATTCCCAAGACAGCTTTTGTTACTCGATATGGCCAATACGAGTACACCGTCATGTCCTTCGGGTTAACCAATGCCCCAGCCACCTTCTCCCGGCTAATGAATTCTATATTCATGGAGTATTTGGATAAATTCGTCGTGGTATACCTCGATGATATACTCATCTACTCCAAGAACAAGAAAGATCATGCCGAGCATCTAAGGCTGGTATTGACGAAACTTCGAGAGCACCGCCATTATGCCAAATTCTCTAAATGTGAATTCTGGTTGCCAGAAGTGACCTATCTAGGCCATGTGATCTCTGGTAAGGGTATTGCCGTCAATCCCGAGCGAGTTCAAGCCGTCCTTGATTGGACTCCCCCTGAATCAGTCAAGCAAGTTCGGAGTTTCCTTGGCTTAGCGAGCTATTGCCGACGCTTCATCGAGAATTTCTCCAAGGTTGCTAAACCTCTAACTGAACTCCTCAAGAAAGATAAAAAGTTTGAGTGGACCCCACAGTGCGGGTCCAGCTTTCAGGAACTGAAAAGACGCCTGACATCTACACCCGTACTGGTACCACCGGATTTTTCCAAGGATTTTATTATCTACTGCGACGCCTCGCGACAGGGACTAGGTTGCATACTCATGCAAGATCGTCAAGTGATCACATACGCATCTCGGCAGTTGCGTCCACATGAGGATAACTATCCTACACATGATCTAGAGCTTGCATCTGTAGTCCACACACTTAAAACGTGGCGACATTACCTTCTTGGTAATCGCTGTGAAATCTTCACCGATCACCAAAGCCTAAAATACATCTTCACCCAACCGGATTTGAATCTCAGGCAAAGACGTTGGGTTGAATTGCTCACAGATTACGACTTAGGAATCACTTACACCCCTGGGAAGGCCAATGTCATGGCTGACGCACTAAGTGGTAAGTCTTATTGTAACAACTTGATGTTACAACAAGGGCAACCACTTCTCCACGAGGAATTTCGAAAGCTTAACCTTCACATTGTTCCTTGAGGATTCCTTTCCACCTTGGTGGCGAAACCTACCCTTATGGATCAAATCATAGCTGCCCAGCGGTATGATAGAGGTATATCTCGGATCAAGGAGAACATTGCTAGCGGTGTTGCTAAAAGTTTCTCTATGGATGATCGAGGTGTTGTGTACTTCGAGAACCGCTCGGTGGTACCCAAGAAACAACAACTACGGCAGATGATCCTTAAGGAGGCTCATGAATCTACTCTCACGATTCATCCTGGTAGTACTGATACGTCCAAAACGTATCTATAATTTCTGCTTGCTCCATGCCACTTTTGGGTGATATTGCTATGATATTCATACACTTCCATACACTTTTGATCATATTTGGACTAACTTACTAATCCAGTGCACCCCAGTGCCAGTTTCTGTTTTCGGCTGTTTTTGTATTTCAGGTTTTCACGTTACGAGAACTGCCAGGAAAAATCCAGAAAAATTATATAAAAAATCAGCGTTCCGGAAACAACCTTGCGTCCGAAGGACAGCCGGGGGGGGGGGGGGCCACCAGGGCTCCAGGCGCCCTGGCGGCGCGCCCCCCTGGGCCGCGCCGGGGGGGCGCCTGGGCCCCCCGAAGCTTCCCCGATGCCCCCTTTGGCATATATTTAAAGCGTCCTCCGAAACCCTCAGAAGAGGAACTCTTTTCGCGATCCCATCTCTGTTCCGCCGTCGCCGCCGCTTCCAAGATCGGGAGCACCAGGAGAACTCTTCCCGGCACCCTGCCGGAGGGGAGGATCACCACCGGGAGCTTCTCCACCACCATGGACGCCTCCCGGATGA
>LR738712.1:801247244-801263763 GCA_902687465.1 Secale cereale | reverse complement strand
GGGGCACCAGGGCTCCAGGCGCCTGGGCCCCCCGAAGCCCGTCCGGTGCCCCCCTTTGGCATATATTTAGAGGGTCCACCGAAACCCTCAGGAAAGAAAATCTTTTCGTGATCCCATCTCTGTTCCGCCGCCGCCGCCGCTTCCAAGATCGGGAGCACCAGGAGAACTCTTCCCGGCACCCTGCCGGAGGGGAGGATCACCACCGGGAGCTTCTCCACCACCATGGACGCCTCCCGGATGACTCGTGAGTAGTCTCCCTTGGACCATGAGTCCATGACCAGTAGCTATGTGATGTTCTCCTCCCGTTCTTGTGATTCACTAATTAGTCCTCGTGAGCTGCCCTACATGATCGAGGCACATATGTAATCCTTATGATGTTGCTATGTTGAGTTTGCTGGGATCCGATGGATTATGAGATTGTGTTCAGATTGATCTTGAGTAATATATTTGATTCACCTCTTTTATATTTATGTTCATAAGTAATTCTTGCATGTTCTCTGTTGTTATTTATTGCTTTGGCCGAGTAATACGTAGTGACTCCAAGAGGGAACGTTATGCTTGATTGTGGGTTCATTCCCCTCGATGACTAGCTTGAGTGACAGAAACATGAGTCTAGGGGATGTGCTGTTGCCACAAGGGGGAAAACAACGGTGCTTGTGCCCGCGGGTGCAAGGATTGTTTACTTTACGCAAAGTACTTTTAATGCAGTTGTCTGTTGCATTGAGTTTACACTATGGGTGGGACTCGCAACTTAATACCAGCGAGATGTTCTGGATACATATCTCAAGGTGGATGATTAGTAGTAGGCATTGATGGATTTCAGTCTACTTACTTTGGCGTACCGCCCATGCTTTGAACCTCAACCTTTCTTGCAACTTAGTCAATATTGGTCCTGTCAATTGCCCAGCTGTAATTTGTTTACCTCACATAGCTGTTTTATCGTCTTTTGGGAGAGAGACATCACTAGTGAACATCATGAGACTCCGGTCCATATTACCATCATTGATCACATCCACTATTTACTTTTCTGCTTTTACTTACTATTGCAAACACTATCTATCACTACTATCATTGCTTTTAATCCTTTGTGAACAAAAAGGCCGGAGGGATTGACAACCTCTCTGTACTCGTTGGGAGCAAAGTTATTTGTATCTGTGTGCAGGTCCACGTTGATTGCTACTATCTGGCGCTGTAGCAGTTGACACCTACCTGTTGAACCTAGGAGTCTCTGGGGATTCGATCCTTGGCATCTTTGCTAAGGGAAAACACTTCTACAATACTGCATCTTACACCTTCCACTTGGGGTAACCAACGAGGGGTTCGAGGCCCATCAAGGAGTATTTTCTGGCGCCGTTGCCGGGGACTCCACTCTTCAGGATAGGGGAGTTGCATGCTATCTTTTACCTTTGCTTTTTAGTCTTGTTAGTTTACCTTTCAGTTTTTGCTTTAGTATGTTTTATCGAAAATCACAAAAATAGTTATCTTGCTTGCTTGCTACTATGGGTTCCACCGAGAACACCAAGTTGTGTGACTTCACTATTCACAACAACGATGACTTTATCAGCACACCTATCACTACACCTGCCACTTCAGCACCTTCATATGAAATTAAACCTGCTTTACTGAACTTAGTTATGAGAGAACAATTCTCCGGTGCTGGAGATGATGCTGCTTTACACTTGAACAACTTTGTTGAACTTTGTGATATGCAAAAGTACCAAGAAATAGATGGTAATATTGTTAAGCTTAAGCTTTTTCCTTTCTCCTTGAGAGGAGGAGCTAAAATTTGGTTTCAGTCTTTGCCTAGAAATAGCATAGATTCATGGGACAAGTGCAAAGATGCTTTTATTGGAAAATACTATCCACCTGGTAAAATTATCCAACTTAGAAGTAACATAATGAGTTTTAAACAATTGGATAATGAACACGTTGCCCAATCTTGGGAACGTATGAAATCTCTTATCAAGAACTGCCCTACTCACGGTTTGACTACTTGGATGGTTATCCAAACTTTTTATGCAGGCTTGAACTTTACCTCACGTAACTTGTTAGATTCGGCCGCGGGAGGAACTTTTATGTCAACTACACTTGGTGCTGCCACAAAGCTTCTCGATGAGATGATGACCAACTATTCCCAATGGCACACCGAACGCGCTCCAACAGGTAGGAAGGTAAACTCTGTCGAGGAGATTTCCTCCCTTAATGAAAAAGTTGACTTGATCATGTCTCTACTTTCGAAGCAATCTACTGTTGATCCTCATGATGTTCCTTTAAATTATTTGATTGCTCAAGAACAAGTAGATGTGAATTTTATCTCTAGAAACAATTTTAACAACAATGCTTATAGGAGTAACTTTGGTAGCAATCCTAGACCGTTCCCCTCTAACTCTTATGGGAACAATAATGCTTATCCTAGTACCAAGAACTCCACTACTGAACTAGAGACTATGCTTAGAGATTTCATCACTACTCAAAAAGCCTTTAATAAGAGTGTAGAAGAAAAACTACATAAACTAGATGATCTTTCTTTTAAGGTAGACCACTTAGCCAATGAGGTAAAATTGCTAAAAATTAAAACTTCTCCTCTTGAGGAGAGGGAAGTCACTCCTATTAATGCTACTCAAGTGCAAATTAATGAAAACATTAGGATGATGGCTAAACTTAAAGAAAGATGGGCTAGAGAAAGGGAGGAAGAAGAAAGAATTAAGAGCCTTCCTACCCACCACACTGTTGCTACTATCCAAGTTGTTGAGGATGTTCAAACTCTTAGCACCCAATGTACTCCTGGTCCCATTGGACCTATTAATGGTGATGCTATGACTATAGAAACTACCAAACAAGTGAACCTTAAGGACACCACTACCACTTTACTTGATGCTCGTGACCTTGATTTTGATAATTGCACTCTTACCGAAGTTATTGATTTCCTTCACAAGATGTCTACAGATCCCCGCACTAGCACGCTTAACCTTGCCTTCACAGAGCATATCACTAATGCTCTCATCAAAGCTAGGGTGGAGAAACTTAGAGTAGAAGCCTCCATACCTAGAAAGCTAGAAGATGGTTGGGATCCTATGATAAAAATTAATTTGAATGACTTCTCTTGTTATGCATTATGTGATGTTGGTGCTAGTACCTCTGTTATGCCCAAAAGAATATATGATATGCTTAAATTGAAACCTTATGATTCTTGTTCTTTTGGTGTTCGTCTCGTTGATTCTTCCATAAAGAAACCTTTGGGGAGGATCGACGATGTTCTTATTGTTGTCAATGATAATTATGTTCCCGTTGATTTCACTATTATGGATATTGAATGTGATCCTTCATGTCCAATTATTTTGGGACGTCCCTTTTTGCGCACCGTCGGTGCTATCATTGACATGAAAGAGGGTAATATAAAATTTCAGTTTCCTCTCAAGAAAGGGATGGAACACTTCCCTCGAAAGAAGATCAAGTTACCTTTTGAGTCCGTTGTACGGGCTAGCTATTCTTTTACTCTTGATAAAACTTGATCTCTATGCATTATGCCTAGCTTAAAGGCATAAAAGAAAGCGCTTTTGGGAGGCAGCCCACATGAATAAATTATTTGCTTTTTGTTGTGTCTTGATGTTGTTTACTGCTGTAGCATCATCATTGTATCTTTGCTTTTCATATTTGTGCCAAGTATAGCCTCTGATTGTGTCGGGGAAACTGGTCGCCCCACGAACACCTATGGGACCGGAGCCCCTTTTCGGTACGGTGAGGGAGCGGAGGGAGCACAAAGAGCGGATTGAGGGGCACACGCGGGCAGTTTACCCAGGTTCGGGCCGCACGGATGCGTAAAACCCTACTCCTGCCTTGGTCGTATTGAGTTCTTGAGCTCGGGAGCAAGAAGATCTACAGTACTAGAGGCTATCTACACCGAGCGTGAGAGTGATCAAGTTTTTGGAACCTCTCCTACGTTGTGCATGGGCCTCCTTTTATAGTTCAAAGGGGTCACCGACAGGTGTCAACGTAGATGAGGGTAAAAGCGTAAAATTGGTGGTAGATGGAACAGTGCATGAACAGTGCATGCACAGTGGTCTATACCTAACCCTGACGGTGGGGGACAAGGGCATTGAATGCCCGTCGCTGTCACCCCAAAAAGCGTCCGCCCGGGCGTCTCCGTTCGCCACGATGGTGGCCTCGTCACCGTGGCTCGCCATCTGCCACGTGCCCCTGGAAGGGCCCCAGGGCGACGCGTGGACAGATGAGCTGGAGCGCGGGCACACAGTGAAAGCTCCTACCGGCAAGCACCTTGCCGGGGTTGCTATCTTGCCGGGCCCGTAAGCTTGTCGCTCTCCGGGTCCTGCCGGGGCGCGTGATGCGCCACGATATGTCTTCTGAGATGCTGTTCTTTGGTCTCCCTCGCAAGCTCCTCTTGCCAGGGTCTCGTGAAAATAGGGTGGTCTTGAGCTTGGAGCAGCCTTCCCGGCAAGCTCCTCTTGCCGAGGCCTTGTTCTTCTGACTTGTATACTTTGTTCTTGAATGGTTTTCAAGGGTCCAGAGCGAGCCTTGGCGGGCGCGTGGCAAGCCCAGCCACGGGGTGCTGCTACCGCCCGTGCACAAGTCGGGATACTAAGGTACCCCTACTTTAGTACACCGACAGGAGCCCCCGGGCCTGGGCCACACACGGTGCCGGACGCTGTTGGGCCAGGCCCAAAACAGTGCACGGGCACACGCGGCCCACGGCGCGCCGCGTCCCACTCCGTATCCGCCGCATCCCTCCCTAACGGCACGCGTCGATCGCGGCGTCGTGGGAGAGATCGTGGCCTGTTTCTTTAATGGAAAAAATGTGGAACGTCCCCCACTTCCCCCTTAAAAGCAGAGGAAGCAGGGGCAGTTTCCCCCCATTGCTTTCATTGTGTCTTCAATCTCCAGAAACCCCCGCCGCTCTCCGCCTCCCCAAAGGTCGACAGAGAGCCGAGCTCCACCTCTCTTCCACAGCCGCCAGTCTCCCTGGCGCCGTCGGCCCCATTCGCCGTCTCCGTCATGGCCCCGAAGAGCGACAAGTCGAAGAGCGCGAAGTCCGACAAGGCGGCGAAGCTAGCTGCGATGCGGAAGAGGATGGTGGTCTTCCTGCTGAGGCTCGGCGCGAGAGAGCTGAGGGACAAGTATTACTTGTTCTGGGCGAGGGAGACGAAGGCTCACCCGCGCACCAGAGTCCTCCCCGCCGAAGCCTGCGACCTGTATCCGGGAGGTTACTACTACTTTGCTCTGTTCTTCCACTGCGGTCTTTGTCCTCCGTACTCTGAGTTTTTCTGTGACGTCATGAACACGTACGGATTCCACCTCCTAGATTTCACCCCGAATGCTGTCCTCACTATGGCCGTTTTCGCACATCTGTGCGAAAACTATGTCGGGGTCCATCCAAACGTAGCCCTCTTCCGCCACCTCTTCACACCTAGAGTAGAGTCTGGATCCCCACTCTTCGGCGGCATCTCCTGGATCTTTAGGCTCAACAAGAAGGAGGCGTATTTGATTGGAGAGCTCCGCGGCAAGTGGGAAGAGTGGAGGGCTGATTGGTGCTGGGTTATGGAAGAGGAACCCCAGCAGTTTACCTCCCCGCGCCGAGCGGCAATAGTGCGCGGCAAGGATTGGAGTGACTTGGCCCCGGAGGACGATAAGCTGCAGATTGCTCTCACTAGGATCCTTCGTCTCCGGGCAGCCAACCTTACTGTAGGCGAGGTCGGGGCCGATTTCCTCCGCCGCCGCATCGCTCCCCTGCAGGAAAGGATGAGGCCTGCTTGGGAGTTCGGCAACGCGGCAGACCGCATGAGGCTGCGCCCCGGCCTGAACTACAACTTCACCGTCTTGGAGCTAAAGGGGATGATCCGGGAGCTGTTCAAGCATGACCCCAAGCACCCTGAGTGGTTTGCTCCGTCGCGGGGAGTAGTTCCTCTTTGCAACAATTCTGCCCTTAGTGCCATCCGCGCGGCAATGCCTGAGTGCGACTCCCACGGGGTTGTTCCCACTTGGCTGACGCCTTCAGAGGAGACCGTGCAGACCTTCTTCGACAGCCTGGTTGAACGGCCGCGCAACCCCGAGGAGAAAAAAGGACTCACCCGCGCGACCACCGACCGGGATGTGGCATATATAGCCAACAGGATGGAGGAGGCCGCCGCAGCCGCGGCCGCGGGTGAGTTTGGGTACACCGTGGATGAAGCGGAAGCAGCGGACGCAGTGAGCCGAGCCAAGGAGGAAGAACTCCTCAAACTGCTGAGGCCTGCCGGGAAGCCTGCCGGGGAACCTGCCGGGACGAGCGAGGCTGCCGGGCAAGGCACTGAGTCCAGTGAGCCCGCCGAGGAGGACGCCGAATCGGGCGATTCCGACGAAGACTCGGGCGGGTCACTGAACCTCGACGACGCTTCCTCATCTTCGGAGAACTCTCCGCCACCGCCAAGTCCTCCGCCACAGCAAAAGAAGCGCCTCCGCAAGACCGCTGACACGGCGAGGCAGCCGGCGCCCCGACAGCAGCCACAGCGTCGCTCGACGCGTGCCACCACGACGAGCAAGGTCGCCAAGGAGGCGCCACGCGCCTCAGCGGCAAGCGGAGGGGGATCTTCTCGAAGTGGTTTTGGTGTTCCTTCCGCCCCTCGGTCTTCGGCGACGACCGGAGCGGGGTCTTCACAACCCACGGCTCCGGAGCCCGCCAAGCGCCCGAGGGAGCCTTCTCCCCCAGCTCCTCGCGCCGGGACGCACGAGGCGGACTTCGACTTCTCCGCCCTTAGTTCCGACGAGGAGGAGGAAGAGTAAGCATTTGCAACCTCTATTTCTTCTAATTTTTGTTGCTCTTGTCTTGATTTCTCTTGCTTGGTTCTGATCTTGTTTGGCTTCCAGGACCCTGACCCAGAGGATGGCGAAGAGGGCCAAGATCCCGGTGGTTGATCTCGAGGACGACGAGCCTGTCGCAGCGGTGGGGGATGCGCCAGCGACAAGCTTGCCGGACCAGCCTGCTGCTCCGGAGAGCAGCCCCCAGCGCAGCCCCCAGCGTAAGTCTTGTGTTCACTTTTCTGCTTGACGGGCGCGCTTGAGGTTATTATCCTCAATAATGTCTGGTTCGCTTGTTGGCTTGTGCAGAAGTGGAGCCGCGGCCGCAGGAGCACCAAGAGACCGCTCCTGACGAGCCGCTTGTTCCACCCTCCCCGCCAAGGAGGAGCTCCCCGGCGAGGGACAGCGCTCCGCCAAGGATGGGTACTCCGCCAAGGGCGAGTACCCCGCCAAGGGCAAGCACCCCGAAAAGGGTGGGCACCCCGCCAAGGGAAGGCGCCAGCGGCCCTCCGCCGGCGGGGGCCACTACCACACCGCCAAGGAAGAACTCCCCGGCGAGGGACCCCGTTACCGAAGAGGCCCGCGCAGGTAGCCCTTGTACTTTCCTTCTTTCGAATTCTTCTTTTTGGATATTTGCTTGACAATTCTTTCTTTTCTTTTTCTTCTGTTAGATCCGCCCGCCCCGGAGCCGATGGAGACAGAGGCCATCGCCGAGGAGGACGTGCGCGGCGATGCTGGCAACGCCACCACCGCTGAAGGAATGGCCGGCGCCGACGAGCCAGCCGCCGAGGAGACCGCCCCGACCGCTGACGCGGCAGCTGGGGAAGGGACCGGCGACCATACTGCTGGCCCTGAGGCTGCAGGAGCGCCGGACGCTGCGCCGGCCGCCGACCCTCCCGCTGCCGCGACCGGGTCGGGCGTCTACCTGGAGGCCGCCAACGGGGTCTTCATCCAAGTCACGTGGGCGTCCTCATCAACGGCACCCGCGGAGGGGGAGAGCTTCGACGGAGAAGTCCTCGCCTCCGCCGGGTTGAGGCTTGTCGACGCGCCCGGCAGCAGCAACGAGGCCGAAGAGGAGCAACTCCTACGCCGGCTCCTGGCCATGTACCGGGCCAGGCAGGCCAAGCTGCAGTCCCGAGAGGCTCTGGCTGCCAAGGCTGGTGTCGACTTGGAGAAGCGCGCCGCGGAGCTCCGCGCCGCCAACCAAGCGGCCCTCCGGAACTTGGCGGAGGAGAGGGAGGAGCTCACCGAGGCACACCAGTCGTTCGTCCTCGAGAAGGCTGAAGTCGAGGAGCAGCAACGACTGGCCGCCGAGGATCTGGCTCGGCGGGAAGGAGTGCTGAACCAGCGGAAGGTCGACCTCGATAGCCACGAGGACGACCTTACCGCGTGCGAGCAGTCCATTGGCGGGGCTCTGCAGGAGGCTAGGGATGCCGCTGCTGCCGCAGAGACCACCAAGAGGGACCTAGAGGCGAGGGTGGCGCAGTTGGAGACGAGCTTGAAGACGAGCGAGGAGAGGGTTGCCGCGCTCAGCTTGGCGCGGGAGAAGGACGCCCACACCAATTCGGAGCTGCAAGTCCGTCTCTCCGAGAAGGGCAAGGAGCTCAACGACGCCAAGGACTCCATTGCAGATTTGGAGCTGAAGGTTTCCACCCTCACTGACTCACTTGACGCCGCCCGGAACCGCGAAACGAAGCTGAAGGAGGATCTCCGCGCCGAGAGGGCATTGCTGGACAGCGCCGCCGTCTCGCAAAATAACTTCAAGGAGACGGTGGAGCAGTGGACCGAGGGACTCGTCGCCGCCGCCGCCAACATCGACAAGGAGATGGTGGCGTTGGGGACGGAGCATCTCGTGTACTCTCCTGACGAGAACCTCCCCCACAGCGCCAAGCTGAGCCTGTTCTTCAGAGGAGTGGCGCCTGCCCTCGCGCAGCTACGGGAAAGGCTCCCCTTGCAGCTGGCGAACGAGGCGCGAAGGCTCTGCACGGGTACCATGGAGCGAGTGTTGTCGAAGATCGTCTACCGCAACCCCGGGATCAACCTCGACAACGTCCTCCGGACCTTGCCGCCCGAAGCTGACCAGGAGGCGTTGAAGGCCCGCGTTGCCCACATCGTGGCCAAGGTGGGCAAGATCAAGAGGGTTGACGGCGACCGTACAGACTAGGTTGTTTCCTTTCCGCTTCCCTTGTCGCTGCCAATTAAGTCATAGACAGTAGTTCGTTAGAACAGCGACAAGCCTTCTTGTAATATAACTTTGTTTTGGATATTTAATGCAGTGTTATCTCCCTTGCTTGGTTCCTCCACTTTGTATGCTTCTCACCCTACGCTTCTAGGGAACTTGCCGGCAAAGGGGCCCTTGCCGCGAGCGCTGAGTGCGGGACTTCAGCAGCCTGCTGGCAAGGTCCCTGCCGGCAAGAAACCTTACCGCAGCTAGTCGCAGCACACTTAGATTGTTGAGCAAACTTGAAAACGAAGTAAGGGCGCGACACTTGTCGCAGCTTACTTAGGCCTTTGAGCGTGCTCGAAACAAAGTAAGGGCGCGGCTAGCCACGGGTAGGTTCCTCCGCGCACAGGTTTTCCATACAAAGCGTGGTCGTTCAAGGAAGATAACCTCAAAAATTAAAAAATTTGAATGCTCAAACTTTGGCGACTTAGCTTTCGTGGGTTTGTTTGCTTCCCGGCAAGGCTTTCCTTTCTTGAACAGCACTTGGTCCATACCACTGTCTCCTCCCCCCCGGCAAACTTGTGCGCGAGGAACACTTCTTCTGCTTGAGAAAAGAAAAAGAAGGGAGGAAACACATGCATGGAGACTTGCGGCTTGTTAATGCTTACCGGGGGTTTGTGCTGCACAAGGTGTCATATAACACATGCAATGAAAACAAGAATGCATGAAACAACAAGCCGTGCTAAGCACAAAAAGTTTTACTGATGCACGGGGTCTGCGCCCGGCTTTGTACAAAGGTTTACATGCAACAGCGGCAAGACTTGTACAAAACGTGGTTGCCGGAGCGGATCACGGCAACCGCGCCTTATGGATGAAACTTGCGAAGATGCTCAATGTTCCAGGAGTTGCTCACCGGTAAGCCTTCTTCGGTCTCAAGGCGGACAGCGCCGGGCCTTGTGACTTGTCTCACCCGATAAGGGCCTTCCCACTTCAGCGTCAACTTGTTGGAATTCTTGGCGGACTGAACGCGCCGAAGAACAAGGTCGCCTTCCTCGAGACTCCTGGCCTTGACTTTGTGGCTATGGTAGCGGCGCAAAGCTTGCTGGTATCGAGCAGCTCGTACAGCAGCCTGGAGATGGTCCTCCTCGAGGAGCAGTGCATCATCTTGCCGCAGCTGCTCTTGCTCGAGCTCATCGTAAGCGAGCACTCGAGGAGACTCGTATACGAGTTCCGTGGCGAGAACTGCCTCTGCTCCGTAGACAAGAGCAAAGGGTGTCTGCCCGGTGGCTCGATTTGGTGTCGTCCTGATTGACCAAAGAGCCGCCGGCAACTCCTCGATCCAGTTTCTTCCGCACTTGTGCAGCCTGTCGAAAGTCCTTGTCTTGAGCCCGCGCAACACTTCAGCGTTTGCCCTCTCCGCTTGACCATTGCTCCTCGGGTGAGCAACAGAAGCGAAACAGACCTTGGCGCCAAGGTCTTGGACGTACTGCATGAAGGTGCGACTTGTGAACTGTGTGCCGTTGTCGGTGATGATCCTGTTGGGGATTCCGAAACGGCAAACAATTGACCTGAAGAACTTGACTGCTGACTGTGCGGTCACCTTTCTCACTGGTTCCACTTCTGGCCACTTTGTGAACTTGTCGATGGCGACGTACAAGTACTCAAAGGCCTCGACAGCACGGGGAAAAGGGCCGAGGATGTCGAGCCCCCAGACCGAGAAGGGCCAGGACAAAGGGATCGTCTGGAGAGCTTGAGCTGGCTGATGTATTTGCTTGGCATGGAACTGGCACGCTTCACACTTGGTTACTTGTGCAGTTACATCTTGGAGGGCTTCTGGCCAAAAGAAACCTTGCCGGAACGCCTTCCCGGCAAGTGCCCTTGCGCCAATGTGGTGGCCACATATGCCTCCATGTATCTCTGCCAACAGCTTCTGTCCATCTTCCCGGGAAATGCACTTCAATCTGACACCATTGAGTCTTCTTCTGTACAGTTCGTTGCCAATGAACTGGTACATACTTGACTGCCTGGTGATCCTTTCTATCTCTTCTGGTTCTTCGGGAAGTTCTCCAGTTTGAGGAAAACGAACAATTTGCTGTGCCCATGCTGGAGCCTGAGGCTCAACAACAAGGACTAAAGGCATCAGTGCTGCTGCGGGAACGTCAGCTTCTACGGCAAGAACCTATGGCTCTGCCGGAGCTGAGCGTTCCCCGGCAAGCCTGCTGGGGCAAGACTTGTCGGGAACGCCTGCTTCAACTGTACGAACCCTAGGGTCCGCAGGAGCAGGCTGTTCCCCAGCAATTTGGTCGTTGATCTTGGGGACCTTGGCGGCGGTTTCAGGAAGATCCGCCGGCAAGTAGTTGCCGGAGACCAACTTTCTCTTCTTGCTCTGCCCGATTGATGGTGTAACGGATGGTTGAGTCAGCTTGAGTACAAAGATCCCTGGTTCCACAGGTAACTTCGTTGCAGCACACTTTGATAAGCCATCTGCGATATCATTTTGAGCTCTTGGAACGTGCTCCATCTGCAGGCCCTCGAAGTGTTCCTCAAGCTTTCTCACTTCATCAACATAAGCTTCCATCAAAGGGCTCTGGTAGCTCTTGTTTACTTGTCAGACAACCAACTGCGAATCTCCCCGCACACTCAGCTTCTTGATCCCAAGTTCGGCTGCAATTCTGAGGCCGGCAAGCAAGCCTTCATACTCTGCAGTATTGTTTGTTGCTTGTTCCTTGGGAAAGTGCATTTGAACAACGTACTTGAGGTGCTCCTCGGTGGGCGCTACGAGTAACACACCGGCACCGGCGCCTTGCAGCGAGAAGGCACCATCAAAATACATTATCCATTCTTTGCTTGCTTCTTGGACGGGGATGCTTGTCTCTGGAACTTCTTCATCCGGCGTTGGTGTCCATTCTGCTATGAATTCTGCCAATGGTCTGCTCTGTATAGTTGAAGTACTCTCAAACTTAAGACCAAAGCTTGACAGTTCCAGTGCCCACTCGACAATCCTTCCTGTCGCTTCTGGGTTTTGCAATATCCTCTTCAACGGAAAGCGAGTGACCACTGTTATCTCATGTGCTTGGAAGTAGTGGCGCAGCTTTCTCGAGGCCATAAGGAGGCCGAAAAGCAGCTTCTGCACCCCAGAGTATCTTGACCTAACCCCCTGCAGGAGGGAACTAACAAAATAGACTGGGCGCTGCACCATCTTCTTTCGCACTTCTTCTTGTGTCTGCGCAGACTCATTCTTGTTGGGGCCAGAGCTTGTCGGGGAAGCCCCCTGCTTGTCGCTGGATGCGCTTGCCGGGGCTATGGGCTCCTCCTCTGCCTCCCTTTCCGCTACCAACGCAGCACTAACCACTTGATTGGTTGCTGCTAAGTATAGCAGCAACTTCTCTTGTGGCCTAGGTGCGACAAGTATTGGAGTGGAGGACAGGTATCCTTTCAAATCCTGTAGTGCTGCCTCCGCTTCCGGAGTCCATTTCATTGGACCTGCCTTTTTCAAGATTTTGAAGAAAGGCAGGGCGCGTTCTGCAGACTTTGAAATGAACTTGCTGAGGGCGGCCACGCAACCAGCAAGCCTCCGTACATCCTTGACGCGCTTCGGAGCTTCGATCTTCTCGATGGCTTTGATCTTGTCGGGATTGGCTTCAATCCCCCTCTGGGACACAAAGAACCCGAGAAGCTTGCCGGAGGGGACTCCGAAGACGCACTTCTCGGGATTCAGCTTGAGTTGTATCTTGCGCAGATTCACAAAAGTTTCTTCTAGGTCTTGAATCAGGGTATCCTTGCTCTTGCTCTTGACCACTATGTCATCCATGTAAGCTTCTACATTCCTGTGTATCTGTGGCTCAAAAGCAGTGTGGACCACCCTTGCCGCGCATTGACCAGATCGTTGACTCCAAAAGATGTCGGGGAAACTGGTCGCCCCACGAACACCTATGGGACCGGAGCCCCTTTTCGGTACGGTGAGGGAGCGGAGGGAGCACAAAGAGCGGATCGAGGGGCACACGCGGGCAGTTTACCCAGGTTCGGGCCGCACGGATGCGTAAAACCCTACTCCTGCCTTGGTCGTATTGAGTTCTTGTGCTCGGGAGCAAGAAGATCTACAGTACTAGAGGCTAGCTACACCGAGCGTGAGAGTGATCAAGTTTTTGGAACCTCTCCTACGTTGTGCATGGGCCTCCTTTTATAGTTCAAAGGGGTCACCGACAGGTGTCAACGTAGATGAGGGTAAAAGCGTAAAATTGGTGGTAGATGGAACAGTGCATGAACAGTGTATGCACAGTGGTCTATACCTAACCCTGACGGTGGGGGACAAGGGCATTGAATGCCCGTCGCCGTCACCCCAAAAAGCGTCCGCCCGGGCGTCTCCGTTCGCCACGATGGTGGCCTCGTCACCGTGGCTCGCCACCGTGTACCCCAGGCTGCACAGCCATCTGCCACGTGCCCCTGGAAGGGCCCCAGGGCGACGCGTGGACAGATGAGCTGGAGCGTGGGCACACAGTGAAAGCTCCCCCCGGCAAGCACCTTGCCGGGGTTGCTATCTTGCCGGGCCCGTAAGCTTGTCGCTCTCCGGGTCCTGCCGGGGCGCGTGATGCGCCACGATATGTCTTCTGAGATGCTGTTCTTTGGTCTCCCTGGCAAGCTCCTCTTGCCAGGGTCTCGTGAAAATAGGGTGGTCTTGAGCTTGGAGCAGCCTTCCCGGCAAGCTCCTCTTGCCGGGGCCTTGTTCTTCTGACTTGTATACTTTGTTCTTGAATGGTTTTCAAGGGTCCAGAGCGGGCCTTGGCGGGCGCGTGGCAAGCCCAGCCACGGGGTGCTGCTACCGCCCGTGCACAAGTCGGGATACTAAGGTACCCCTACTTTAGTACACCGACAGATTGCTAGAAAGTTCAAAAGTTGTGAGGTGCTGTCCAGGAAACAGATTCTGTCCTTGGATAGAAAATTTCTTATAAAATCACCAGATCATGTTTTTGGTCTGAATATTTTCAACAGCGTTCTCTATATAATTGTCTTTCGTGCGTCTGTTCTGAGTTTTTTGATTTGAGTTGCAAAAGTATCCCGAACAGATCAATTACTACCTGTTGTTCTGTTTTTCACAGATTTTGTCCTGTTTTGCCTTTCCTTCACTTTGCAAATCAAGAACTTGCTTTTTCTTTGCAAAAACCTTTTGGCAATCTTGAGAAACAGTAGAACTTCAAGAATATCTTTATTTCCAGCAAGGTATAATTATTTTATTAAGGGTACTAACCTCGCTAGTCAGATTATGATGAGTTATGTATGAAGGGAGTTTTCAAGTGTGCGAGGGAAGATGCTAAAAAAGATTCAGGAGTGTCAAGCGCTCAAGCTTGGGGATGCCCCCATGCACCCCCAAGAAATATCCAAGGAGACTCAAGCGTCTAAGCTTGGGGATGCACCCGTGCATCCCCTTCTCCATCAACATTATCAGTTCGTCTTTCGTTCCACTATATTTTTATCACTTCATGTGTTATGTGCTATGCTTGGAGCGTCTTGCTTTTAGTTTTCCTTTTTAGTTTTCTTTTTAGTTTTTCATAACGAGTCGGAACTCAGCATTATTTATGTGGGAGAGAAACATGCTCCACTTCTACCTAGAACATAACATAGAATTTTCATGTCTATCTATGCTGTGTGTGTTCTTTGTCTTTTAATAGCTACTATCATGCTCTGCTCTTAGTATTCATGCTTATCTTTTCAAAGAGCTTTTGTTTAGTTGGTTGCTTGAACTCTCTTTAATTATCATGCTCACCTTATTAAGAGAGTTTGCTTCCGTTGCACTGGTTAATGTGTCTATGATAAAGATGCTACTTGCATAATGGTGCTTAGTAGTTCAGGTTTTCTTATGGTTAATCTCAAATAGCTGGGGGGTTCCCAATGTGTTATTGGAGTACCAACTTGATTTGTTTGCCTATGATGTGGTATGGTTTAGTAATATCTTCCTTCAAGAATTTATTTTGATTGACTTGGCGTATGCTCACACATATTTAAGACTGTAAAGAAAGTCTGTCAAGCCTTGATGATCTTTTATTTCTGAGTAGCGATATAACTACCATGCCTGATTCAATATTGCTTTGTCGCTCTGCATGATTATGACCGTCATTTATCTCTTAGTTGGTCGCTCCCAGTCTTTTTGCTAACCTCCACCTGTACTAAGCAAACTAACTTTGCAATATATAGCTCATGGGAAAGTAGCTTAAAAACTATTGTGGTAAAGAATATGTTGCTTATGTATCTTATTTCTTATAAGTTGCTTGCTGAGCGGTAACCATGTTTCTGTTGACGCCACCAACTGTCACACTTTTGTTGAATATCATGTGAGTTGCTATGCATGCTCGTCTTGTCTGAAGTAAGGGTGATTTGCCGTGGGTTGAATGAATATGCATATTGTTAGAGAAGAACATTGGGCCGCCAACCAAAGCCATGTATCATGGTGGAAGTTTTAGCTTGGACGTTGATCCTCAATCTCTTATGAGAACATGCTTATGCATTAAAGAGGAGTCCATCATCTATTTTCTATGTTGTCCCGGTATGGATGTCCTCAAGTTGAGATCTATCAAAAACGAGAAATCAAATGCGATTTATCTCCTTGGACCTTTGTACAGGTGGCATAGAGGTACCCCTTTGTGACACTTGGTTGAAACATATGTAATGCAATGATAACCCATGGAAATCCGAGCTAATTAGGACAAGGTGCGAGCACTATTGGTATACGATGCATGAGGCTTGCAACTTATAGGATGTCTTATGCATAACACATATGAAGTACTACTACCGTTGACAAAATTGCTTCCATGTTTTCAAAATAAAAAACTCTAGCACATAACCATTCTTTTACTTTTATGTTGAAGCACCAACTACTGAGAGCATGATTGTCATTCTGAGTGTAATGTGCATTGTCCCAAAGTAGCATTGTCTTTTGCATGATTGTGATATCGTTTATTCTGAAATCATTGTATCTAGTCATCACTTAAACCTTGAAGGTGCCCCTGCATTTATGTTTTGCATCACTAAAGGGGGCAGGCTAGATATCACTTTATCATGTTTTCACATCATGTTCATTGCAAATCTATTTGATGTTTCAGTTTCATGTTGTAAAACTTTCAGTCATTTGTGATTTTCTCATGAGGCAACTTAATTACTACAGATTCATTGTCTCAGTAAGCTTTTGTCATATGACTTAGAATAAGTCCTATATGGTTAATAGCATGCCACCACAGAAATTATTCTTGTTATCATTTACCTACTCGAGGACGAGCAGGAATTAAGCTTGGGGATGTTGATACGTCCAAAACGTATCTATAATTTCTGCTTGCTCCATGCCACTTTTGGGTGATATTGCTATGATATTCATACACTTCCATACACTTTTGATCATATTTGGACTAACTTACTAATCCAGTGCACCCCAGTTCCAGTTTCTGTTTTTGGCTGTTTTTGTATTTTAGGTTTTCACGTTACGAGAACTGCCAGGAAAAATCCAGAAAAATTATATAAAAAATCAGCGTTCCGGAAACAACCTTGCGTCCGAAGGACAGCCGGGGGGGGGGGGCACCA
>LR738712.1:801196769-801236361 GCA_902687465.1 Secale cereale | reverse complement strand
CCCTCCCTCCCTCCTTCCCCTACCTCCAAGTTGCACAAAACTAGGAGAGAAGATGTCCTAGTTTATACTGTATTAGATAATGCTGCATTGAGTTTAGTTCCTTAAGAATAGTAGTATATACCCAGCAGAACCACCTGATCCTTTGCATCAAGGCCCTTCGGGATGAAGAACTGGTTCAGATTACGAGTCGCATCAGAAAAAGGTGGGGGTAGGTTGTCCAAAGCGTCGTCCTTGACCGATCTCAACCCGTCTCGCCACCCAGTTGGGACATTCCAGTAAGGCCCATGGGTCTGTTGCATAGTGAAAACGAGAGTTGGCTTAGCAAGAGAGCAGGTACTTTCCAGAACTAAATACATAAAAGATGATCAAACTTAGTGAAGGCAGTCAAAAATGTGTGGGTTTTGCCACCACTGTTGGTCTGAATCATCCTACACTCACCATTTTCTGAACTATATCAACTTATCTTACTTGAAGAATAAACCAAAATTAATGAACAGAACTGCTAGTTCTTACTAGTAGTACAACATCCCTTGCCACAAGAGCTAGGATATCAGCACAAGAGACCACTCCAGGGCAGGCTTGCTCCAGCTTAGCCTTGACAAGGTCAATCATGCCAAAGCCTCGCAGGCTAAGGTTCGGTTCTGATTCCTTTTCGGATGGTAATCCTGGTATGCTATCAAGCAGAATAGAACCATCGCAGCCCTGCACATCACAAACAACTCAGTACATCTCTAAATGCTTTTAACTGTGCTTTTCCATACTCAGTGTGAACCTTTCTATGATCCTTCCTTGCATTATTTATATAGTGTTATTCTACAGGGAAATTAAAGCTCCAAGTTGTCATTGCTGGTTTCACTGGCACATAACTGAGCTGATGTTGCTTTTTGTTGTTGAATTGCTCATGTTCCTGGTCATGTTTATGTCTAGGTTAAGTTAAATATAAAGTTGCTCTAATATGAAGTTGTACATTGATAAACTCTAGTATGAAAAGCAACCAAGAACAAAAGGATGAAGCTTGTGCCACAGCTAGCTTAGCTAGCTTGTGGTTTTTTTTAATAGATAAAAAGGTGTACATGATTTACATGCCCTCAGGTGAAAAAGAAAAAGAAAAGAAAAGGGGGATTTTAGACAATATGAAGTTGCTCTAATTATATGTTTTTAGGCAAGTACAGGGTGTTGCTTTATTCTGTCATCATTTGCTAAAAATTGTAGTAACCTGGCCACTTGACCCAGGGGAGCTCCTGTGGTGTGGTGTTTAAAATGATACAGTTCAAGTGATTAAATACATGGCCTAGGCTGCAGTTCAAGGGGTAAAAACACCATCATGCTATATGAATGAAGTCATGCTTGTTATACACAAATCTCCAAACTCATTCAATGTTGATTAATAGAGTATTAATTTACAACTAAAGTGAATGACAGCAGAAGCATCATTATTGTACTGGTAAATAGAAAGACTTGTAGTTTATAATCATGGAGTATATTGCTGGAGTATTATTCAGATTACATGCAGCATAGTTTGTTAACTGAATTTGTTACTACTCCATGCAGTCTAGTTTTTTCTGTTTTCTAGTTTGTTAATTAAATTCAGTTAACTACTGGGTAAAAATTCAGTTAACCACTGTGTTAAATTCAGTTTGTTAATTAAATAAAATGGGCTTATCTATCTATCTACATGAACATGGGCTGAAAAAGAAAAGGCAAGTAGTAGATGCCAACTTTTGACATGCATGCACTCATTCTTGTAAACTAAACTAAACATGCTTATCTATCTATCTATCTTTCTGCTTTAGTATGTATGTATGCATTGTATTTTTATTTGCTCCAGGCCAGCTTAATTTGCTGGCTGGCTGGCATGATGGCTGATGGATCCCTCAGCTAGAGCTCAGTGTGATCTTTTGGATAGTCTAAAGTGGAGTTAAAAGCCCGATGCACTCCATCCAGATTTTTGCTGGGTTTTGTCTCCGACCATCGTGTCGTGATAGTTTTGCAGGTACCCCGAGAGGCCCTTGAGTTTGCTGGAATGTCGATTAACTTCCGTTCCGGCAAATTCGGGTACTCCATATGTCCTATTTTCAGCAAAGGTCATGCTAAAATTTTCCGTGAATTTTAGCATGACTTTGCTAAAAAATAGGACATATGGGGTACTTGTGACTAATGCATGGGCCGGGGTATCTTAGTAGTTAATTAAGTAGGATCAAGTGCCCCTTTATTCTAGCTGCATTAAACCATAGGCGGCAATAATAGAGCCAAGTGATTAGGCCCAACTTAGAATTCTCCTTCCTAGCTTAGCTTTTAGGATGCCTCGGTGTCGACAAACCATAAATTATGAAACCTTGGCTTTTAGGGTGCCTCGGTGTCGATAAAAACCGAAATGATGAAAGCTTAGGCTTTTAGGGTGCCTCGGCGTCGAAAAACCCTCAATTATAAAAGCTTAGCTTTTAGGATGCCTCGGTGTCGACAAACCCTAAATGATGAGACCATGATCTTGTTCCTTGACAATAACCAACTTTTTGACCAAACTTTGTTCCTATTTAGAGAGAAACATGGCCAACAACGATGAGGCCGGCGGTTCGGGCGGGAAGGCATTCTGGGAGCTGTCCCAGGAGATGGAGGAACAACCTCACTTGTATGAGGACGCCGCCTTCCCCACCGATCCTGAGACCACTGATGGTACCGCGGAGGATGACCCCACTGATGCCACCACTGATGGTGCCGTCGAGAATGCCACCACTGATGATGGCGGCGCACGCACAGATGGCAGCCAACCGAAGAGGCAACGGAAGGACCGGCGCCCGACCGTGCTCCGCACCCTCAAGGAGGAAGTTACTGAAGTGGACTCCGACGGGAATCCAACGGCGCCCGTACGAATAGTCAAGGGGTACTCGCTTCAGCTCGGGTGCATTCTCCGGAGCACCGTCTCGATCAACACCGAGAACCTGAGGCATCCTGACCACGGGAATTTGCGCAACCTCCTCTTCACGAAGCTGCACGAACGATACAAGTTCCCCGCTCAATTTGATAACACAAGCCTAAAAGGGAATAAAGTGAACAGTGCTGCCCTCACGAAGATGAGCAAGGCCCTGTCTACTTGGAAAACCAATGTGAAGAGAATGATCGAGAAAGGTGAGAGTTATGAGAAGATCAAGGAGAAACATCCTTCGATCACCGAAGATGACTACAACGACTTCAAGATCAATTGCTCGAGCACCGCACACTCCGAATCAATTCGGTGGGGGATAGAAATGCGGGAGCTCAACTTAGGGGAACACACACTCGGTCCCGGCGGTTACAGAGTGGCGGAGCCTATATGGGACAAGGAGGAGGTGGACCGTGCCGAGCAAGGCCTACCGCCCCTCTTCGATAAATACGGTGACAAGCAGACCAGGAACTTTATCAGGGCCCGGTACAAGAAGGACCCGAAAACAAAGGAGCTGACCACGGATCCGAAGACCAGGGCGCTTGAGGCTGTTCTGGTAAGGAATACACCCCCGCGTAATTAGCTCCATATGGTTGCATTCTAATTAAAGAAGCCAAATTTCTAAATGATTCACATTCCTTCCGCAGGCGACTGAAAGCAGTAGCGCGGGGTCTACTAAGAGCGGCCCTTGGGACACGACTCTAAATAGGGCGTTGAATGTAATGAAGAACAAGGATAAGCTCGAGAAGCCGACGTCAGTTGGTCGTGTGGCCGGCAAAGGCTTGTCGACAAAATGGTCGTTATACTATAACGCTGGTGGGCGAAAGGAGAAAAAGACCAGCTCGGAAAGCCAGGCGTGCGAGGTTCAAGAACTCAAGGCACAGGTGGCGTGGATTCCGGAGATTGTCCAAGAGCAAGTGCAACAACAGCTCGGAGCGACGATCACCGCCATTGTGCCTAGCTTGATCGAGGGGTTGCAGGCGTGGATTGCGGGCTGCCAACAGGGGCCGCCCCCGATTCCCAGCTTCACGGCCAGCAACTCGCAGAACGCGATGGAGGGGCCATTGGTGTCTCCGGCGGAGGCGGCATTGGTGTCTCCGACGCCGGCACGGGAGCTTAATGCACCCGGGTGTACGCTGGCCGGCACCTCTACAGCAAGCGGCCCCTCCGTCAACTGCACGCCCGCCGTTGCCGGTGCCTCGACATTAGCCGAGCTCGACGCCATCATCACGGTAACTAATTAAGCCTCTCTCGGCCGAGGACTTCATCTCCTTGCCTTTGACTGGGCATCCCTGACGCCCTACATGTTTTCGCAGGGCGCCGCCGACGTTCCGTGCACTCTCCTGCACTTCGTGAACAACGAGTTGGTCGATGTCGCCAAGGGCAAAATCGTTCAACCGGGCAACCCCTTGTTCCACGGTACCCAGATGCCACCCAACTTGTTTAGGGTTCAACTGGTTCGGGTGCTGCCAGGCTGCGACGAGGTGTTACCTCCGATTCGACCCGTCGGGGCCGACGATGATGACGTCATGACCCTCAGCGCCTGCCTGAGCTGGCCCCTGCTTTGGCCGAAGAGCCAGATTCGTTTGGGGGCGGGGGAAACCACCCCAAAGACAACACCGCCAGTCGTGCCGGCGCCAAGTCGTCCCCATGGCAAGTCCGCCGCAACGGTGCCGGACATCCCTATGCCACTGGATCCAAACATGCATATGGCACAGGATCAGAACGACGACGACGACGATACATTTGCCAACGTCGATCAGTACTTTGCCGATCATGGGTACGGTGACGACTTCATGGGGCCTCCTTCTCAAGAACCCAACCCAACAAAAGACGTGCGCGATCAAGCCGGTACCGCGGAGAAGCCAAGTTGCAACAGGCGTCGTCTGCCATTCAGCTCTCAGGAGACGCCTCCAGCTGCCGACTTCACCGAGCCTCAGATAGGCGAGGTGCGAAATATTATCAGCCCCAACACACTAAAGAAGGCGGTCTCTGAGCAGAACTCGGTCCCAATTCAGGAGATCAAGAAGAAGGAACGCAAAAGAAAAACTAACAAGGGTGCGAGCCAGCCGGCACCGAGTACGATCCGTGCTCAGGACGGGCCACCTTCACCTGAGGATGTAATGAGGAGGGTGCATGTGGCGGGTAGGCCAATGCTACCGACAAATATGCTCGATGCTGCAACCGGTGCTATGCGGAGTCTGCATGACAGTGTTCTTTCTTTGGAGAAGCGGCGTCTCAGAGAGAAGGATGTGGCATACCCGGTTTTTGCGGCCAAGGTGCCGGAGGGCAAGGGCTTTGTGGATAACTCCATCGGGGGTACGATCGTCCTGTGGTTTGATGACATCCACGCTATGTTGAACCTTCTTCCGCTGCACTACACCTTCGTTCGGCTATTTTCGCTGAGTATGGAGATGCGGATCATTCGCGACAAGACCCCGGACATCGTGATAGTCGACCCATTCTACATGCGTGCCAAGTTCTTGGGCAGCACTGGGGACCGGCAAGTCGCGAGTTCTTACCTCGAAGGCGTCATTCTGGCAAACCGAGATAAGGATAACTTCCTCGTGCCTTACTTTCCCGAGTAAGTCCTCCGCCTCAACCGCCCCGTAACATATGAATTCTTAGATTTCGATCGTTCTTCTTTTAACATTCCGTGTTTTCTGCAGTGACACACAGTGCACGCTCATCCTACTAAGCCCCAAATATTCCATGGCCACGTATTTCGACCCGGACCGTCAGTCGGCTGTAGACTACACAAATGTCAAGAAGGTTCTTGATGATGTTCTCCCCGGCTACGCCAAATCTGGAGGCACCTTCACCAGGACAGCTCGTAAGTATGGCAAGCACGTGTTCTCCCACAACACGACGTTCTGCTGCGTCAAGCAGCCGCCTGGCGGTCAGAAGGGTGCCTACTACGCCATCCATCACATGCGGGCGATCGTACAGGACCATCATCAACTTCTGCTACCGAGTAAGCTCAAAGATTGGGCCGCGAGCGTGTCGGCAATCCACACGCGGACATCAGACAAGATTTCTTTCGCATCCAGTCGGAGTTTGCGGAAATCATCCATCAAGATGTCCTTCGTACCTCGGGGCAGTTCTACCTCAGAAATCAACCGTCGAAAAGTGACATCGACACAATGCTACAAATGCAGGCTGACAACGCCCGTGATTTCATGACTCCCACGATAGACGGCGGCTTCATCCACGCTCCGGTGCATTGAGTCGAGTCGAAAGCAGTGATGCTGTGTCTAGTTCTGAAACATCGATTTGCTCATGTTGTAATTAAACTTTAATGAACTTGTAGTATGTCTCTTTGGTTTCGAGAGTCGTTCAACTTAGATGTAATCGATGCTATTAATGTCTTGCTTTTCTCTTTCGATCGTTCTGTTGCAAACTTATATATTGCTTATGAATTGTCTGTGAATTGGTACTAACATTTCGTTTGGCTAGTAAAAATGCCGTCGTATGTCGTGTACAAGGGTAAGGTTCCCGGAGTCTACGACGACTGGGAGGAGTGTCGGAGACAGGTTCACCGATTCAGCGGTAAAAGTTACAAAGGGTACACCACTAGGGCCGAGGCCGAATCTAGATACACCCGCTATCTAGCGGGAGAGGGGACGGAGCGTTGGAGGAACCGGATGAAGACGAGTTTCATCGTGATGATGCTCATCGTGATGTCCGCAGCTCTCTTCTATGTGATGGTAGTTTAGATGATCGATATCGACTTGTAATGTGAAGACAAACTCGCTACTCGCGGTCTCGAGACTTGTAATGTATTGTTCTATCTTTGTTCGGTCTTTTCAATTTGGAGACTAATATGATGAATTGTATTCAGAGACTAATCTTCTATTGTATTCGATGAATTTGTTGTTGATGTGTGCTGTCTATATTCTGTGCAATTATACATTTTGTAATCTGTGCAAAAAAACAGAAAAATAATATTAAAAAAAACCTAATATTCATACTAATGGCGCATCACAGCAGAGTGCGCCATTAGTATGCCAAATGATACTAATGGCGCATTACCAGCCAGTGCGCCATTACTATGCGGACATTACTAATGGCGCATCCTGCTGTAGTGCGCCATTAGTATGCCAAAGCACCTGGCTACACATGGCCCCTGGGAGGCATACTAATGGCGCACTACTGTGCATACTAATGGCGCATCTGCGGTGCACCATTAGTATGCCAGATACTAATGGCGCACCAGAGGTGCGCCATTAGTAAAATATACTAATGGCGTGCTAGTAATGGCGCACCACTAATGCGCCATTAATGGCCAAATTAGGTGCGCCATTAGTAGGCCTTTTCCTAGTAGTGGGTCCTGCTCCTGAGGATACTTCTGCGTATCCTACTGAAGATCAGTACCCGACAACCACTCTGTCAGGCAAGCAACCATTGATCATTCCGATACAAACCCATCTTCTCGCTCCTGCTCTCTTTTACTGCATTAAGGCAACAGCGTGTGAACTGCTACTTGCTGCGGTAGTTGAACCCTATTCCCTTGCAGGACCTGTCATTGCCACAGTAAATAGTTGAAACCCACTAGCATGTGTAGGAGTTGATTGAGCCATGTGATGTGTGATCCACCATGCTATTTGTTTATGTTGCCTGCTATGCTTAGAGTTGTGTCAGGTCTGGTTCATCTGGGTGATGGATCAGAGTGAAATGATCATATCAGTAAAGAGAGGGAAGTGTGGAACACGTTTGGTATAGGTATCGATGAAAGGCCATGTAGGAGTACGTGGTGGGGTGTTTCATTGGAACCGTCCATAGGACCCGAGATCTATATGTGTGGTTTAAGTTTCAGCTACTACCACACGTTGGGATCTTTAATTGACCCTCTCGACTTATTAATTACCCTTGATCTCTGTCCTGGAGTTGCAACTAGTTTCTGGTGTTTGTAGTTTACTGGTGGTCGTGCATAGCGCTGACCCTCAGGGTGGGCTGTGATGCGACAGGTACGTGGCATGGTGTACCGGTTGCCCGTTTGGTGACTCAGGAACCCTGTACACATCGTTTGGGGCCGTGAGCGACACCCCGGCCGGATCTCCCCACGGATGGAACCCAAATAGGCGATAAACCTGGATGGGAGACTTGTGTAGTTAGTCAGGTCGTGGCCGACACCCTTGCTGGGCTTCCGCTTGAAGGTTGCTGAGTACATGTCGAGTAAACGGCGATAAGTGGTGGAAGCGTGTGTGAAGAAGTACACCCTTGCAGGGTTACCAATCTATTCAAATAGCCGTTGTTCGCGATACGGACTACTTGGTTACTCTTACAGTTCATAGACAAGTTGAGGGGTACTACTAAAAGCCTCAAGACAAGTGTGAGTGCCGTGGATGGCCCTTCCGTAGGATGATGGAAGAGGATCATCGGTGGTGTATTGTTGTGGTGAGTAGAGGACTCGTGTACGTAGTATTATCTTGCAATCTGTTGAAAGTCGTAGTATAGGTTAGCCAAGTGTCAAGGCTGGCTTTCTGCTATGAACTCCACTACCCTTGTTGGTAATGTTGCATGTATGATAGGTTCTGTTGTAAGACTTGCTGAGTACCTTTGTACTCATGTTTGCTTAATAACTGTTGCAGAGGAGAACCCTGCTCCTTCTGATGGGTTTTACATAGACGTTGACGGCGACGAGTAGCTTGCTACCCAGGCAGAGATCTGGAGCTTGTGAAGGGCCTTGTAGATAGTCAGGCTTCACCAAGCCTGTTTTATTTTCCAAGTTGTCTGTACTCAGACATGTTAGCTTCCGCTTGTGCTTGTATGATTGTATGACTTGAGTGTTGGGTCATGTGACCCCTACCTGTATGGATATGTTATGTATGGCTCTTCGGAGCCACTTAAATAAAGTACTTTGAGTCATAGAGTTCTGTTGTGATGCAATGTTGTATTTGCACATATTGAGCATATTGTGTGTATGATTGAAATGCTTGGTATGTGTGGGATCCGACACCTAGTTGTTTTCCTTCGGTAGCCTATCTAACAGGGAAATGCCTCCTAGTGATTCCAATGAGCCTTGGTAGCTTGCTACTGCTCGGAACACGTAGGCTGGCCGGCATGTGTCCTTCTTCGTTCCTGTGTCTGTCCCTTAGGGGAAATGTCACGCGTTGTTCCTTTAAGTCCATGTAGCTTGCTATGACTTGGGTTCATACGTTGATGACCGACACGTTCGTTGCTGGGTCATGAATGCCTGTCTCTGTAATTTAGTGCCACCTTTGGTTTATAACTAGCCATGTCGGCCCGGGTTCTCTGTCATGTGGATGCTAGCGACACTGTCATATACGTGTGCCAAAATGCGCAAACGGTCCCGGGCCAGGAAAGGTGTCACCCATGGGGATACCGTGCGTGAGGCCGCAAAGTGATATGACGTGTTACAAGCTAGATCGGTGTCACTTAGGATCGGGGTCCTGACAGCGTTGGCATCAGAGCCGGACTGCCTGTAGGTTTCTCAAGCCAAACTGGTCGATGTTGAGTCTAGAAAAATTCTTAGTTATATGTAGGGGAATTGATTGTGGAAGGGAACGTAAGTCTATTTTTACTTCTTTACCTTATGCCCTTCTGATCCGAGTCAATCTATTCTTTCTACGGACGTTTAGGACTAGGCCTCTCATCCTTACTAGGTTCACGTGTTACTAATCCGTATACTCTTAGGATTGTTGGTTTCAAGTCTCAGTTCAGTTTCTACCCTTTTAGTATGATGATTAGTTGGACCCGGAACCTTGATATGATATTGTTGAGTGGCTATGCTATCATTTGTATGATGTCTCAAAATCTTTTTTGAGCATTTACAGTTGTTATGCTTCCCGATTTGTTCCAGAAATTCGAATGCCTTTGCATTACTTCGTGTTTCAGATGTCTGGCCGCACACCTCACCAAGTGGTTAGTTTGACTCGCTGCATTAATGTTCCCTGTCACACGGCCATGCTAGTCCGTGTGTTGACTGAGACCGGCTACCGCTGGTATCCTGAGTACACCGTGGAGGAACAATACCGGGATTTCAATCAAAGTCAGTATTTCTGCATAGTCCGGATATACCCCTCATATCCCGGAGCTAACGACCCCATCCATTGGTCTTATGGACTCGAGGTTACCATCGAGATGGCAGTGTAGGATGCCGCTTATTCGATGATGAGCATCATCCGGGCTAGGCATGCCCTGCTACTGAACACTGTGTTCTGTTACATGCCAGCCTCACTTCCTGGAGAGGAAGGCTACTACATTGGTCTGTATACTGATGCTGCTCATGAGGAGCCACTGCTTCAGACTACTGTCCAGATGCTGGAGGATAGGGACCGTGAGATCCGTGCTCTCTGGATGGAGCTGTATAACACTCGAGCCGCCCACTGGACTACTTTGACACGGCTTACACCTGCTGTGCACGCCGGATATCTGGATATGCGGGATTTGTACCCCATGCGGACTCGTCTGCCTGATCGTATGGATTGGCGTGACGTTGGGGGTATTACACCTCCATGTGGGTGTTGGTTACCACCAGCATCACGCCCGAGGCCACATCCATGTCCCTATGGTCCACAGCCTTCGAGTGCTCGAGAGTTTCAAGATCCATCTGTTCCAGTTCCAGGCTACGATGGTAATCTTTACGAAGATTACTACGGGAATGTCTAAGCTAGACCGTGGCAGTAGTAGTATCGTAGTAGTTGTATTTCCACAGTCCTGCGCGTCTTGTGGAATATGACTTAGTTTGTACTGAGTTCCGGAGGTGTAGTTAAATAATGTATAGGATCTTGGAATGCCTCTGATGAGATGTATCTTCTTTCACCGCAGTTGTACTTTAGCCTTGGCTTGTACTAAACTATGTATGGTGTGTATGACCACTGGTGTATATATGGCAGTTTCTATATTACCATGTCGTATGGATGAACATCTCTGCATTCCGTGTCATCCATTACATTCTGCACTCCTATGTCAATTTTTTGCCATCCTTGTCTAAACCGTTGTTTTGTTTTCCTAGGATGGTCAACACTCGCAGCACTCCTGCTGCTCAGGAGCAGGGTGAGGCTAGTGGGGCTAGAGATGAGAATCTGCCCCAGCCACCCTCCTTGGCTGAAGTTATGCTCCGCAGAACGGAACAAGAGAGATACCAACCGTCTGCTGGAACGCATAGAGCAGAACACTGGGTTCCGTCAGAGGAATTACGTGGTGTCAATCAATGATTTTATCAAGATGTGCCCACCGAAGTTCCATCATTCCACTGAACCTCTGGATGCGGATGACTGGCTTCGTAGTATCACCCACAAGCTACACTCTGCCCGTGTGGCCGAAGCTGACAAGGTTATCTACGCCGCCTACCATCTTGAGGGCCCTACCAGTCTATGGTGGGAAAACTTTGAGGCTATGCGTCCCGCTGGCCAAATCACTACTTGGGTTGAGTTCAGTGAGGCATTCCGTGAACATCACATCCCCGAAGGTCTCATGGATCGTAAGTGGGAGGAATTCTGCAATTTCACCCAGGGCCGGTTAACAGTGGATGGCTATAGTCGCGAGTTTGGCAACTTGGCACGCTATGCACCTGAGGAAGTGTCCACCGATGCCAAGAAGCAGGCGAGGTTCCGCAAGGGACTCAGCCCCGAACTCCGCCGAGATCTACGTCTGCACGAGTGCACCTCCTTCCAGAAGTTGGTGAACAAAGCTATCAGTGCTGAGACGGGCCAGACTGATTTCGAAGCCACACGCAAGCATCCTCGTGATTTTGGTTCCTCATCCGGCTCTGGCTCTCACAAGCGCCGTGTGTGGGTTCCTAACACTGCTCTGCCACCCAAGTACACACCGAGGCCATCCTATGAGGCGCCTCGCCCAACTCAACAGTATGCACCTGCCAAGACTTATGGAGGACCACCTACCAACTTTGCTCCACGCACTGGCACTGTGACATGCTTCAAGTGTGGAGAACCGGGGCACTACATGCGTGAGTGTCCTCAGAACCAGCCAGGAAAACTCGTTGGCCGTGGTAATCCAACCGGCAAGGTGAACTATGTTAAGCCAATCCCCACTGCATGTGGTCATGTCAACTATGTCTCTGCTGAGGAAGCTTATGAGGATCCTAACGTCGTCCTTGGTACGCTTCTTGTTAACTGCCATCCGACATCTGTTCTTTTCGATACTGGAGCATCTCATTCGTTCATATCTGAGAGCTATGCTCGAATGCACAACATGAATTTTTGTGACATGCCCACTTCCATGGTTATTCAAACTCCTGGTTCAAAGTGGCAAACCTCTAGGGTAAGCCATGGAAATGAAATTCTTGTCGATAGACTTGTTTTCCTTGCATCACTAATCGCTCTCAAGTCCTCGGACATAAACATCATCTTGGGTATGGACTAGATGACAACTCATTACGCCAAGATTGATTGCTACACTAGGACCGTTCAACTTACACACCCATCCGGCAAGACAGTCAATGTTTTGACCCGAATGGCTGAGCGTCAGCTCTACTCTCTTAATGCCAGCCCTCTACCAGAACTCGAAGATATTCCGGTGGTCCGTGACTTTCCGGATGTTTTTCCGGAAGAACTGCCAGGTGTTCCACCTGACAGAGATGTCGAGTTCGTGATAGATCTTATTCCAGGAACTGTCCCAATATCTAGGAGACCTTATAAGATGGCACCCCTAGAATTAGCTGAGCTTAAGAAACAACTCGATGAGTCCTTGAAAAAGGGTTTCATCCGTCCTAGTTCTTCCCCTTGGGCTTGTCCCATCCTCTTCGTCAAGAAGAAGGATGGAACGGAACGGATGGTTGTAGATTACCGACCTGTCAATCTGGTCACCATAAAGAACAAGTATCCGCTCCCCAGGATCAACGACCTATATGATCAGCTCGCTAGATCCTCAGTCTTTTCCAAAATGGATTTGAGGTTGGGTTACCATCAAATGAAAATCAAGAACGGGGACATTCCCAAGACAGCTTTTGTTACTCGATATGGCCAATACGAGTACACCGTCATGTCCTTCGGGTTAACCAATGCCCCAGCCACCTTCTCCCGGCTAATGAATTCTATATTCATGGAGTATTTGGATGAATTCGTCGTGGTATACCTCGATGATATACTCATCTACTCCAAGAACAAGAAAGATCATGCCGAGCATCTAAGGCTGGTATTGACGAAACTTCGAGAGCACCGCCTTTATGCCAAATTCTCTAAATGTGAATTCTGGTTGCCAGAAGTGACCTATCTAGGCCATGTGATCTCTGGTAAGGGTATTGCCGTCAATCCCGAGCGAGTTCAAGCCGTCCTTGATTGGACTCCCCCTGAATCGGTCAAGCAATTTAGGAGTTTCCTTGGCTTAGCGAGCTATTGCCGACGCTTCGTCGAGAATTTCTCCAAGGTTGCTAAACCTCTAACTGAACTCCTCAAGAAAGATAAAAAGTTTGAGTGGACCCCACAGTGCGGGTCCAGCTTTCATGAACTGAAAAGATGCCTGACATCTGCACCCGTACTGGTACCACCGGATTTTTCCAAGGATTTTATTATCTACTGCGACGCCTCGCGACAGGGACTAGGTTGCATACTCATGCAAGATCGTCAAGTGATCACATACGCATCTCGGTAGTTGCGTCCACATGAGGATAACTATCCTACACATGATCTAGAGCTTGCAGCTGTAGTCCACACACTTAAAACGTGGCGACATTACCTTCTTGGTAATTGCTGTGAAATCTTCACCGATCACCAAAGCCTAAAATACATCTTCACCCAACCGGATTTGAATCTCAGGCAAAGACGTTGGGTTGAAATGCTCACAGATTACGACTTAGGAATCACTTACACCCCTGGGAAGGCCAATGTCATGGCTGACGCACTAAGTGGTAAGTCTTATTGTAACAACTTGATGTTACAACAAGGGCAACCACTTCTCCACGAGGAATTTCGAAAGCTTAACCTTCACATTGTTCCTTGAGGATTCCTTTCCACCTTGGTGCCGAAACCTACCCTTATGGATCAAATCATAGCTGCCCAGCGGTATGATAGAGGTATATCTCGGATCAAGGAGAACATTGCTAGCGGTGTTGCTAAAAGTTTCTCTATGGATGATCGAGGTGTTGTGTACTTCGAGAACCGCTTGGTGGTACCCAAGAAACAACAACTACGGCAGATGATCCTTAAGGAGGCTCATGAATCTCCTCTCACGATTCATCCTGGTAGTACAGATACGTCCAAAACGTATCTATAATTTCTGCTTGCTCCATGCCACATTTGGGTGATATTGCTATGATATTCATACACTTCCATACACTTTTGATCATATTTGGACTAACTTACTAATCCAGTGCACCCCAGTGGCAGTTTCTGTTTTCGGCTGTTTTTGTATTTCAGGTTTTCACGTTACGAGAACTGCCTGGAAAAATCCAGAAAAATTATATAAAAAATCAGCGTTCCGGAAACAACCTTGCGTCCGAAGGACAGCCGGGGGGGCGGGGGCACCAGGGCTCCAGGCGCCCTTGCGGCGGGCCCCCCCCCTGGGCCGCACCGGGGGGGGCGCCTGGGCCCCCCGAAGCCCGTCCGGTGCCCCCCTTTGGCATATATTTAGAGGGTCCTCCGAAACCCTCAGGAAAGAAAATCTTTTCGCGATCCCATCTCTGTTCCGCCGCCGCCGCCGCTTCCAAGATCGGGAGCACCAGGAGAACTCTTCCCGGCACCCTGCCGGAGGGGAGGATCACCACCGGGAGCTTCTCCACCACCATGGACGCCTCCCGGATGACTCGTGAGTAGTCTCCCTTGGACCATGAGTCCATGACCAGTAGCTATGTGATGTTCTCCTCCCGTTCTTGTGCTTCACTAATTAGTCCTCGTGAGCTGCCCTACATGATCGAGGCACATATGTAATCCGTATGATGTTGCTATGTTGAGTTTGCTGGGATCCGATGGATTATGAGATTATGTTCAGATTGACCTTGAGTAATATATTTGATTCACCTCTTTTATATTTATGTTCATAAGTAATTCTTGCATGTTCTCCGTTGTTATTTATTGCTTTGGCCGAGTAATACGTAGTGACTCCAAGAGGGAATGTTATGCTTGATTGTGGGTTCATGCCCCTCGATGACTAGCTTGAGTGACAGAAACATGAGTCTAGGGGATGTGCTGTTGCCACAAGGGTGAAAACAACGGTGCTTGTGCCCGCGGGTGCAAGGATTGTTTACTTTACGCAAAGTACTTTTAATGCAGTTGTCTGTTGCATTGAGTTTACACTATGGGTGGGACTGGCAACTTAATACCAGCGAGATGTTCTGGATACATATCTCAAGGTGGATGATTAGTAGTAGGCATTGATGGATTTCGGTCTACTTACTTTGGCGTACCGCCCATGCTTTGAACCTCAACCTTTCTTGCAACTTAGTCAATATTGGTCCTGTCAATTGCCCAGCTGTAATTTGTTTACCTCACATAGCTGTTTTATCGTCTTTTGGGAGAGAGACATCACTAGTGAACATCATGAGACTCCGGTCCATATTACCATCATTGATCACATCCACTATTTACTTTTCTGCTTTTACTAACTATTGCAAACACTATCTATCACTACTATCATTGCTTTTAATCCTTTGTGAACTACAAGGCCGGAGGGATTGACAACCTCTCTGTACTCGTTGGGAGCAAAGTTATTTGTATCTGTGTGCAGGTCCACGTTGATTGCTACTATCTGGTGCTGTAGCAGTTGACACCTACCTGTTGAACCTAGGAGTCTCTGGGGATTCGATCCTTGGCATCTTTGCTAAGGGAAAACACTTCTACAATACTGCATCTTACACCTTCCACTTGGGGTAACCAACGAGGGGTTCGAGGCCCATCAAGGAGTATTTTCTGGCGCCGTTGCCGGGGACTCCACTCTTCAGGATAGGGGAGTTGCATGCTATCTTTTACCTTTGCTTTTTAGTCTTGTTAGTTTACCTTTCAGTTTTTGCTTTAGTATCTTTTATCGAAAATCACAAAAATAGTTATCTTGCTTGCTTGCTACTATGGGTTCCACCGAGAACACCAAGTTGTGTGACTTCACTAGTCACCACAACGATGACTTTATCAGCACACCTATCACTACACCTGCCACTTCAGCACCTTCATATGAAATTAAACCTGCTTTACTGAACTTAGTTATGAGAGAACAATTCTCCGGTGCTGGAGATGATGCTGCTTTACACTTGAACAACTTTGTTGAACTTTGTGATATGCAAAAGTACCAAGAAATAGATGGTAATATTGTTAAGCTTAAGCTTTTTCCTTTCTCCTTGAGAGGAGGAGCTAAAAATTGGTTTCTGTCTTTGCCTAGAAATAGCATAGATTCATGGGACAAGTGCAAAGATGCTTTTATTGGAAAATACTATCCACCTGCTAAAATTATCCAACATAGAAGTAACATAATGAGTTTTAAACAATTGGATAATGAACACGTTGCCCAAGCTTGGGAACGTATGAAATCTCTTATCAAGAACTGTCCTACTCACGGTTTGACTACTTGGATGGTTATCCAAACTTTTTATGCAGGCTTGAACTTTACCTCGCGTAACTTGTTAGATTCGCCCGCGGGAGGAACTTTTATGTCAACTACACTTGGTGCTGCCACAAAGCTTCTCGATGAGATGATGACCAACTATTCCCAATGGCACACCGAACGCGCTCCAACAGGTAGGAAGGTAAACTCTGCCGAGGAGATTTCCTCCCTTAATGAAAAAGTAGACTTGATCATGTCTCTACTTTCGAAGCAATCTACTGTTGATCCTCGTGATGTTCCTTTAAATTCTTTGATTGCTCAAGAACAAGTAGATGTGAATTTTATCTCTAGAAACAATTTTAACAACAATGCTTATAGGAGTAACTTTGGTAGCAATCCTAGACCGTTCCCCTCTAACTCTTATGGGAACAATAATGCTTATCCTAGTACCAAGAACTCCACTACTGAACTAGAGACTATGCTTAGAGATTTCATCACTACTCAAAAAGCCTTTAATCAGAGTGTAGAAGAAAAACTACATAAACTAGATGATCTTTCTTTTAAGGTAGACCACTTAGCCAATGAGGTAAAATTGCTAAAAATTAAAACTTCTCCTCTTGAGGAGAGGGAAGTCACTCCTATTAATGCTACTCAAGTGCAAATTAATGAAAACATTAGGATGATGGCTAAACTTAAAGAAAGATGGGCTAGAGAAAGGGAGGAAGAAGAAAGAATTAAGAGCCTTCCTACCCACCACACTGTTGCTACTATCCAAGTTATTGAGGATGTTCAAACTCTTAGCACCCAATGTACTCCTGGTCCCATTGGACCTATTAATGGTGATGCTATGACTATAGAAACTACCAAACAAGTGAACCTTAAGGACACCACTACCACTTTACTTGATGCTCGTGACCTTGATTTTGATAATTGCACTCTTACCGAAGTTATTGATTTCCTTCACAAGATGTCTAGAGATCCCCGCACTAGCACGCTTAACCTTGCCTTCACAGAGCATATCACTAATGCTCTCATCAAAGCTAGGGTGGAGAAACTTAGAGTAGAAGCCTCCATACCTAGAAAGCTAGAAGATGGTTGGGATCCTATGATAAAAATTAATTTGAATGACTTCTCTTGTTATGCATTATGTGATGTTGGTGCTAGTACCTCTGTTATGCCCAAAAGAATATATGCTATGCTTAAATTGAAACCTTATGATTCTTGTTCTTTTGGTGTTCGTCTCGTTGATTCTTCCATAAAGAAACCTTTGGGGAGGATCGACGATGTTCTTATTGTTGTCAATGATAATTATGTTCCCGTTGATTTCACTATTATGGATATTGAATGTGATCCTTCATGTCCAATTATTTTGGGACGTCCCTTTTTGCGCACCGTCGGTGCTATCATTGACATGAAAGAGGGTAATATAAAATTTCAGTTTCCTCTCAAGAAAGGGATGGAACACTTCCCTCGAAAGAAGATCAAGTTACCTTTTGAGTCCGTTGTACGGGCTAGCTATTCTTTTACTCTTGATAAAACTTGATCTCTATGCATTATGCCTAGCTTAAAGGCATAAAAGAAAGCGCTTTTGGGAGGCAGCCCACATGAATAAATTTTTTGCTTTTTGTTGTGTCTTGATGTTGTTTACTGCTGTAGCATCATCATTGTATCTTTGCTTTTCATATTTTTGCCAAGTATAGCCTCTGATTGTGTCGGGGAAACTGGTCGCCCCACGAACACCTATGGGACCGGAGCCCCTTTTCGGTACGGTGAGGGAGCGGAGGGAGCACAAAGAGCGGATTGAGGGGCACACACGGGCAGTTTACCCAGGTTCGGGCCGCACGGATGCGTAAAACCCTACTCCTGCCTTGGTCGTATTGAGTTCTTGAGCTCGGGAGCAAGAAGATCTACAGTACTAGAGGCTATCTACACCGAGCGTGAGAGTGATCAAGTTTTTGGAACCTCTCCTACGTTGTGCATGGGCCTCCTTTTATAGTTCAAAGGGGTCACCGACAGGTGTCAACGTAGATGAGGGTAAAAGCGTAAAATTGGTGGTAGATGGAACAGTGCATGAACAGTGTATGCACAGTGGTCTATACCTAACCCTGACGGTGGGGGACAAGGGCATTGAATGCCCGTCGGTGTCACCCCAAAAAGCGTCCGCCCGGGCGTCTCCGTTCGCCACGATGGTGGCCTCGTCCCCGTGGCTCGCCACCGTGTACCCCAGGCTGCACAGCCATCTGCCATGTGCCCCTGGAAGGGCCCTAGGGCGACGCGTGGACAGATGAGCTGGAGCGCGGGCACACAGTGAAAGCTCCTCCCGGCAAGCACCTTGCCGGGGTTGCTATCTTGCCGGGCCCGTAAGCTTGTCGCTCTCCGGGTCCTGCCGGGGCGCGTGATGCGCCATGATATGTCTTCTGAGATGCTGTTCTTTGGTCTCCCTGGCAAGCTCCTCTTGCCAGGGTCTCGTGAAAATAGGGTGGTCTTGAGCTTGGAGCAGCCTTCCCGGCAAGCTCCTCTTGCCGGGGCCTTGTTCTTCTGACTTGTATACTTTGTTCTTGACTGGTTTTCAAGGGTCCAGAGCGGGCCTTGGCGGGCACGTGGCAAGCCCAGCCACGGGGTGCTGCTACCGCCCGTGCACAAGTCGGGATACTAAGGTACCCCTACTTTAGTACACCGACAGGAGCCCCCGGGCCTGGGCCACACACGGTGCGGGACGTTGTTGGGCCAGGCCCAAAACAGTGCACGGGCACATGCGGCCCACGTCGCGCCGCGTCCCACTCCGTATCCGCCGCATCCCTCCCTAACGGCACGCGTCGATCGCGGCGTCGTGGGAGAGATCGTGGCCTGTTTCTTTAATGGAAAAAATGCGGAACGTCCCCCACTTCCCCCTTAAAAGCAGAGGAAGCAGGGGCAGTTTCCCCCCATTGCTTTCATTGTGTCTTCAATCTCCAGAAACCCCCGCCGCTCTCCGCCTCCCCAAAGGTCGACAGAGAGCCGAGCTCCACCTCTCTTCCACCGCCGCCAGTCTCCCCGGCGCCGTCGGCCCCATTCGCCATCTCCGTCATGGCCCCGAAGAGCGACAAGTCGAAGAGCGTGAAGTCCGACAAGGCGGCGAAGCTAGCTGCGATGCGGAAGAGGATGGTGGTCTTCCTGCCGAGGCTCGGCGCGAGAGAGCTGAGGGACAAGTATTACTTGTTCTGGGCGAGGGAGACGAAGGCTCACCCGCGCACCAGAGTCCTCCCTGCCGAAGCCTGCGACCTGTATCCGGGAGGTTACTACTACTTTGCTCTGTTCTTCCACTGCGGTCTTTGTCCTCCGTACTCTGAGTTTTCCTGCGACATCATGAACACGTACGGATTCCACCTCCTTGATTTCACCCCGAATGCTGTCCTCACTATGGCCGTTTTCGCACATCTGTGCGAAAACTATGTCGGGGTCCATCCAAACGTAGCCCTCTTCCGCCACCTCTTCACACCTAGAGTAGAGTCTGGATCCCCACTCTCCGGCGGCATCTCCTGGATCTTTAGGCTCAACAAGAAGGAGGCGTATTTGATTGGAGAGCTCCGCGGCAAGTGGGAAGAGTGGAGGGCTGATTGGTGCTGGGTTATGGAAGAGGAACCCCAGCAGTTTACCTCCCCGCGCCGAGCGGCAATAGTGCGCGGCAAGGATTGGAGTGACTTGGCCCCGGAGGACGATAAGCTACAGATTGCTCTCACTAGGATCCTTCGTCTCCGGGCAGCCAACCTTACTGTAGGCGAGGTCGGGGCCGATTTCCTCCGCTGCCGCATCGCTCCCCTGCAGGAAAGGAAGAGGCCTGCTTGGGAGTTCGGCAACGCGGCAGACCGCATGAGGCTGCGCCCCGGCCTGAACTACAACTTCACCGTCTTGGAGCTAAAGGGGATGATCCGGGAGCTGTTCAAGCATGACCCCAAGCACCCTGAGTGGTTTGCTCCATCGCGGGGAGTAGTTCCTCTTTGCAACAATTTTGCCCTTAGTGCCATCCGCGCGGCAATGCCTGAGTGCAACTCCCACGGGGTTGTTCCCACTTGGCTGACGCCTTCAGAGGAGACCGTGCAGACCTTCTTCGACAGCCTGGTTGAACGGCCGCGCAACCCCGAGGAGAAAAAAGGACTCACCCGCGCGACCACCGACCGGGATGTGGCATATATAGCCAACAGGATGGAGGCCACCGCAGCCGCGGCCGCGGGTGAGTTTGGGTACACCGTGGATGAAGCGGAAGCAGCGGACGCAGTGAGCCGAGCCGAGGAGGAAGAACTCCTCAAACTGCTGAGGCCCGCCGGGAAGCCTGCCGGGGAGCCTGCCGTGACGAGCGAGGCTGCCGGGCAAGGCACTGAGTCCAGTGAGCCCGCCGAGGAGGACGCCGAATCGGGCGATTCCGATGAAGACTCGGGCGGGTCACTGAACCTTGACGACGCTTCCTCGTCTTCGGAGAATTCTCCGCCACCGCCAAGTCCTCCGCCACAGCAAAAGAAGCGCCTCCGCAAGACCGCTAACACGGCGAGGCAGCCGGCGCCCCGACAGCAGCCACAGCATCGCTCGACGCGTGCCACCACGACGAGCAAGGTCGCCAAGGAGGCGCCACGCGCCTCAGCGGCAAGCGGAGGGGGATCTTCTCGAAGTGGTTTTGGTGTTCCTTCCGCCCCTCGGTCTTCGGCGACGGCCGGAGAGGGGTCTTCACAACCCACGGCTCCGGAGCCCGCCAAGCGCCCGAGGGAGCCTTCTCCCCCAGCTCCTCGCGCCGGGACGCACGAGGCGGACTTCGACTTCTCCGCCCTTAGTTCCGACGAGGAGGAGGAAGAGTAAGCATTTGCAACCTCTATTTCTTCTAATTTTTGTTGCTCTTGTCTTGATTTCTCTTGCTTGGTTCTGATCTTGTTTGGCTTCCAGGACCCTGACCCAGAGGATGGCGAAGAGGGCCAAGATCCCGGTGGTTGATCTCGAGGACGACGAGCCTATCGTAGCGGTGGGGGATGCGCCAGCGACAAGCTTGCCGGACCAGCCTGCTGCTCCGGAGAGCAGCCCCCAGCGCAGCCCCCAGCGTAAGTCTTGTGTTCACTTTTCTGCTTGACGGGCGCGCTTGAGGTTATTATCCTCACTAATGTCTGGTTCGCTTGTTGGCTTGTGCAGAAGTGGAGCCGCGGCCGCAGGAGCACCAAGAGACCGCTCCTGACGAGCCGCTTGTTCCACCCTCCCCGCCAAGGAGGAGCTCCCCGGCGAGGGATAGCGCTCCGCCAAGGATGGGTACTCCGCCAAGGGCGAGTACCCCGCCAACGGCGAGCACCCCGACAAGGGTGGGCACCCCGCCAAGGGAAGGCGCCAGTGGCCCTCCGCCGGCGGGGGCCACTACCACACCGCCAAGGGAGAACTCCCCGGCGAGGGACCCCGTTACCGAAGAGGCCCGCGCAGGTAGCCCTTGTACTTTCCTTCTTTCGAATTCTTCTTTTTGGATATTTGCTTGACAATTCTTTCTTTTCTTTTTCTTCTGTTAGATCCGCCCGCCCCGGAGCCGATGGAGACAGAGGCCATCGCCGAGGAGGACGTGCGCGGCGATGCTGGCGACGCCACCACCGCTGAAGGAATGGCCGGCGCCGACGAGCCAGCCGCCGAGGAGACCGCCCCGGCCGCTGACGCGGCAGCTGGGGAAGGGACCGGCGACCGTACTGCTGGCGCTGAGGCTGCAGGAGCGCCGGACGCTGCGCCGGTCGCCGACCCTCCCGCTGCCGCGACCGGGTCGGGCGTCTACCTGGAGGCCGCCAACGGGGTCTTCATCCAAGTCCCGTGGGCGTCCTCATCAAGGGCACCCGCGGAGGGGGAGAGCATCGACGGAGAAGTCCTTGCCTCCGCCGGGTTGAGGCTTGTCGACGCGCCCGGCAGCAGCAACGAGCCCGAAGAGGAGCAACTCCTACGCCGGCTCCTGGCCTTGTACCGGGCTAGGCAGGCCAAGCTGGAGTCCCGAGAGGCTCTGGCTGCCAAGGCTGGTGTCGACTTGGAGAAGCGCGCCGCGGAGCTCCGCGCCGCCAACCAAGCGGCCCTCCGGAACTTGGCGGAGGAGAGGGAGGAGCTCGCCGAGGCACACCAGGCGTTCGTCCTCGAGAAGGCTGAAGTCGAGGAGCAGCAACGACTGGCCGCCGAGGATCTGGCTCGGCGGGAAGGAGTGCTGAACCAGCGGAAGGTCGACCTCGATAGCCACGAGGACGACCTTACCGCGCGCGAGCAGTCCATTGGCGGGGCTCTGCAGGAGGCTAGGGATGCCGCTGCTGCCGCAGAGACCGCCAAGAGGGACCTAGAGGCGAGGGTGGCGCAGTTGGAGACGAGCTTGAAGACGAGCGATGAGAGGGTTGCCGCGCTCAGCTTGGCGCGGGAGAAGGACGCCCACACCAATTCGGAGCTGCAAGTCCATCTCTCCGAGAAGGGCAAGGAGCTCAACGACGAAAAGGACTCCATTGCAGATTTGGAGCTGAAGGTTTCCACCCTCACTGACTCACTTGACGCCGCCCGGAACCGCGAAACGAAGCTGAAGGAGGATCTCCGCGCCGAGAGGGCATTGCTGGACAGCGCCGCCGTCTCGCAAAATAACTTCAAGGAGACGGTGGAGCAGTGGACCGAGGGACTCGTCGCCGCCGCCGCCAACATCGACAAGGAGATGGTGGCGTTGGGGACGGAGCATCTCGTGTACTCTCCTGACGAGAACCTCCCCCACAGCGCCAAGCTAAGCCTGTTCTTCAGAGGAGTGGCGCCTGCCCTCGCGCAGCTACGGGAAAGGCTCCCCTTGCAGCTGGCGAACGAGGCGCGAAGGCTCTGCACGGGTACCATGGAGCGAGTGTTGTCGAAGATCGTCTACCGCAACCCCGGGATCAACCTCGACAACGTCCTCCGGACCCTGCCGCCCGAAGCTGACCAGGAGGCGTTGAAGGCCCGCGTCGCCCACATCGTGGCCAAGGTGGGCAAGATCAAGAGGGTTGACGGCGACCGTAAAGACTAGGTTGTTTCCTTTCCGCTTCCCTTGTCGCTGCCAATTAAGTCATAGACAGTAGTTCGTTAGAACAGCGACAAGCCTTCTTGTAATATAACTTTGTTTTGGATATTTAATGCAGTGTTATCTCCCTTGCTTGGTTCCTCCACTTTGTATGCTTCTCACCCTACGCTTCTAGGGAACTTGCCCGCAAAGGGGCCCTTGCCGCGAGCGTTGAGTGCGGGACTTCAGCAGCCTGCTGGCAAGGTCCCTGCCGGCAAGAAACCTTACCGCAGCTAGTCGCAGCACACTTAGATTGTTGAGCAAACTTGAAAACGAAGTAAGGGCGCGACACTTGTCGCAGCTCACTTAGGCCGTTGAGCGTGCTCGAAACAAAGTAAGGGCGCGGCTAGCCACGGGTAGGTTCCTCCGCGCACAGGTTTTCCATACAAAGCGTGGTCGTTCAAGGAAGATAACCTCAAAAATTTAAAAATTTGAATGCTCAAACTTTGGCGACTTAGCTTTCGTGGGTTTGTTTGCTTCCCGGCAAGGCTTTCCTTTCTTGAACAGCACTTGGTCCATACCACTGTCTCCTTCCCCCCGGCAAACTTGTGCGCGAGGAACACTTCTTCTGCTTGAGAAAAGAAAAAGAAGGGAGGAAACACATGCTTGGAGACTTGCGGCTTGTTAATGCTTACCGGGGGTTTGTGCTGCACAAGGTGTCATATAACACATGCAATGAAAACAAGAATGCATGAAACGACAAGCCGTGCTAAGCACAAAAAGTTTTACTGATGCACGGGGTCTGCGCCCGGCTTTGTACAAAGGTTTACATGCAACAGTGGCAAGACTTGTACAAAAGGTGGTTGCCGGAGCGGATCACGGCAACCGCGCCTTATGGATGAAACTTGCGAAGATGCTCAATGTTCCAGGAGTTGCTCACCGGTAAGCCTTCCTCGGTCTCAAGGCGGACAGCGCCGGGCCTTGTGACTTGTCTCACCCGATAAGGGCCTTCCCACTTCGGCGTCAACTTGTTGGAATTCTTGGCGGACTGAACGCGCCGAAGAACAAGGTCGCCTTCCTCGAGACTCCTGGCCTTGACTTTGCGGCTATGGTAGCGGCGCAAAGCTTGCTGGTATCGAGCAGCTCGTACAGCAGCCTGGAGACGGTCCTCCTTGAGGAGCAGTGCATCATCTTGCCGCAGCTGCTCTTGCTCGAGCTCATCGTAAGCGAGCACTCGAGGAGACCCGTATACGAGTTCCGTGGCGAGAACTGCCTCTGCTCCGTAGACAAGAGCAAAGGGTGTCTGCCCGGTGGCTCGATTTGGTGTCGTCCTGATTGACCATAGAGCCGCCGGCAACTCCTCGATCCAGTTTCTTCCGCACTTGTGCAACCTGTCGAAAGTCCTTGTCTTGAGCCCGCGCAACACTTCAGCGTTTGCCCTCTCCTCTTGACCATTGCTCCTCGGGTGAGCAACAGAAGCGAAACAGACCTTGGCGCCAAGGTCTTGGATGTACTGCATGAAGGTGCGACTTGTGAATTGTGTGCCGTTGTCGGTGATGATCCTGTTGGGGATTCCGAAACGACAAACAATTGACCTGAAGAACTTGACTGCTGACTGTGCGGTCACCTTTCTCACTGGTTCCACTTCTGGCCACTTTGTGAACTTGTCGATGGCGACGTACAAGTACTCAAAGCCCCTGACAGCACGGGGAAAAGGGCCGAGGATGTCGAGCCCCCAGACCGAGAAGGGCCAGGACAAAGGGATCGTCTGGAGAGCTTGAGCTGGCTGATGTATTTGCTTGGCATGGAACTGGCACGCTTCACACTTGGTTACTTGTGCAGTTGCATCTCGGAGGGCTTCTGGCCAAAAGAAACCTTGCCGGAACGCCTTCCCGGCAAGTGCCCTTGCGCCAATGTGGTGGCCACATATGCCTCCATGTATCTCTGCCAACAACTTCTGTCCATCTTCCCGGGAAATGCACTTCAATCTGACACCATTGAGTCTTCTTTTGTACAGTTCGTTGCCGACGAACTGGTACATACTTGACTGCCTGGTGATCCTTTCTATCTCTTCTGGTTCTTCGGGAAGTTCTCCAGTTTGAGGAAAACGAACAATTTGCTGTGCCCATGCTCGAGCCTGAGGCTCAACAACAAGGACTAAAGGCATCAGTGCTGCTGCGGGAACGTCAGCTTCTACGGCAAGAACCTGTGGCTTTGCCGGAGCTGAGCGTTCCCCGGCAAGCCTGCTGGGGCAAGACTTGTCGGGAACGCCTGCTTCAACTGTACGAACCCTAGGGTCCGCAGGAGCAGGCTGTTCCCCAGCAATTTGGTCATTGATCTTGGGGACCTTAACGGCGGTTTAAGGAAGATCCGCCGGCAAGTAGTCGCCGGAGACCAACTTTCTCTTCTTGCTCTGCCCGATTGATGGTGTAACGGATGGTTGAGTCAGCTTGAGTACAAAGATCCCTGTTTCCACAGGTAACTTCGTTGCAGCACACTTTGATAAGCCATCTGCGATATCATTTTGAGCTCTTGGAACATGCTCCATCTGCAGGCCCTCGAAGTGTTCCTCAAGCTTTCTCACTTCGTCAACATAAGCTTCCATCAAAGGGCTCTGGTATCTCTTGTTTACTTGTCGGACAACCAACTGCGAATCTCCCCGCACAATCATCTTCTTGATCCCAAGTTCGGCTGCAATTCTGAGGCCGACAAGCAAGCCTTCATACTCTGCAGTATTGTTTGTTGCTTGTTCCTTGGGAAAGTGCATTTGAACAACGTACTTGAGGTGCTCCCCGGTGGGCGCTACGAGTAACACACCGGCACCGGCGCCTTGCAGCGAGAAGGCACCATCAAAATACATTATCCATTCTTTGCTTGCTTCTTGGACGGGGATGCTTGTCTCTGGAACTTCTTCATCCGGCGTTGGTGTCCATTCTGCTATGAATTCTGCCAATGCTCTGCTCTGTATAGTTGAAGTACTCTCAAACTTAAGACCAAAGCTTGACAGTTCCAGTGCCCACTCGACAATCCTTCCTGTCGCTTCTGGGTTTTGCAATATCCTCTTCAATGGAAAGCGAGTGACCACTGTTATCTCATGTGCTTGGAAGTAGTGGCGCAGCTTTCTCGAGGCCATAAGGAGGCCGAAAAGCAGCTTCTGCACCCCAGAGTATCTTGACCTAGCCCCCTGCAGGAGGGAACTAACAAAATAGACTGGGCGCTGCACCATCTTCTGTCGCACTTCTTCTTGTGTCTGCGCAGACTCATTCTTGTCGGGGCCAGAGCTTGTCGGGGAAGCCCCCTGCTTGTCGCTGGATGCGCTTGCCGGGGCTATGGGCTCCTCCTCTGCCTCCCTTTCCGCTACCAACGCAGCACTAACCACTTGATTGGTTGCTGCTAAGTATAGCAGCAACTTCTCTTGTGGCCTAGGTGCGACAAGTATTGGAGTGGAGGACAGGTATCCTTTCAAATCCTACAGTGCTGCCTCCGCTTCCGGAGTCCATTTCATTGGACCTGCCTTTTTCAAGATTTTGAAGAAAGGCAGGGCGCGTTCTGCAGACTTTGAAATGAACCTGCTGAGGGCGGCCACGCAACCAGCAAGCCTCCGTACATCCTTGACGCGCTTGTCGGGATTGGCTTCAATCCCCCTCTGGGACACAAAGAACCCGAGAAGCTTGCCGGAGGGGACTCCGAAGACGCACTTCTCGGGATTCAGCTTGAGTTGTATCTTGCGCAGATTCACAAAAGTTTCTTCTAGGTCTTGAATCAGGGTATCCTTGCTCTTGCTCTTGACCACTATGTCCTCCATGTAAGCTTCTACATTCCTGTGTATCTGTGGCTCAAAAGCAGTGTGGACCACCCTTGCCGCGCATTGACCAGATCGTTAACTCCAAAAGATGTCGGGGAAACTGGTCGCCCCACGAACACCTATGGGACCGGAGCCCCTTTTCGGTACGGTGAGGGAGCGGAGGGAGAACAAAGAGCGGATCGAGGGGCACACGCGGGCAGTTTACCCAGGTTCGGGCCGCACGGATGCGTAAAACCCTACTCCTGCCTTGGTCGTATTGAGTTCTTGAGCTCGGGAGCAAGAAGATCTACAGTACTAGAGGCTAGCTACACCGAGCGTGAGAGTGATCAAGTTTTTGGAACCTCTCCTACGTTGTGCATGGGCCTCCTTTTATAGTTCAAAGGGGTCACCGACAGGTGTCAACGTAGATGAGGGTAAAAGCGTAAAATTGGTGGTAGATGGAACAGTGCATGAACAGTGTATGCACAGTGGTCTATACCTAACCCTGACGGTGGGGGACAAGGGCATTGAATGCCCGTCGCCGTCACCCCAAAAAGCGTCCGCCCGGGCGTCTCCGTTCGCCACGATGGTGGCCTCGTCACCGTGGCTCGCCACCGTGTACCCCAGGCTGCACAGCCATCTGCCACGTGCCCCTGGAAGGGCCCCAGGGCGACGCGTGGACAGATGAGCTGGAGCGCGGAAACACGCTCCACTTCTACCTAGAACATAACATAGAATTTTCATGACTATCTTCGCTGTGTGTGTTCTTTGTCTTTTAATAGCTACTATCATGCTCTGCTCTTAGTATTCATGCTTATCTTTTCAAAGAGCTTTTGTTTAGTTGGTTGCTTGAACTCTCTTTAATTATCATGCTCACCTTATTAAGAGAGTTTGCTTCCGTTGCACTGGTTAATGTGTCTATGATAAAGATGCTACTTGCATAATGGTGCTTAGTAGTTCAGGTTTTCTTATGGTTAATCTCAAATAGCTGGGGGGTTCCCAATGTGTTATTGGAGTACCAACTTGATTTGTTTGCCTATGATGTAGTATGGTTTAGTAATATCTTCCTTCGAGAATTTATTTTGATTGACTTGGCGTATGCTCACGCATATTTAAGACTGTAAAGAAAGTCTGTCAAGCCTTGATGATCTTTTATTTCTGAGTAGCGATATAACTACCATGCCTGATTCAATATTGCTTTGTCGCTCTGCATGATTATGACCGTCATTTCTCTCTTAGTTGGTCGCTCCCAGTATTTTTGCTGACCTCCACCTGTACTAAGCAAACTAACTTTGCAATATATAGCTCATGGGAAAGTAGCTTAAAAACTATTGTGGTAAAGAATATGTTGCTTATGTATCTTATTTCTTATAAGTTGCTTGCTGAGCGGTAACCATGTTTCTGGGGACGCCATCAACTGTCACACTTTTGTTGAATATCATGTGAGTTGCTATGCATGCTCGTCTTGTCTGAAGTAAGGGTGATTTGCCGTGGGTTGAATGAATATGCATATTGTTAGAGTAGAACATTGGGCCGCCAACCAAAGCCATGTATCATGGTGGAAGTTTTAGCTTGGACGTTGATCCTCAATCTCTTATGAGAACATGCGTATGCATTAAAGAGGAGTCCATCATCAATTTTCTATGTTGTCCCGGTATGGATGTCCTCAAGTTGAGATCTATCAAAAACAAGAAATCAAATGCGATTTATCTCCTTGGACCTTTGTACAGGTGGCATAGAGGTACCCCTTTGTGACACTTGGTTGAAACATATGTAATGCAATGATAACCCATGGAAATCCGAGCTAATTAGGACAAGGTGCGAGCACTATTGGTATACGATGCATGAGGCTTGCAACTTATAGGATGTCTTATGCATAACACATATGAAGTACTACTACCGTTGACAAAATTGCTTCCATGTTTTCAAAATAAAAAACTCTAGCACATAACCATTCTTTTACTTTTATGTTGAAGCACCAACTACTGAGAGCATGATTGTCATTCTGAGTGTAATGTGCATTGTCCCAAAGTAGCATTGTCTTTTGCATGATTGTGATATCGTTTATTCCGAAATCATTGTATCTAGTCATCACTTAAACCTTGAAGGTGCCCCTGCATTTATGTTTTGCATCACTAAAGGGGGCAGGCTAGATATCACTTTATCATGTTTTCACATCATGTTCATTGCAAATCTATTTGATGTTTCAGTTTCATGTTGTAAAACTTTCAGTCATTTGTGATTTTCTCATGAGGCAACTTAATTACTACAGATTCATTGTCTCAGTAAGCTTTTGTCATATGACTATGAATAAGTCCTATATGGTTAATAGCATGCCACCACAGAAATTATTCTTGTTATCATTTACCTACTCGAGGACGAGCAGGAATTAAGCTTGGGGATGTTGATACGTCCAAAACGTATCTATAATTTCTGCTTGCTCCATGCCACTTTTGGGTGATATTGCTATGATATTCATACACTTCCATACACTTTTGATCATATTTGGACTAACTTACTAATCCAGTGCACCCCAGTGCCAGTTTCTGTTTTCGGCTGTTTTTGTATTTTAGGTTTTCACGTTACGAGAACTGCCAGGAAAAATCCAGAAAAATTATATAAAAAACCAGCGTTCCGGAAACAACCTTGCGTCCGAAGGACAGCCGGGGGGGGGGGGGCACCAGGGCTCCAGGCGCCCTGGCGGCGCCCCCCCCCCTGGGCCGCGCCGGGGGGGCGCCTGGGCCCCCCGAAGCCCGTCCGGTGCCCCCCTTTGGCATATATTTAGAGGGTCCTCCGAAACCCTTAGGAAAGAAAATCTTTTCGCGATCCCATCTTTGTTTCGCCGCCGCCGCCGCTTCCAAGATCGGGAGCACCAGGAGAACTCTTCCCGGCACCCTGCCGGAGGGGAGGATCACCACCGGGAGCTTCTCCACCACCATGGACGCCTCCCGGATGACTCGTGAGTAGTCTCCCTTGGACCATGAGTCCATGACCAGTAGCTATGTGATGTTCTCCTCCCGTTCTTGTGCTTCACTAATTAGTCCTCGTGAGCTGCTGTGACGCCCGAGACCGACGTCCCAGAAGATTCCAGAAGCTTCCCGAAGATTCCAGATGTTCCGGGTTGCCCGTGTGTTTCAGTGCTGTTTGTGTTATTTATTTTTTCTGCATTGCATCATGTCATCATGCCATCATGTTATTTTATTTTGCATCTCAACCTAAATAATTCGTGTGGACCTTCGGTCCATTTAAATCGAGGGAAGGATGTCTTCTCTTTAAAACATATAAAAGCCTCTCAATATTTTAGGGAGCTATATTAAAAATATTCCAATTGTTTGGGATCACCGTAACACACTTGCATAATTTCCCCATGTCTTTTCACTTCGAGTTTCACCTTCAAAATCTTGCCAATAATTTCTTTCCGTTGTTTCGAGGCTCCTCCAAAAATCTAAACTCCTTTTATTGCAAGCTAATGTTTTAGTTTGCACTTCCTTTGTGTTGGGACTATTTTTGTTGGGTTGGTAACATCCCGTAAAGCCTTATAAAAATGTTCCATATTTTTTATTTTCTGTTCTGGCCTCTTTTCTTTTTCTTTTGCACTCTTTCTATTTTTATTTCTGTTAAGGAAATAAAAAGAAGAAAAGAGCCCGCAGCCTTCCATCTCCTCCTTTTAGCCAGGCCTCCAGCCTCCTTCTCCTCCTCCCTGTCCATCAGGCCCATCCCAGCGGCCATCTCCTCCCTGGCCCGAACCTTCCTCCCTGGCCTCTAGCAGCCCGCGGCCCACCTCCCACCGAACCCTAGCGAGGCACCCCTTCTTCCGTCGCTCCCACCCCGCCGCCAGTTTTCCTCTCCCCTCGTCCCCTTCGTTTTTTTTCCCGATTCCCTCGCCCAGCTACTCCCTCTCGCTCGAGGCTCTCTCTGGCCGAGCCCGTTTCCTCGCTCACCCCCTCTGCCCGATCTCCTGCGCCTCCCCGAGCGACGCAGCGGCTCGATCGCATTCGCCACCGCAGCCTCTGGCCTCCTCCCCGTCGCCCTCCAGGCCCCACGCGCGCCTCTCCCTCCGTCTCTCCTCCTCGCGCGGAGCCGCGCCGGCGGCCGCCACCTCCCCTCGTGCGCGCCCTCGTCCCGCGCACCGGAGGGCCAGAGCACCCCGCCTCACCGGTCACCCTCTCCATCCCGTCGTCTCTTCGCTTCCAGGCGCGGCGGCCCGGCCCCCCAACGTCCTCCTCCGCAGCGCCGTCCTGCTGCCTGCCTCCTCCTCTGCGCCCTGTTCCTCTCCCCTCGCCCCTGGCGGCCCAGCAAGAGGACCGCGCCCAGCGAGCCGTCGGGCAGGTCGGGAGCCCTTGACCGGCCTGCCTCGAACGTCCCCGTCTCCAGGAGCCAGGCGACCGCGCCCTCCTTCGCCGCGGGGTTCCCCTGCCTCTTCCTGCGCGCCTCGAGCCCGGCCCCGAGCGCCCTCTGTCTCGCGCGCGTCTACGCGTTTACCTGCTGCTGCCGTGACCTCGTCGCCGAGCTGCCCTTGTTTTGCTGTTGTAGTATCTTTTTTGTGTTGTTTGGTTGCTGGTGTTGACCTTGACAGAGAACGGAACGACTACTCGACGACGACCGAACATCTACGGAAAACGAGCCCGTGAACGACTACATGTGTGATGCGCCAAGTACCACTACATCCGTGTACGCCTACGTGAACGTCTACCGTCGCCCCGAGTACAACTACCGTCCCCCGGAAACGAGGAACTCGCCAAGTACCACGACACGATGAACGAGAACCACTACTTCCCTCTACGGCCGTGTACAACTACTTCCTCTACTTCCACTACGTCCCTCGACGACTCGATTCCGCCCCGAAACGAGAGTTTCGAAGGTATAACCCCGTGGATGACCCGTGAGATGCTTGCTTGTGTTGTATGAAATGTCCCTTGTGTGTGCTCGTGCCCGTTCCGACCTTTTGTTGAGCTCCTCGGTTGCCTCGTCGCCGACCCGTGGGAACCCGGTGACGGGATCCACCCACTTTCATCTTGTTCGACTTGCTCACGTCGATTCTTTCTTTTGCCCGGACTCTCAACGAGTTGCCGGAACCGATATGATGCGTTGCATCATTTTCGGATTGTTGCCGTGGCACCCTTTTCTTCCACCACGGTGACAATGCTTCATATCTCTTTTAAGTCAACCTTTTAATAAAACTTGCATAAAACTTAATCATGTCATCCGCATCATGTTAACAACATTATAATGAGTGAATTGTTGTTTGCTTATAATTATTAAACCATGCTCATGAGGTTTTTCCGGATATGTTGTTGTTATTCTCCGGCCTCATTTAAATTGTCTTAATAGTGTAGTTTCTTTTTGCTTCACCTCTTGCCTTGCTAAAAACTTTTAACCTTGTCTTGTAAATAACGAGAGTCAACTAAATAATTAAATGTGGTGTTTCGTCAATATGCAACTCGTTGCATATTGATCTCCACTTAACTTGTAGTATTTGTTTGTGCACTTTGCCTTGCCATACATATTTAAACCGGACATGCATCATGCTTGCTTGTGCATCGTATGCCTTGTTTATGATTGTGTGTTTACCGAGTTGTTTGTTTTCTTTCCGGTTGCTTCTCTTGTTAGCTTCGGTTCCGTTCCGGAGTTGTGAGGATCCGCTCGACTGTTGCTCCGTCTTCTTCTTGGATCCGTTCTTCTCCCTCTGTGGAATCCCAGGCAAGATGACCGAACCCGGATACCATTACTATTTTTGCCTCTTGCTAGAAGTCTCGATCTATAGTTTTGCCTCGATGCCCATGTCTTTCTTGTCAGCCTCCTACTTGTAACCAATTGCCATGTTTAACCACCCTACCTACGCAAACCGTTGCTTGGCTAAGTACGCTTCGCTCAGCCCTTCTTATAGCATTGCTAGTTGCAGGTGAAGATTGAAGATGCTTGCTTCATGTTGAAGTTTGGTTGGGTTATATCACACTATATAAATGCTTAAAAATGAAATCATCTATATATTGGCAAGGGTGGAAGGCTAAGCCTTTTGCTTGGTGTTTTGTTCCACTCATGCCGTTAGGATCCGTATAAGCCGGTGTTATGTTCCTTGATTATGCGTTCCTAACACGGTTGGGGTGTATGGGACCCCCTTGATAAACCGCTAAGTGCTAAGTCTTTTCCAGCAAGTCCCAACCTTTGGTACTATTTGCCTAATAACAACCTAATAAAAACTTGCATGTGGACTAGCTATCCCTTTTTTTTAATTCAACAACCCCGGGCCAGTGCTCCACATGAGTGTTGGTCCGAAACGGGGAGCCTGCGGGGCCACCTCGAGGAAACTCAAGGTTTGGTAAAAACCCGTAGCTTCGCCCATCCGGTCGTGTCCTGAGACTAGATACGCGCGGCTACCTATCAGGGTGTCGACACGCCGGGAGGATTTGCTGGATTAGCCTTACCTTAGTTCGGTTTAACTCGAGCACGGGATTCCGAGAATACTCGGGTCTTCCCAACTATGGAGTTGCGACTCCGCGGATCGTGGGCTTGTAATGGGTCAAGTTGGAACACCCCTGCAGGGTTTGAACTTTCGAAAGCCGTGCCCGCGGTTATGTGGCAGATGGGAGCTTGTTAATTCCGGTTGTAGATAACTTGACACAATGTTTCAATACACTACCAGCGTGTGTACCGTGACTGTCAATTTCCGAATAGGGATTCGGGAGTTGAACACGGTGGGGTTATGTTTGACCGGCTATAGTTAGGATCACTTCGTGATCATCTTTCGACCGATGCTCTTCTCTTCTCGCTCTCTTTTACGTAAGTTAGTGCTAGTTGCTGCTGCAGACTCTTGTTTGTTTTCCTTCACCTCATATTCTTTCTTCAGCCTTGTCCTCACCCAAGGCTTAAATAGTCTTGTTACCCGGGAACGGGATTGCTGAGTCCTCTGTGGCTCACAGTTACTTCACCACACCAGTTGCAGGTTCAGCCGAGTTTGAAGCAGGTGGTGGGTCAGTGCTTCACCAGGAGCTCGTTGAAGAGTTTGACTGTTTGCTCGTGACGTTTCGATGTTCAGTAGTGGTTTCTACTAGGATTCGATCTTGGCCTGTGGCTTTTGTTGTTTGGTATCTTTCTTTTGGATCTTCGCCCGTAGTCGGGTTGTGATGTTCTGAATGATGTATTGCTTATGTATTGTATGGTGTGAAGTGGCGAGTGTAAGCCAACTATCTCCTTTTGCATTTTAATCCCTCTTTTACATGAGTCGTGCAAAGATACCAAACTTGAGATCATTCTAGGATGGACTTATGCCTTTAAGTCGTGCCTCGACACGTAGGAGGTATAACTCCATCCTGGGCATTACAAGTTGGTATTCAGAGCCTTCTCCGACCTAGAAGCCCCACTGTTTGATCGAATCGTTGACGGTTGAGTCTAGGCACACACTGAAAATATTTTGAGTCCTATATATTATATCGGAGAGTAGGATTTCTTTGCTTCTCATCCCCTTTCTCTCTGGTGAGGACTCCTGACGATTACTCTTTCCTCTTCTACTTTCAAAAATTGCACCAATTTTTTTTTTAGGATCCCGCGAGTATTCTGGGATTGTTTCGATGTTCTTGTGACAAGGATATTGTTCTCGATGCCTCCTGTTACCGAGGAGTTGAGCTTCGAGGTATCATTGTAACAAGCATATCGCGGCAGTACTAAATACTTAAGACGGCCGACATCGAAAATCTCTCCTATACGGCCAGTGGCAAGATAACCCCGACATCACCCAGTACTGGGGAGGTAGTTCGAGAGTATTGCCATAGCTTGTTATAGTGGATGCTTTTCGAAGGTCCGAGGTAAACAGTTTCCGAGAAAGACTGGTTATGTGTTGAAGGATGGATACACCTGGATGTAGGTTTAGAGTTGATTGCGCGGTGCTTCCCGTGTATCCCCAACACCTGATTGCATAACTGGAAACTTTCGGAAATCTATAGGTGGGTTCATCTAGTAGTTCTAGGCATTCTTCCAACGGATGCTCGATATGAAGTTTGGGGTTCTACATTGAGTGAAGTGGTTTTATGGACTTGTTCTGATCGGGAGTTGCATCTTAAAGGATCCTTGGCTATGCTGATCCGGGGATGACAAAACCCTTTTGTAACACGTTCCATGAGCTTTCAGCACAAAGATGTCGAACGAAACTTCTATCTTGTATTTGTTCTATCTGATCCTTGTTCATTTTTATTTACTTTTTGCTCTCCAAGTGGCTTCTCGTCAAGTTGATGTACCTGCAGAATTCATTCGTTCAATCCTCTGTTCGAATGATGTTGTGAAGATTAGGCTGTTGCATATCTATCCTTTGTTTTGTTTTGATTCTGGTATTCGAGTTGCTTCGATGTCAAATGTTGATTCCATACCTTCCTAATCGGTGTTCTCATATTTCTATGGGAGTGCTAGTCCTTCTTAACCATCGAGATCTTCATGTTAATTCTTTTCAACCGGTGTCCATTTTGTTCATCCCAAGTTGTCTTTGTTTTCCCCGCCCTCCCACCCTTCTTCTTCTTGGACCCAGGAATTCTTAATGAAGTATCCATTTTATTCATGTGATATTTCTTCATTCTTTTCCTTCAATGTTCTTATCCGGTGATTTATCGTGAAGATGCTCAACAGCTTCAAGTTCATCATTCTTTTGTTCTCAATTCTTCCGGTGGATGTAATTCAAGAATTTGGTGTTGATCTTATCCTTTTCCTCTTTTCACAATGCTTTCTTATTCCGGTGCACCAATTAATCATTCTCCTCTTGTTATTCTTATCCGGAGAGCTCAAGATATCTCAGAAGATTCATAATTCCATTCTTAACCCGTTCAAGCTATTCTTGAGGATTATCATCTTATTCAAGCCTTTTAATTCAACCGGTGCTATATCTCTTAAGCTATCTTTTCCAACGGTGATTTCTTTTGAGTGGGCCCTAACCCACAGGTCTTTTCCCAGGATCTTACCTGACTCTTCTAATTATTTCGGAGATATACTTAAATTCTTTTCAAAGTGTGACGTAAGAATGATTCCATCAGTCACATGCCTTCTCCAAGCCTGTTTTCAATTATTTCCATCTTTAGCTCCACCTTCCATCTTTTTATTCTTCCGGAGTGCTCAACAATTCTTCATGGCATTCTCGTCTTCATTCTCAACATTTGGAGACCGGAGAAGTGTTCTCTTAAATCTTGGCCCGTTTCCTTCAAGATTCGTGGTTCTAGCTTCATGCCATCCTCATTATTGTTTCGATTGTGTGGAATATTTTCATACCATCCGAAGCTTTTCATAATTCTTTTCTTTGTGATCCTCCGAAGGCCATCATTTCAGAATATTTCTTCGTTCTCAGTTTTCAACTTCGTCCTTCAACTATTCTTCATTGATGTCTCTTCGTTCGTCTCCATATTTTTTTTTACGGTGGTTCATTCAAGTTTACTCTTCCGTTGTTATCGTTTTAATTCATTTATTTATTTCACAATCCTACCGGTGGTTCGTTGAAGACCTTTTCTCAAGCTTGTGCTAGATCTCTCTTTAATTCTTTCCAACGAGAATAAGTAGTATGCCAAATCCTTTGGTTGTCATCAATTTAATTGGTGAAGGAGATGCATGACATAATTCTTATTCTTATTCCTTCAAGGTGATTTAATTCTTTTGTCTGGAGCTTGTTCATCATATCATATTCTCAGTTCCAAGTTGTTCATCTTGTTTTCCGGAGATCCATGTTGTTTCAATTATATCATTTCAAACCTCCAACTAATTCATCGCAGGCCTCGAATCTTATTCCTTTCATCTTTCACATCTCATGCTTTCATTACCGGAGTTCTTCATGGTGGTTCATCATCATTTAATTCATCCTCGAAGTCTTCATCAAGATTTTTGTTGGAGCTCAAGCATTCTTCTTCATGCTTTCCAAGTGCAATTCTTTCTACCTTATCTTTTCAGATGGTGTTATGTCATTCTTGTTAATTCCTTCATGTTTCATGATTCACGAGTTTACGAGAATGAGATATTTAAACCCATCATTTTTTTTCTTTGTTCAAGAGATCTTTTCAACCCTTCAATTTATTCGTTGGAGTTATCTTGGGTTGTATTTCACCTAAAGCTTTCCCTAAGGATTGTTGCTATTATGGTGCTTATAATGACCCAAGTTCTTCATTTTTCATTCCGGTGGAATAAGTTTTTCTTTTCCTTGTTGATCTCAACCCAATCAATTGTTTTCCATTAGTGGCTGGTTGTCACCTCTTAATTTTGAGATGTTTTCCATAAGCCCACAACGAACTTATTCTTTTCGTTGTTGAATTCCAACAATTCTGTTCAACCCTTATTTGTAAGGATGCTCTTTCAAATTCAATTTTGAGAGATGTTGTCATTTTCTTCTCCATTCTTTTTCTTTCTTTGTTTATTATCTATTCTTTCATTCCGGAGGCATTGTGTATTGCTCTCTTTAACCATCATCTCGTTTTTATCGGGATCATGTTCTTTTCCTTGCTTATCATTTAACCGGAGTGTTGTATTTCTTCATTCTAGTTCTCTCATCTTATATAGTTTTGCCTATCTAACAACCGGAGTGCTGTCTGAATCTTCTTACCTTTGTGCCTTTCTTTCAATTGTTTCGGAGACAATATGTTGCTGTTTTCATCAAGTATCAATCCTTCTCCTCTAGTTCTTGTCCAATTCCTTCCATTTTCAGACGGAGTGCTGTCCAAATTCTGTCATTCTTATTCCTTGGCTATACCATTGCAGTTTCTTATTCTTTTGGTCCGTGAGCTCTTGTTTAATGTCTTTCAACCTTCAAGGTTCTCATAATGCTCCTTGTTACTCTTTTCTAACGGAGTTTTCATATTCGTTCATCTCCGTTGCATTCTTTCTTTCAAGTTTGTTTAACCTCTCAAGGTTCCTTGGTTTCACTCGTCCGTCAAAGAAGCAACTTTGTTTTACCTCTTCCTTTTCCGTTTTTACCCGGTGATATCTCTAGGATCTCGGGTCGAGATCCTCTGTTAGTGTGGGAGAGTTGTGACGCCCGAGACCGACGTCCCAGAAGATTCCAGAAGCTTCCCGAAGATTCCAGATGTTCCGGGTTGCCCGTGTGTTTCAGTGCTGTTTGTGTTATTTATTTTTTCTGCATTGCATCATGTCATCATGCCATCATGTTATTTTATTTTGCATCTCAACCTAAATAATTCGTGTGGACCTTCGGTCCATTTAAATCGAGGGAAGGATGTCTTCTCTTTAAAACATATAAAAGCCTCTCAATATTTTAGGGAGCTATATTAAAAATATTCCAATTGTTTGGGATCACCGTAACACACTTGCATAATTTCCCCATGTCTTTTCACTTTGAGTTTCACCTTCAAAATCTTGCCAATAATTTCTTTCCGTTGTTTCGAGGCTCCTCCAAAAATCTAAACTCCTTTTATTGCAAGCTAATGTTTTAGTTTGCACTTCCTTTGTGTTGGGACTATTTTTGTTGGGTTGGTAACATCCCGTAAAGCCTTATAAAAATGTTCCATATTTTTTATTTTCTGTTCTGGCCTCTTTTCTTTTTCTTTTGCACTCTTTCTATTTTTATTTCTGTTAAGGAAATAAAAAGAAGAAAAGAGCCCGCAGCCTTCCATCTCCTCCTTTTAGCCAGGCCTCCAGCCTCCTTCTCCTCCTCCCTGTCCATCAGGCCCATCCCAGCGGCCATCTCCTCCCTGGCCCGAACCTTCCTCCCTGGCCTCTAGCAGCCCGCGGCCCACCTCCCACCGAACCCTAGCGAGGCACCCCTTCTTCCGTCGCTCCCACCCCGCCGCCAGTTTTCCTCTCCCCTCGTCCCCTTCGTTTTTTTTCCCGATTCCCTCGCCCAGCTACTCCCTCTCGCTCGAGGCTCTCTCTGGCCGAGCCCGTTTCCTCGCTCACCCCCTCTGCCCGATCTCCTGCGCCTCCCCGAGCGACGCAGCGGCTCGATCGCATTCGCCACCGCAGCCTCTGGCCTCCTCCCCGTCGCCCTCCAGGCCCCACGCGCGCCTCTCCCTCCGTCTCTCCTCCTCGCGCGGAGCCGCGCCGGCGGCCGCCACCTCCCCTCGTGCGCGCCCTCGTCCCGCGCACCGGAGGGCCAGAGCACCCCGCCTCACCGGTCACCCTCTCCATCCCGTCGTCTCTTCGCTTCCAGGCGCGGCGGCCCGGCCCCCCAACGTCCTCCTCCGCAGCGCCGTCCTGCTGCCTGCCTCCTCCTCTGCGCCCTGTTCCTCTCCCCTCGCCCCTGGCGGCCCAGCAAGAGGACCGCGCCCAGCGAGCCGTCGGGCAGGTCGGGAGCCCTTGACCGGCCTGCCTCGAACGTCCCCGTCTCCAGGAGCCAGGCGACCGCGCCCTCCTTCGCCGCGGGGTTCCCCTGCCTCTTCCTGCGCGCCTCGAGCCCGGCCCCGAGCGCCCTCTGTCTCGCGCGCGTCTACGCGTTTACCTGCTGCTGCCGTGACCTCGTCGCCGAGCTGCCCTTGTTTTGCTG
>LR738712.1:801150166-801184012 GCA_902687465.1 Secale cereale | reverse complement strand
GTCGTCGATATACCCCCTCCCCGATAACATTATTTCCCCATGTATGTATCTCGTCGTTGTCAATATTACCCCCTCCTTGAAGCGTTCTCGAGGCCACCCCTAACCCTTGAAGCGTTGTCGAGGCCACCGGAAACCCTAGAGAAGCAGCGTCGAGGCCACAAATTAATATATATGATTCCTTACTGTGATTAGCTAGCTAGTTCAACGTTTGCCATTAATATATCCATATGTCATTTTTGAATAATAATTGCCATGTTGTAAATATTTGTAGAAACTATGGACGACACCCCCCGAGACAAAGCACAAGAAGCGATGTTGCTGGACATAATCGCAAACGGACGTGATGCCGTCTTGTCGTTTCTCAACGACACCGATGAGCTGCTGGAAAGAGAGGATGAAGAAGCAGGCTATGATTATGATGGCTCCGGTGACCCAATGCACATGCAAGAAGTAGACCGTGAGGACGTCTCCGGTGACCCAATGCCGGTGCAAGAAGGAGACCGTGATGATGGCTCCGGTGACCGAACCGAGTCCGGCCAGTAGGTATATGTATTAGTTAAGCATGTGCTGACTAGTTAATTGATGCATTCATTGTTTTGGTATGTACACATATTAATTAACTCTCGGCGTTGTTCTTTTTTCTAGCCCTTCGGATCGAGCACATCTTCGGTAAGGAGATGAGGCCCGAAGAAAAAGTTGAGCTCGCATGAAAATTTTGAGATAACAGAAAGCGCGCGCACCGGCCAACCGATTGAACCCATCCGGATAAAGAACGCATTTGTTAATCAGTGCGGGGTTCTGGTTAGGGACAAGATCCCAATCAGCATCCAGCAATGGTTAAAGCCGGCTGCTGATACGTCCAAAACGTATCTATAATTTCTGCTTGCTCCATGCCTCTTTTGTGTGATATTGCTATGATATTTATGCACTTCCATACACTTTTGATCATATTTGGACTAACCTATTAACTCAGTGCACCTCAGTGCCAGTTTTTGTTTTCTGCTGTTTTTGTATTTCAGGTTTTCCCATTACTTAAATTGCCAGAAAAATTCCGGGAAAAATATATAAAAAATCAGCGCTCCAGAAGCTTCCGTGTGGCCAAAGTAGGGCCAGAGGGGGGCCACCAGGGCTCCAGGCGCCCTGGGGGCGCGGCCCCCCTCCTGGCCGCGCCGGGGGGCGCCTGGGCCCCCCTGACCTCCGCTGATGACCCCCTTTGGCATATATTTACACCGCGTCGCGGAAACCCTGATTCCAGACCCCTTTTCTCCAGACGCAATTCCGATCTCCGCCGCCATCGCCATCAAGTTTCGGGGGACCAGAATTCCTGTGCCGGCACCCTGCCGGGACGGGGAAGTGCCCCCGGATTCATCTCCATCGACATTGCTTCCTCCCTCCATGATGCGGGAGTAGTTCCTCCTCGGGGCTGAGGTTTCTACCAGTAGCTATGTGGTCAATTCTCTCTCCCATTATGTGATCTTCGTTGTGATCATAGGCTATGTTAATCTAGGGTGATCCCATGATATTTCCCCTTCCTCTATGTATTGGATTGATGTACCCACTTGTCTTTATCTAGTATAATCCCCGAGACCAAGGTGACAGCGGTCTATTGGACATGGATTAGAAGAATATTTTCATGAGTGATTTCCTCTTTTGTGTGTGGATTGAAGATTGAGAGTCTCTTGGTGCTTGTCTTTGACTATCCTTTAGATATGTTGTGGTGATTGTGGTACTCTCTTTGGATGGCCGCGGTGACATTGGGAAATCCATAGATTGAGAACTACGAACTTTGAGGTGTGCTTTTGTAGCCCTACATAATTCTCGTCCTCTCTTGACCACAAAGGAATGACCTCCGGGTGCGTCCCCCTTGCATGTTTTATGGGAAATATCATGTGATTCGATTATGTTAATGTTGTTGGGAGTTGCCACTAGTGAAAGTATGAAGCCTAGGCCTTGTTTCCACCATTGCAATACCATTTGTGCTCACGTTTACCACTTGTTTGCTTGCTGCACTTTTTATTACAGATTTATATTACTTTGCTTTGCCACTCCTATCATCCATATTTTACCATCTCTTCGCCGAACTAGTGCACCTATACATTTGACAAGTGTATTAGGTGTGTTGGGGACACAAGAGACTTCTTGTATCTTGATTGCAGGGTTGCTTGAAAGGGGTATGTTCAACCTCCACTTCCCTGAGTTCGATAAACCTTGGGTTACTCACTTAAGGGAAATTTGCTGCTCTCCTACAAACCTCTGCTCTTGGAGGCCCAACACTGTCTACAAGAATAGAAGCGTGTGTAGACATCAAGCTATTTCTGGCGCCGTTGCCGGGGAAGTGAGGTAAGTGAAGGTACCTTCTCTAGATCTTGCAATTAAATCTTTTTGTTTCTTGTTTTTTTTCACTAGTTATGTTTATGGAAAACCGCGCTCTTAGTTAGCTGCTTGGGGAAGGCCGCTTTAGCACTCCCGTGGTAGAGAAGTCTCCTCCACCTACTGAATGTATCCCGTTCCGAATACCACTTAGGATAATTGAAATAATTATGAACAATCGTTATGATGGGACAGTCAATCCTAGTATTCATTTGTTGAAACTTACAGAACTTTGTGAGTTGTTTAAGATTTCAGGTTTGACAAGAGATGGAGTCATGAGGAAATTATTTGCCTTGTCCTTGAAAGGAAAAGCATTGGAATGGTATAGGCTACTAGATGACTCTCACCTGCTGGATTGGGAAGAGATCCAGTATCTCTTTTACTCCAAGTTTTATCCTCTTCATGAAGTCCATGAGAATAGGAATTATGTTTATAATTTCTATCCTCATGACGGAGAGAGCGTAGCTCAAACTTGGGGGAGACTGAAAACGTTAATGCTAAAAAGTCCTAACCATGGGCTCCCCAAAGATATGATTATTACTAATTTCTATGTGAGGCTCTCTCGATAGGATAAAGATTTGCTCGATGCTTCCTCTATGGGTTCTTTCACAAACGAAAAGATTGATGCTAAATGGGAACTCCTTGAAAGAATTCAACGCAACACTGAAGATTGGGAGATCGACAAAGGTAAAGAGTCAGGTACAGTTTATGAGTATGATTGCATTAAGTCCTTTGTTGAAACTACAAGTTTTAATAAGTTTAGTGCTAAGTTTGGGCTTGATTCTCAACTCCTTGTTGATTTCCTCAAACCTTTTGCTTCACATCTTAATATGCCTAAGGAGGATTGGATCAAGCATCATGAACCTTTTAAAGAGATTTGCAAAGAAAATGAAATTGTTCATGATGATTGCAACATGCATGATCCAATTCCTAAAAATGAAGTTTTATATAAGCATGTTAATTTTTGTGGAGTGGATAGACCTTGTGAAAGGCCTATGATTGAAGAAGAGAAGTATTGTAAGCAACATAAGCATGAAAGAACAATCACTTGGGTCAGAGATTTAAATGAAATTGCTAGAGAATTGTGTGACCTTTATCCTTTTACTTGTGAACTTTGCTGTATAGAGGGTCACTTTAATTTTCAATGCATGAACTTTCAAAACATAACTGTTAACCAGTTGTGTGATAACATGATCACCTCTGATCTTTATGATGAGCTTAAGTTATTTTTGATGTGTGAAGAGTTATCAGAAAAGACTTCTTGGCTAGATGTTAATGCCATAGGAATAAAAAACACTTTGCAAAATTGCCATCTCTATTGTGTTGTTAATTGCCATGAAAATGATTACATAAGTAAGATTAGAAAGGAGGGAACTTTACCAAAGTATAAAAATGTCTCTTATATTTCTGCTAATAAAAAGGAGAGTTTCTCCCAAGTTTCCCCTATTGTTTCTAATGATAAACCAGGATATGTGGAGAAGCTTCATCTCCAACCACTCCCTCCTGAGGTTAAGAAGAAGAAAAAGAAGAGGAGGAGGAAGAGGAGCAAGAAAGAAGAAGAATGGGTATCAACCTGGCCTGAGCATATTCCTCCCATCAACTTTTATCCTAACGGTTGTAAGTTTAAAGAAGAAGGTGAAGTTTATTGCCTTAATTATCATCTTGATGATACATCCGTAGGTACTATTGAAGATGATTTTGATTATGATATGCATGTTACTTATTGTGATTGGGAAAATGATGATAATGCTACTTATGATCTTGAAAATCTTTTTGGTACCAACTCTGAAAGTGATGATATGGGAAGCTCTAAGCTTGGGGATGATAGGATTGCAAATCCCTTACCCACTAGTGATGTGATAATTGATAATTCTTTTGCTAGTAAGAATAAAGACAACATGTTTACAAATATAGTTGCTAGCAATGATAATGCTCTTCTCTACCATGATGATGTTATAACTCCAATCTATAGTGATTATAAAGGTACCTATGACATAAGGAGAAATTATCCTTATGAAACTTGTCATAATCATGGAGGGAATTACTCCCTTGTTGAACACCATCTTCCTAATACACAATTAATCTATAGTGTTCAAGCTGTTTATGATAGTCCTACTCCCACTATTACCAATGAGAAAGATTATGCTTATGTGGAGAGTAAGAGTACCTTTTTGCATGTGGATCATGGTAACAATGCTTTATGTGATGCTTATATTGTTGAGTTTATTCGTGATCCCACTGAAAATTATTATGAGAAGGGAACATATGCTTATAGATATTGCAATAATATCAACTTCCCTCTCTTTATGTTGAAGGTTTTGAAGCTGCACTTGTTTTGTCTTCCTATGCTTATTGCCGTGTGCTTCAATGAATTATTCTATTGCAATATTCCTATGCATAGGAAGCATGTTAGGCTTAAATGTGTTTGATATTTGCTTCTTGATGCTCTCTTTTGCTCTGCAAGTCTTATTCCTACGAGAGCATCATTAAAGTCTTAAGCCTATCTTTATGGCTATAAAGAAAGAGCTCTAGGGAGACAACCCTTGTCTTCTTTGCTTTCAGCTTGTCCTTTCAGTTTTTAGTGGTCTTGATGTTTGTTACTACTGTAGCAACATCATTCTATCTTTACTTTTCAGCTTTGTGCCAAGTTTAGCCTCTGATTGCAAGAAAGTTCAAAAGTTGTGACGTGCTGTCCAGGAAACAGATTCTGTCCTTGGACAGAAAAATTCGTATAAAATCACCAGATCATCTTTTTGGTCTGAATTTTTTCGACAGCGTGCTCTATACAATTGGCTTTCGGGCATCTGTTCTGAGTTTTTTTATTTGAGTTGCAGAAGTGCCCCGAAAAAATTATTTACTACCTGCTGGTCTGTTTTTCACAGATTCTGTCATGTTTTGCCTTTCCTTCATTTTGCAAACCTTGAGCTTGCTTATTCTTTGCAAAAACCTTTTGGCAATCTTGAGAAACAGTAGACCTTAAAGATTATCCTTATTTCCAGCAAGTAAAAATTATTTTATTATGGGTACTAACCTCGCTAATCAGATTATGATGAGTTATGTATGAAGGGAGTTTTCAAGTGTGCGAGGGAAGATAATAAAAAGATTCAGGAGTGTCAAACACTCAAGCTTGGGGATGCCCCCATGCACCCCCAAGAAATATTCAAGAAGACTCAAGCGTCTAAGCTTGGGGATGCCCCCGTGCATCCCCTTCTCCATCAACATTATCAGTTCGTCTTTCGTTCCACTATATTTTAATCACTTCATGTGTTATGTGCTATGCTTGGAGCGTCTTGCTTTTAGTTTCCTTTTTAGTTTTCTTTAGCTTTGCTTGCTTTTCATAACGAGTTGGAACTCAACTTTCTTTGTGTGGGAGAGAAACACGCTCCACTTCAACCTGGAACACAACATAGAATTTTCATGTCTATCTTTGCTGTGTGTGTTCTTTGTCTTTCAATAGCTACTATCATGCTTAGCTCTTAGTTTTCATGCTTTTCTTTTTAAAGAGCTTTTGTTTAGTTGGTTGCTGGAACTCTCTTTAGTTATCATGCTTATCTTGTTAAGAGAGTTGGCTTCTGTTGCACTGGTTGATATGTCTATGATAAACATGCTATGTGCATAATGGTGCTTAGTAATTCATGTTCTCTTATGGTTAGTCTCAAATAGCTGGGGGGTTCTCAATGTGTTATTGGAGTACCAACATGATTTGTTTGCCTATGATGTGGTATGGTTTAGTGATATCTTCCTTCAAGAATTTATTTTGATTGACTTGGCATATGCTCACGCATATTTAAGACTGTAAAGAAAGTCTATCAAGCCTTGATGATCTTTAATTTCTGAGTAGCGATATAACTTCCATGCCCGATTCAATGTTGCTTTGTCGCTCTGCATGATTATGACCGTCATTGCTCTCGTAGTTGGTCGCTCCCAGTCTTTTGCTAACCTTCGCCTGTACTAAGAGGACTGACTGCTTGTGCATCCAAAATCCTTTAAACCAGTTATGCCATATGAGTCCACCATACCTTCCTATACATGGTATTTACTTGCCATTCCTAACGAAGACTATCTTGTACCATCTCGAAATTATTCAAAAAAGCATTTCTCTTTTGTGCCTCTGTTTTAGCTCATGAGGAAGTAGTAGTTAATTCATGATCTTTTTAGGTTGGACAAGCTTCACCCCAGAAATTGCATGTCTAATGTGCAAACCCCTAATATGAGAAGGAACTGGCATAGAGTGCGCCCGGCTCATTAAAAAATATATACAACAAACAAACCCTCCTTCACGCTTTGTTCATGAGAAATCAGAAAACTTTGGCAGTGATAAACAAAGGAGATTAAGAGGATGTGAACGTCCTCGTACGGGAGCCGTTCCTCGAAACTTATCCAGCTCGAGAAGTAATTGAGTTATCTGCTAGCATTCGTTGACGAAATATGCATACTCCAAAAATAATTTTTACCTTTGTTTTAAAAACCAAGAGCTCTGGTACATGTTTAGTTTTTGTTTCCGACCACGGGTTTTCAACCTTGCCATCAAAAGCCACGGTTCGAGAGTCTCCACCTTCTTTAAAGCACCAACTATTGAGAGCATGATTGTCATTCTGAGTGTAATGTGCATTGTCCCAAAGTACCATTGTCTTTTGCATGATTATGATATCGTTTATTCTGAAATCATTGTATCTAGTCGTCACTTAAACCTTGGAGGTGCCCCTGTATTTATGTTTTGCTTCACTAAAGGGGGCAAGCGAGGTATCACTTTATCATATTTGCACACCATGCTCACTACAAATCTATTTGATGTTTCAGTATCATATTGTAAAACTTTCAGTTCTTTGTGATTTTCTAATGAGGCAACTTAATTACTACAGATTCATTGTCTCAGTAAGCTTTTGTCATGTGACTGTGAAAAGTCCTTATATGGTTAATAGCATGTCACCACAGAAATTATGCTTGTTATCATTTACCTACTCGAGGACGAGCAGGAATTAAGCTTGGGGATGTTGATACGTCCAAAACGTATCTATAATTTCTGCTTGCTCCATGCCTCTTTTGTGTGATATTGCTATGATATTTATGCACTTCCATACACTTTTGATCATATTTGGACTAACCTATTAACTCAGTGCACCTCAGTGCCAGTTTCTGTTTTCTGCTGTTTTTGTATTTCAGGTTTTCCCATTACTTAAATTGCCAGAAAAATTCCGGGAAAAATATATAAAAAATCAGCGCTCCAGAAGCTTCCGTGCGGCCAAAGTAGGGCCAGAGGGGGGCCACCAGGGCTCCAGGCGCCCTGGGGGCGCGGCCCCCCTCCTGGCCGCGCCGGGGGGGCGCCTGGGCCCCCCTGACCTCCGCTTATGACCCCCTTTGGCATATATTTACACCGCGTCGCGGAAACCCTGATTCCAGACCCCTTTTCTCCAGACGCAATTCCGATCTCCGCCGCCATCGCCATCAAGTTTCGGGGGACCAGAATTCCTGTGCCGGCACCCTGCCGGGATGGGGAAGTGCCCCCGGATTCATCTCCATCGACGTTGCTTCCTCCCTCCATGATGCGGGAGGTTTCTACCAGTAGCTATGTGGTCAATTCTCTCTCCCATGATGTGATCTTCGTTGTGATCATAGGCTATGTTAATCTAGGGTGACCCCATGATATTTCCCCTTCCTCTATGTATTGGATTGATGTACCCACTTGTCTTTATCTAGTATAATCCCCGAGACCAAGGTGACAGCGGTCTATTGGACATGGATTAGAAGAATATTTTCATGAGTGATTTCCTCTTTTGTGTGTGGATTGAAGATTGAGAGTCTCTTGGTGCTTGTCTTTGACTATCCTTTAGATATGTTGTGGTGATTGTGGTACTCTCTTTGGATGGCCGCGGTGACATTGGGAAATCCATAGATTGAGAACTACGAACTTTGAGGTGTGCTTTTGTAGCCCTACATAATTCTCGTCCTCTCTTGACCACAAAGGAATGACCTCCGGGTGTGTCCCCCTTGCATTTTTTATGGGAAATATCATGTGATTTGATTATGTTAATGTTGTTGGGAGTTGCCACTAGTGAAAGTATGAAGCCTAGGCCTTGTTTCCACCATTGCAATACCATTTGTGCTCACGTTTACCACTTGTTTGCTTGCTGCAATTTTTATTACAGATTTATATTACTTTGCTTTGCCACTCCTATCATCCATATTTTACCATCTCTTCGCCGAACTAGTGCACCTATACATCTGACAAGTGTATTAGGTGTGTTGGGGACACAAGAGACTTCTTGTATCTTGATTGCAGGGTTGCTTGAAAGGGGTACGTTCAACCTCCACTTCCCTGAGTTCGATAAACCTTGGGTTAGTCACTTAAGGGAAATTTGCTGCTCTCCTACAAACCTCTGCTCTTGGAGGCCCAACACTGTCTACAAGAATAGAAGCGTGTGTAGACATCAGCTGCAGAAGACCCTCAGGTGTCTTATGTCACTGATATGCAGAAAGAAGATCTTTGGACTGAGCTGAAGTCAAATTTCACCCTACCGCCAGAGGATGATCCGACGAAGCCAGTTAAAGAGGAATTAATCAAGTCTTTTGCTCTTACGAAGATGGCAGACTTATTCAGGAGGTGGAAGAAAGTCCTGAATAAGTTTGTCCGCAAAAAAGAGACACCAGAATTCAAGGGCATATATGAGAAGATCAAAGATGACTGGCCCGCATTTGTGGCCTATAAGACATCGGAAAAGAGTAAGAAGATGTCGGCGACAAACAAGCAAAATGCTGCGAAGAAGATGCATCACCATCGCATGGGGTCAGGTGGCTACCTCAGAGCCCGGCCTAAGTTGGCCAAGGCTGAGAATGATCTGCTTCAGAAAGGGATCGAACTAGAGACAATGAACTGGCCAGACCGTTGCCGGACTTGGTTCTTCGGGGCTGGCGGAACCTTGGACCCTGTATCAGGGTGGTGCATTTGGACGGACAAGCAATTGGAAATACCACTCAAGAAGCTTTGGCACAATATCAAAGCAGCGTAGCAAGGGACGTTCGTTCCCGACAGAGAGAACGACGAGCTCACAATGGCCCTCGGGAATCCTGAGCACCCTGGATGGACACGAGGCACGCCAGGCTCCGTTCCGTGGAGTGCTGGGTTTCCGGACGCATGCAGTTACAAATGCCACGAGAGGAGGAAGAAAGTGCAGCAGACCGAACTGCGGGCACTGCACGCTAGGGTACAAGCGATAGAGGAACGAGAAGCAAATCGCAGCAAAAGAACTGCCGAAGCTTCCCCCGAAGCTACCCCGCCATTTCAGCGGAGAAGCAGCGTGGCTTCCACCGAGCTGCTTCAGCCGGAGCATGTCTTGACGGCTCCTGCCAGCTATCCCGTGGATGCTATCACAGAGTCTCAAAATTTCCACCTTATGACGCAATGGATTAATATGAAGGTCAAGGCGGTTGCTGGCTCTGTTTATCCTACTGGACCCGGCGCAACTTTTAACTGCTGGCCGATTCCAGAAGGATATGCTAGGGTGATGGTGGATGAAATAACGGAGGGATTTGAGGACCTCCAGCTTGACCACCCTACCGGTGAAGGGGATACTCGGCTGGGTTCTTCTCTGAAGACTCCATGCCTATGGCGGAAGGACCTCATCAACATTCTGAACTGGACGCCTCCGCCTCCTCCTCCTCCTCCTCCGGCGAGTCAGGGCACTCCGCCTCCTCCACCGCCTCCTCCTCCGGCAAGTGATGATCAGGGTGTTGGGGAACGTAGTATTTTCAAAATTTTCCTACGATCACGCAAGATCTATCTACTAGATGCATAGCAACGAGGGGGAGAGTGTGTCTACGTACCCTCGTAGACCGGGAGCGGAAGCGTCAAGTGACGCGGTTGATGTAGTCGAACTTCTTCGCGATCCAACCGATCAAGCACCGAATGTACGGCACCTCCGCGTTCAGCACACATTCAGCTTGATGACGTCCCACGAGCTCTTGATCCAGTTGAGCTTCACGGGAGAGTTTCGCCAGCACGACGGCGTGGTGACAGATATGATGTATCTACCGGCGCAGGGCTTCGCCTAAGCACTGCAACGGTATGACCGAGGTGTGTTTCTGTGGAGAGGGGCATCGCACACGGCTAAAACAATTCAACTTGTGTGTCGTGCCCCCCTGTCCCCGTATATAAAGGAGCAAGGGAGAGGCCGGCCCTAGAGGGGGAGCGCCAAGTGTGGGGAGTCCTACTAGGACTCCCAAGTCCTAGTAGGATTCCCCTTTCCTTTTCGGAGTAGGAGAGAAGGAAAGAGGTGGAGAGGGTGAAGGAAAAGGGGGCTGCACCCCTTGTCCAATTCGGACCAGAGGGGGGGCGCGCGCCTCCTTCCGTTTGGCCTTTCTCCTCTATTCCCGTATGGCCCAATAAGGCCCATATACTCCGAAAAATACCAGAATCACTCGGAACCTATCCGATGTCTGAATATAGTCGTCCAATATATTGATCTTTACGTCTCGACCATTTCGAGACTCCTCGTCATGTCCCCGGTCTCATCCGGGACTCCGAACTCCTTCGGTACATCAAAACTCATAAACTCATAATACCGATCGTCATCAAACGTTAAGCGTGCGGACCCTACGGGTTCGAGAACTATGTAGACATGACCGAGACTCATCTCCGGTCAATAACCAATGGCGGAACCTGGATGCTCATATTGGCTCCTACATATTCTACGAAGATCTTTATCGGTTAAACCGCATAACAACATATGTTGTTCCTTTTGTCATTGGTATGTTACTTGCCCGAGATTCGATCGTCGGTATCTCTATACCTAGTTCAATCTCATTACCGGCAAGTCTCTTTACTCGTTCCGTAATACATCATCTCGTGACTAATTCATTAGTCTTTTGCTTGCAAGGCTTATTATGATGTGCATTACCGAGAGGGCCCAGAGATACCTCTCCGACACTCGGAGTGACAAATCCTAGTCTTGATCTATGCCAACACCACGAACACTTTCGGAGACACCTGTAGAGCATCTTTATGATCACCCAATTACGTTGTGACGTTTGATAGCACACAAGGTGTTCCTACGGTATTCGGGAGTTGCATAATCTCATAGTCATAGGAACATGTATAAGTTATGAAGAAAGCAATAGCAGTAAAACTAAACGATCATAGTGCTAAGCTAACGGATGGGTCTTGTCCATCACATCATTCTCCTAATGATGTGATTTAGTTGATCAAATGACAACTCATGTCTATGGTTAGGAAACATAACCATCTTTGATCAATGAGCTAGTCTAGTAGAGGCATACTAGGGACACTCTGTTTTGTCTATGTATTCACACATGTACTAAGTTTCCGGTTAATACAATTCTAGCATGAATAATAAACATTTATCATGATATAAGGAAATATAAATAACAACTTTATTATTGCCACTAGGGCATATTTCCTTCAGTCTCCCACTTGCACTAGAGTCAATAATCTAGCTCACATCGCCATGTGATTTAATACCGATAGTTCACATCGTTATGTGAATAACACCCATAGTTCACATCGCCATGTGACCAACACCCAAAGGGTTTACTAGAGTCAATAATCTAGTTCACATCGCTATGTGATTAATACCCAAGAGTAATAAGGTGTGATCATGTTTTGCTTGTGAGAGAAGTTTAGTCAACGGGTCTGTCACATTCAGATCCGTATGTATTTCGCAAATTTCTATGTCTACAATGCTCTGTATGGAGCTACTCTAGCTAATTCCTCCCACTTTCAATACGCATCCAGATTGATACTTAGAGTCATCTGGATTTAGTGTCAAAGATTTCATCGGCGTAACCCTTTACGACGAACTCTTTATCACCTCCATAATCGAGAAACATTTCCTTAGTCATCCAGTTACTAAGGATAATATTAACCGCTCTACAGTGATCTACTCCTGGATCACTATTGTACCCCCTTGACAAACTCATGGCAAGGTACACAACATGTTTGGTACACAGCATGGCATACTTTATAGAACCTATGGCTGAGGTATAGGAATAACTTTCATTCTCTCTATATTTTTCTGCCGTGGTCTGGCTTTGAGTCTTACTCAACTTCACACCTTACAAGTCAGGCAAGAACTCCTTCTTTGACTGATCCATTTTGAACTACTTCAAAATCTTATCAAGGTATGTACTCATCGAAAGTCTTATCAAGCGTCTTGATCTATCTCTATAGATCTTGATGCCCAATATGTAAGCAGCTTCACCAAGGTCTTTCTTTGAAAAATTCCTTTCAAACACTCCTTTATGCTTTCCAAAAAATTCTACATCATTTCCGATTGACAATATGTCATTCACATATACTTATCAGAAAGGTTGTAGTGCTCCCACTCACTTCTTGTAAATACAGGCTTCACCACAAGTCTGTATAAATCTATATGCGTTGATCAACTTATCAAAGGTATATTCCAACTCCGAGATGCTTACACCAGTCCATAGATGGATCGCTGGAGCTTGCACATTTTGTTAGCACCTTTAGGATTGACAAAACCTTCTGGTTGCATCATATACAAGTCTTCTTTAATAAATCCATTAAAGAATGCACTTTTGTTATCCATTTGCCAGATTTCATAAAATGCGGCAATTGCTAACATGATTCGGACAGACTTAAGCATCGCTACGGGTGAGAAAGTCTCATCGTAGTCAACTCCTTGAACTTGTTGAAAAACTTTCGCAACAAGTCGAGCTTTGTAAACAGTAACATTACCGTCAGTGTCAGTCTTCCTCTTGAAGATCCATTTATTTTTGATGGCTTGTCGATCATCGGGCAAGTCAACCAAAGTCCACACTTTGTTCTCATACATGGATCTCATCTCAGATTTCATGGCATCAAGCCATTTTGCGGAATCTGGGCTCATCATCGCTTCCTCATAGTTCGTAGGTTCATCATGGTCCAGTAACATGACTTCCAGAACCGGGTTGCCGTACCACTCTGATGCGGAACGAACTCTGGTTGATCTACGAAGTTCAGCAGAAACTTGATCTGAAGTTTCATGATCATCATCATTAGCTTCCTCACTAATTGGTGTAGGAATCACTGGAACTAGTTTCTGTGATGTTCCACTTTCCAATTCTGGAGAAGGTACAATTACCTCATCAAGTTCTACTTTCCTCCCACTCACTTCTTTCGAGAGAAACTCCTTCTCTAGAAAGGATCCACTCTTAGCAACAAAGACCTTGCCTTCGGATCTGTGATAGAAGGTGTACCCAACAGTTTCTTTTGGGTATCCTATGAAGATTTACTTCTCCGATTTGGGTTCGAGCTTATCATGTTGAAACTTTTTTCACATAAGCATCGCAGTCCCAAACTTAAAGAAATGACAGCTTAGGTTTCTCGTCAAACCACAGTTCATACGGTGTCATCTCCATGGATTTAGATGGTGCCCTATTTAACGTGAATGTAGCTGTCTCTAATGCATAACCCCAAAAGCGATAGTGGTAGATCAGTAAGAGACATCATCGATCGCACCATATCTAATAAAGTACGGTTACGACATTCGGACACAACATTACACTGTGGTGTTCCAGGTGGCGTGAGTAGTGAAACTATTTCACATTGTTTTTACTGAAGGCCAAACTCGCTAACTCAAATATTTTACCTCTACGATCATATCGTAGAAACTCTTATTTTTTTGTTACGATGATTCTCCACTTCACTCTGAAATTCTTTGAACTTTTCAAATGTTTCAGACTTGTGCTTCATTAAGTAGATATACCCATATCTTCTCAAATCATCAGTGAAGGTCAGAAAATAACGATACCCGCCGCGAGCTTCAACACTCATTGGTCCACATACATCTGTATGTATGATCTCCAACAAATCTGTTGCTCGCTCCATTGTTCCGGAGAACGGGGTTTTAGTCATCTTGCCCATGAGGCATGGTTCGCAAGCACCAAGTGATTCCAAAAGTCCATCACTATGGAGTTTCTTCATGCGCTTTACACCATTATGACCTAAACGGCAGTGCCACAATTAAGTTGCACTATCATTATTAACCTTGCATCTTTTGGCTTCAATATTATGAATATGTGTATCACCACGATCGAGATCCAACAAACTATTTTCATTGGGTGTATGACCATCGAAGGTTTTATTCATGTAAATAGAATAACAATTATTCTATGACTTTAAATGAATAACCGTATTGCAACAAATATGATCAAATCATATTCATGCTCAACGCAAATGCCAAATAACATTTATTTAGGTTTTACACTAATCCCGAAAGTATAGGGAGTGTGCGATGATGATCATATCAATCTTGGAACCACTTCCAACACACATCGTCACTTCACCTTTAACTAGTCTCTGTTCATTCTGCAATTCTCGTTTCGAGTTACTAATTTTAGCAACTGAACCGGTATCAAATACCCAGGGGTTGCTATGAACACTAGTAAGTACACATCAATAATCTGTATATCAAAATATACCTTTGTTCACTTTGCCATCCTTCTTATCCGCCAAGTATCTAGGGCAGTTCCACATCCAGTGACCATTTCCTTTGCAGTAGAAGCACTTAGTTTCAGGCTCGAGTTTTAGCTTTGGGTTTCTTCACGGTAGTGACAACTTGCTTGTCATTCTTCTTGAAGTTCCCCTTCTATCCCTTTGCCCTTTACTTGAAACAAGTGGTCTTGTTAACCATCAACACTTGATGCTTTTTCATGATTTCTACCTTCGCCGACTTCAGCATCGCGAAGAGCTCGGGAATTCCTTTCGTCATCCCTTGCATATTATAGTTCATCACGAAGTTCTACTAACTTGGTGATAGTGACTAGAGAACTTTGTCAATTACTATCTTATCTGGAAGATTAACTCCCACTTGATTCAATTAATTGTAGTACACAGACAATCTGAGCACATGCTCACTGGTTGAGCTATTCTCCTCCATCTTGTAGGCAAAGTACGGTCATAAGTCTTATACCTCTCAACACGGGCATGAGTATGAAATACTAATTTCAACTCTTGGAACATCTTATATGCTCCGTGGCGTTCAAAACGTTTTTGAAGTCCCGGTTCTAAGCCGTAAAGCATGGTGCACTTAAACTATCAAGTAGTCATCATACCGAGCTTTTGTCAAAACGTTCATAACGTCTACATCTGCTCCTGCAATAGGTCTGTCACCTAGCGGTGCATCAAGGACATAATTCTCTGTGCAGCAATGAGGATAATCCTCAGATCACGGAACAATTCCGCATCATTGCTACTAACATCTTTCAACTTAGTTTTCTCTAGGAACATATAAAAAATAGACGGGGAGCAACATCGTGAGCTATTGATCTACAACATAGATATGCTAATACTACGAGGACTAAGGCTGTGTTTGGTTGGACAGATTGTCCCAGCTTCTGCTTTTTAAAATCTAAAAGCTAACCAAAGGGATAAATCTTGGGAGTAGCTTCTAATAATCTATAGCTTTTACGTAGTACAAATTTTGCAGCTGGGGTACCCCCAACTTTTACAGCTTTTAAACCAACCACTTTTAGCTGTCCCCATAATTATTAATGGTATTTACCCACCAATGCCACTCCCAAGTCATACCTCTTCGTTATTTTCTTCTCAACTCCCGCACGAGGCAGAGGATCGAAGCACATCAACCTCAAATCAAAAAAAGAAGCACATCGACCTAGGGTTGGTCGCCGCCGCCGCCCCTGCCGCCACCGATCGCCAACGCAGCCGGCTCCGGCGATCCTCCGCCGCCGCCTGCTCCGGCGAACCTCCGCTGCCGCCCGCTCCGTTTCAAGGTAAAGTTACTCCCTCCTCCTCCCTCCTCCATGCTCCTCCCTTCCCTTGCTGTTGCCGGCGGCCAAGCTCCGGCCAGCCGTTCTCGCCGGCGCACCGGCCAGTCCTAGTCCCCCCAAGTCCCTCCTCCCTCCTCCCCACTTTCTCCATCCTTCATCTATCCTCCTCCCTGGTCGCCCCTTCCAGCCCGCCTGTTCCCGGCGGCCTAGGTCCGGCGGCGGCCTAGGTCCGGCCGGCCGGCCGGCGGCGCCAGCTCACCGGCCTCATTCCTCCTAGCCCTTTCCCCAATTCCCTGCTCCCTCCCCCCCTCTTCTTCCTCCTCACCCTCCCTGTTTGCTTTGAATTTTTCTGCACAAATTTATTTACGTAATGTTTAATTGCTTGTATACATGATATGTACAGAAGCTGAACATGATATACCTATTTTTTGTTTGATGTATAAGCTTGTATGACATGTCATCTAAAAAGACAGCAAACAACATTCACAAAAATTTCTTGTACATAGATATTATGTTTGCTACTTGTACATATATTTGAGTACTTGCTACTATTATGTAATGCATTGTTCTTGATACGTGCTTTTCTCATATTGCCTTATTGAAGTATGACTGAGAAGGCGGTGTGGGATGATGCCCATCTCAAGAAACTCATTGAAATATTGAGAGAAGAGGTTGAAAAAGGGAATAGGCCATTAGGTTATTTAAACAAGAAGGGTTGGGCAAACGTTTTGGAGAAATGGGAAGCTAGAAAGGGAAAGAAGTATCCCAAGGATAAATTCAAGAACAAGTGGGATGCCGTAAAAAATGACTACACTTGGTTCATGGAGTTGAAAAATGAAGCAACTGGGCTTGGATGGGATGATGCGAAGAGAACCGTTGATTGCCCTAAAGAATGGTGGGATGAACATATCAAGGTAGGACTAGCCATTTTGTTTTTCATTTGGCATGGTTCTATATGACTGCATTATCTCACTTGTACATTAAAATCCATTTCAAAGATGCCAAGAGAGTACAGGAAAGAAATGCAATCATATGAAATTCAAAAAACAGGGACCAAAGCACCTTGAAGATTTGCACATCATATTTGACAAAGTACATGTTACTTGGGCTAGTGCTTCTTGTGCTGGAGATATATCTTCTGATGAATCAAGTGATGATAATGTGGTTCCTATCGAGAAACCCGATGATAGTGCTAAAATGAAGTTGGCATCTTCGAAGAAACCAAAACCAAGCAAGAAGCGCAAACAACCATCTAACGCAGATGAGGAGAAGGAAGAGAAGAGTCCATTCTTACGATTGTACAAGCAGACATGCGAGAAAATAGAAAGTGGAGTGGAGAAGATAACATCAAGTGTTGAAGCATCATCCACTCCTCTCACAAACCATGTTCCCACCATTTCAGAAGTAATGAAGATGGTCAAAGAATGTGGTGTGAAGGAAAAAACTGCTCTCATGCACACAACCCTCACTCTTATAGTGAAGCCCGAGTTTAGGGAAATCTTCAATGTTCTTGAAACAAAAGAAGGGAGGTTTGATTTTTTGGAGAGGGAGCATGAGAAGGAGATGTTGAAGCACGTGTAGTGAATCATATTTGTTTATGTTATAGACCTATATTTGCTTTCATTGTGAACCAAATTTGGTTATTTGTGGACCATATTGGCTTTCGTTGTGGATGTAATTGCTTTTGTCGTGGACCATATTTGCTTATGTTGGTTTACCATATTTATGTTGTGAGAAATATTTACTCCTATTGTTTACCATATTTATGTTGTGAGAAATATGTGCTCGTGTTGTTTTACCTTATTTATGTTGTGATAAATATTTGCTCGTGTTGTTTACTATATTTATGTTCTGGGAAATATTAGCTTGTGTTGTTTTTCAATATTTATGTTGCGATAAATAATTGCTCGTGTAGTCTGATCATATTTACGTGATGACCATGAATATTTTAACATTTTTAAATTGTTATGTAGATGGATGCAAGAATGGAAGAAGTGGCCATAAAGGGACAGGAGGGAATGAAACTTCTAGCTGAACTTGCGAATCAAGCTGCTATCATGGGAAACCTAGGTAACCTCTATGTTGAGCGATACTTGAACAAAACATACAGAGTGCCTCAGCAAACAGGACTTCAATGGGTCATGGAGTGTTACGGTCGACCTAGATACTTTTATAAAATGTTTCGAATGGGCACTGATGTTTTCATGGCACTTCATGATTTGCTTGTCTCTGCATATGGTTTGACGTCAACCACTAATGTTTCATCAATTGAGTCACTGGCCATGTTCTTATGGATTGTTGGAGGCCCTCAATCATTTGCTCAAGCTGAGAACCGTTTTGTACGATCACTTTGGACAGTTCATACAAAGTTTAAGGAAGTTTTGTTATGTTTGCGCAAGTTAGCGAAAGATAACATCAAACCTACAGATCCTACTTTTAGGCATGAGCATGAAAAGATTAAGGAAGAGCGTTTCTGGCCTCATTTCAAAGGCGCTATTGGTGCCATAGATGGATCACATGTGCCAGTTTCAGTGCCTGCAGATGATGCGGTTAACCATAGATGTCGACATGGTTTCACATCTCAGAATGTGCTTGCAGTATGTGAATTTGACATGAGGTTTACCTTTGTGGTTGCCGGTTGGCCGGGCTGTGCACATGATACAAGGGTCTTGAATCATGCATTAGCACACTTCCCTTCATTTCCTGTACCACCCAAAGGTATAATGTAGTAACAGATGTCATCATTAATTATATTCTTATGTGTGACGCTAACTTTGTGTTCTTTTTCAGGGAAATACTATCTTGTCGACTCTGGATATCCAAACCGAACGGGATACCTTGCTCCTTTTAAGGGGAGTACATACCATCTGCCGGAATTTCGTCTTCGTCGTCATCGTCCACCTGAAGTGAAGTACAAGTTGTTTAACTTTTCACATTCATCTCTTCGAAATGTCGTTGAGCGTGCTTTCGGGGTACTCAAGCAGAAATGTCGCATCTTGAAAGGGGTCCCAAGTTTCTCACCTCGTACACAAAAGCATATCATCATTGCTTGCATGGCATTGCACAATTTCATTCGTGGTAGCAAGTTGAGTGACAAAGTTTTTGATAAATGTGATGCCGATGATGAGTATGTACCTCCAGTGCTACGAAAGGAGGTGGCACCAACACAAGCGGACCCCGTTGAAGAAGAGGAGAACGAAGATAGCATGAACAATATTCGTAGTAGGATAGTTGATGCTTGTCTTGCGATGGCAAGATAAGTTAGTTATGTCGATGAAGGTCATCATCATGTGAACCATATGTGTTGTCTCTATGCTCCTCGTCTTCCATAATAATATTATGGTGTAACTATCTGTTTGGATATATGAAACATCAAACCATAATCGTTAAATTGCATATGTGTTACCTATCAATCATCTTAATTGTCGTAATTTTCCTTTGCAAAACGGACGTTCAATTGCCTACCATATATGTATCACTGCTCTACGGTTAACTAGGAAATTAACATATTTCACTATGGCCTAAGGGGCATTATAGAATATTCACAGTCAAATCTACAGTTTCGCAGTTGTTTCAACCAAACGGCTTCCAGCTTTTCCACAGCAGAAAGTTCACAGCTGCTTTTCCACAGCTCACAGCTCACAGCAGCTTTTACAGAATCTGCAGCTCAACCAAACACAGCCTAAGTTCATGATAAATTAAAGTTCAATTTAATTATATTACTTAAGAACTCTCAATTAGATAGACATCCTTCTAGTCATCTAAATGATCACTTGATCCAAATCAACTAAACCATGTCCGATCATCACGTGAGATGGAGTAGTTTCAATGGTGAACATCTTATGTTGATCATATCAACTATATGATTCACGCTCGACCTTTCGGTCTCCAGTGTTCCGAGGCCATATCTGCATATGCTAGGCTCGTCAAGTTTAACCCGAGTATTCTACGTGTGCAAAATTGTCTTACCCCCGTTGTATTTGAACGTAGAGCTTATCACACCCGATCATCACGCGGTGTCTCGGCACGAAGAACTTTCGCAACGGTGCTTACTCAGGGAGAACACTTGTACCTTGAAATTTTGTAAGGGATCATCTTATAATGCTACCGTCGTTCTAAGCAAAATAAGAAGCATAATAAGATAAACATCACATGCAAATCAAAATATGTGACATGATATGGCCATCATCATCTTGTGCTTTTGATCTCCATCTCCAAAGCACCGTCATGATCACCTTTGTCACTGGCGCGACACCTTGATCTCCATCGTAGCATCATTGTCGTCTTGCCAACTATTGCTTCTACGACTATCGCTACTGCTTACTGATAAAGTAAAGCAATTACATGGCGATTGCATTTCATACAATAAAGCGACAACCATATGGCTCCTGCCAGTTGCCGATAACTTTACAAAACATGATCATCTCATACAAAACCGTATAACTCATCATGTCTTGACCATATCACATCACAACATGCCCTGCAAAAACAAGTTAGACGTCCTCTACTTTGTTGTTGCAAGTTTTACGTGGCTGCTACGGGCTTTAGCAAGAACCGTTCTTACCTACACATACAAAACCACAACGATGTTTCGTCAAGTATGTGCTGTTTTAACCTTCACAAGGACCGGGCGTAGGCACACTTGATTCAGCTAAAGTGAGAGAGACAGACACCCGCCAGTCACCTTTAAGCAACGAGTGCTCATAACGGTGAAACCAGTCTCGCGTAAGCGTACGCGTAATGTCGGTCCGGGCCGCTTCATCTCACAATACCGCCGAAGCAAAGTATGACATGTTGGTAAGCAGTATGACTAGTATCGCCCACAACTCATTGTGTTCTACTCGTGCATATCATCTACGCATAGACCTGGCTCTGATACCACTGTTGGGGAATGTAGTATTTTCAAAATTTTCCTACGATCACGCAAGATCTATCTACTAGATGCATAGCAACAAGGGGGAGAGTGTGTCTACGTACCCTCGTAGACCGGGAGCGGAAGCGTCAAGTGACGCGGTTGATGTAGTCAAACTTCTTCGCGATCCAACCGATCAAGCACCGAACGTACGGCACCTCCGCGTTCAGCACACGTTCAACTTGATGGCGTCCCACGAGCTCTTGATCCAGTTGACCTTCACGGGAGAGTTTCGCCAGCACGACGGCGTGGTGACAGATATGATGTATCTACCAGCGCAGGGCTTCGCCTAAGCACTGCAACGGTATGACCGAGGTGTGTTTCTGTGCAGAGGGGCACCGCACACGGCTAAAACAATTCAACTTGTGTGTCGTGCCCCCTGCCCCCGTATATAAAGGAGCAACGGAGAGGCCGGCCCTAGAGGGGGCATGCCAAGTGTGGGGAGTCCTACTAGGACTCCCAAGTCCTAGTAGGATTCCCCTTTCCTTTCCGGAGTAGGAGAGAAGGAAAGAGGTGGAGAGGGAGAAGGAAAAGGGGGCTGCACCCCTTTTCCAATTCGGACCAGAGGGGGGGCGCGCGCCTCCTTCCTTTTAGCCTTTCTCCTCTATTCCCGTATGGCCCAATAAGGCCCATATACTCCGAAAAATACCCGAATCACTCGGAACCTTTCCGATGTCCGAATATAGTCGTCCAATATATCGATCTTTACGTCTTAACCATTTCGAGACTCCTCGTCATGTTCCCGGTCTCATCCAGGATTCCGAACTCCTTCGGTACATCAAAACTCATAAACTCATAATACCGATCGTCATCAAACGTTAAGCGTGCGGACCCTACGGGTTCGAGAACTATGTAGACATGACCGAGACTCATCTCTGGTCAATAACCAATAGCGGAACCTGGATGCTCATATTGGCTCCTACATATTCTACGAAGATCTTTACCGGTTAAACCGCATAACAACATACGTTGTTCCTTTTGTCATTGGTATGTTACTTGCCTGAGATTCGATCGTCGGTATCTCTATACCTAGTTCAATCTCGTTACCGGCAAGTCTCTTTACTCGTTCCGTAATACATCATCTCATGACTAATTCATTAGTCTTTTGCTTGCAAGGCTTATTATGATGTGCATTACCAAGAGGGCCCAGAGATACCTCTCTGACACTCGGAGTGACAAATCCTAGTCTTGATCTATGCCAACACCATGAACACTTTCGGAGACACCTGTAGAGCATCTTTATGATCACCCAGTTACGTTGTGACGTTTGATAGCACACAAGGTGTTCCTACGGTATTCGGGAGTTGCATAATCTCATAGTCATAGGAACATGTATAAGTCATGAAGAAAGCAATAGCAGTAAAACTAAACGATCATAGTGCTAAGCTAACGGATGGGTCTTGTCCATCACATAATTCTCCTAATGATGTGATCCCGTTGATCAAATGACAACTCATGTCTATGGTTAGGAAACATAACCATCTTTGATCAATGAGCTAGTCTAGTAGAGGCATACTAGGGACACTCTGTTTTGTCTATGTATTCACACATGTACTAAGTTTCCAGTTAATACAATTCTAGCATGAATAATAAACATTTATCATGATATAAGGAAATATAAATAACAACTTTATTATTGCCTCTAGGGCATATTTCCTTCACAGGGCACTCCGGCTCCTTCTCCGACGCGTGGCGGCACTCCGCCTCCTTCTCCGCCTGCGCCGGCGCGCCTGAGCAGCCAGCCTCCTCCTTCTCCACCTCGTCAGCAAGGGCGGAAGAGACCCGCCGCCGCTCCGGCTGCTCCGGCGCGTCGTAGTCCTTCTCCTCCGCCGTGTAAGCAAGGAAAGAAGACAGCCGCTCCGTCTAGTCTGCCGGCGTCTAGCAGTACAGCCAGAGGCGGGAGGCAATACAGATTCGGTCCTTCTCTCACGCCTCTAGAGAAGTTACCATACGAGAGGTCCGACGAGAAAAACGCGAATATCGCTAGAGCCGAAGTGAAGGACTGGCTTGAAGGGTTGAAAGCACAGAGACATCCACCTCCGGAGGAGAAGATAGATCCGGTGAAAGCAAAGCGCACTCTGGCTGCCCTGAAGAACCAGCGAAGTGTCCGCCGAAAGACAACTATGACCACATTATTGAAAAGTCATTTCACGAAGCGAAGCGGTCGGGAAGTACTAGAAGTGATCAAAGGTTAGCAGAAGGACGAGCTGGGAAACAAATTGCCCAGCTCGGCGAACAAGCGGACCAATCGTGCCCCCCGCTCAAGGTGTCTAGCAACATCGTCGCTAATGATCCGAGGATGGTGCCCGGTTATAGCAATCTTGGAGATTACCTGCCCGACGATGTACATTATGATTTCTTGGAGGTGCAGATACAAAGATACGAGTACGGGAAGCCTCTCGTCAAAGATGAAAGATCTCTATCAATGATGATGCGAAGATTGAATGATTGGTACTTGAAAATCTGCAGAGAGTATGGGGGGAGGGATAGTTTGTATGTGAGAGTTAAACCGGAGCATGACCTCGTTGGAATTGAACTGTTGCCTATTCCATTTGAGGAGTTCTATCAGTTTTTCAATCAATTGGCCCTCGATAAAGCAACGGTCACCTGCTACTGTCTGTAAGTAGTACTACTTCTGTCATTAAGTCTCTCTATATAGCTCAGCTCTTTCATTGCATGTATTTATAATTATCCTCACTATATTATGCAGATTGAAGATCGTCGAATTGAAGAAAAGACAAGTCGGTGATATTGGGTTCATTAACACATATCTCATAGATGCAACTGAGGTTAAATTGCGTGCCGCAGATACCGAGGCCAACTTGCTACGATCGTTGGTAGTAAATGAAAACAAAGATATAATACTCTTTCCTTACAACTTCAAGTGAGTGTTACTGTCTTGTGCATATTTGGTTTCCCTTATATATTAGTCAAGGTTATAGTAATGTAATTGATGAGTTAATGCATGCGTGCGCAGCTTCCACTATATTCTCCTAGAGATTAAGCTTGAGCAGGGAGTAGTAATTGTCTTGGACTCTAAACGAAAACATCCCAAGGAGTATGCGGACATGACTCAAATGCTCGAGAAGTAAGTTAAATCGATCATTATCCACCATGCATATCAGCAACTTTGTTCATTTCTGATATCAAGTAATTGTTTTCTTTGTCTGGCAGGGTTTGGAGAAAATTCATCAAAAAAGCTCCGGGACTGCCGAAGCAGCTGGAATTTAGACACCCGAAAGTAAGTACTATATAGTAGCATGTTCCGCGCATCTCCTATTGATTCAAGTGCTAGTTTCATCAATACCATTTGGCATTCTTGTTTATCAGTTTGATTGACCTCTATTTCTTGTAAAGTGGTTGTGGCAGGAACAAGGGAATGATTTCTGTGGATACTACATTTGCGAGTCCATCCGCCACACGACCTGTGAGCAGGGCTACTCTGACGCACAATTTGAAGTGCGTAAGCAATAATATTTACAATTTTATTTCATTACCATCATTTGTGTTGAGTTTCATTTATTCATATATATGTATTGACCCCCTTCTTCAAATTAGATCTCTCAGATGCGGAATGAACTCCTACCATCAGATCGTCTGCGAGCAATTCAAGAGGAATTGGCGGCATTCTTCCTTGACCACGTGATCGCTGAAGACGGAGAATACTATATGGACCATGCGTCCGTATGATAGGAGATTATATTTGTAAGAGATAATTATTGTATATATGTACCGGTAGTGTCGGATAGATATACGAGAACTTGTTGTTCGACCAATCTCTCGGAGAAGGAGAGGTGGTCGATATCACTTCTCTCTGTATGCATATATATGTTGATGACGATCTTCTGTTTCCTTCGTTTGCTTACTAGCTAGCTAGCGTGTCTAGTCCTCTCTATACGTATGTATAGTACGTAGCGTCGACCAAGCACACGGACATAAGAGAGGACACTTCTCTCTATTAATTAGCTAGCTAACACAATATATGAAACACCAAAATTAACCCCCCAAAACCCCCAAACCCTCCCCCCCTTTCAAAAAAAAAACCCCAGCCACAAAAATGCTGATGCGTCGATGCCTATTGGTCCCGGTTGGTGCCACCAACCGGGACCAAAGGCCCTCCTGTCTGGGCTCCGCGCACAGGCCACGTGGAGGCCCATCTGTCCCGGTTCTAGTTTAAACCGAGACTAAAGGGCTAGGGCATTAGTACCGACCCTTTAGTCCCGGTTCAAGAATCGGGACAAAAGGCCCTGACGAACCGGGACAATAGGCCCGTTCTCTACTAGTGCTCATCATCGACGAGAACGTCTCCTCCCACCGAATGCGTATCGCTGGAAATCCTGAAATAAATCCAAGAATAAATGCGAGCACGAGGACTTGAAGGGACTATTATGCATAAGCATGCGTATCATCTACTCCCTCGGTTTGGAAATATAGGTCGCTGGGGAAATCCTTCCGACCAAGTGAAAATGTAGGAAATTACATCGCTACCCCTGATTTCAAATCCCCATCGTCGTCTTCCTCCACTGCTCCTCCGCCCAGGCGCTCCATGCCCTACTCCTCCTCCGCCCAGGTGCCACATGCTGAGCTTCTCCTCTGCCCACGCGCCCCTGCTTCTCCTCCTCGCGCCTAGGTCTAGGTCCCCTGATTCTCCTTAGCGCTCCCAGGCCAGGTCCAGCAGCACCAGCGATCCTGGGGCGGTCCGCGGTTGTGGGCGCGTTCTTCTCCTGGGCGCATCCAGCGCCTTCTTCTCCTGGGCGAATCAACATCATGTCCTTCTTCTCCTGAAACAGCATCAACAACAGGTCAACAACAGCATCAACAGCCGGTCAATAACAGCATTAACAGCAGGTCAACAACAGCATCATAAACAACAACAGTTTGACATATTCCTTGGTGTTTGTTCATAGCTTCAGTTTGACAGAGGCAATAACAGAGATTAGAGAAGAATCGATATGACAGCAGCAACTACAATTTGGCACAACTTAATTTAATTACTCCACGCACAAATGGTTTCAGTTAATTTTAAGCTACTCCATTTAAGCTACTGTAATGCTCATTTGATGCCAAATGGTGATATTTACTCTGTAGCAAAATTAATATATGATATCATTTCATTAATTCAGAATTGGGGTGTCATTTTTGTTCTGTAGCTACTCCTTTTTACTCCAAATTGAACGAGTGCACTAAATTTACATTCAGAAAGTGAACTGGATTTCCATGTTCACACAATACATACAAGGAGGAAGTGAATAAAGTGCTCTATATATGAAGTGCTCCAAACTTTAACAGTAGCTACAGGTTATGTATTGTTTGTAACAAAGAGTACTTGTATTCATACTCCTACACTAAATCTGGAGTAGTACATGGGCAAGTTAAGAAAAAAATCAGTTAACTGAACAAGAGCATTGCAATATTGCTGCAATTTGAACAGTAAACAACAGTAAACCAAATTAAATTACTCCTCTCTTCGAATGAATCAAACATTTAAAAAAAAATGAGTAGCTCTACACTGCATGTTTAATTAAAGAACTGAAAATGTTTCAGTTAATTTAAATTAACGGAAAAAGGGTTACAGGCTAGCAGCAGTAGCTTAGTCACTGACTTCAGATTTACAGGCTAGCAGGAGTACAACTTCATTTTAGACAAAATTTTACAAAACTTCAGTTAATTTTGACTTCAGATTTACAACTTCATTTCAGACAAAACTGCACATTTTCTGACGATTACAGAAGAGTACAGAAGCCGCACATTTTCAGAAAAAACTAGCAGCAGTTAATTTTGACAAATTTTTCATGACTGAGTTGGACATTCAACAAGCTACTCCACCATGAGAAGATACAAAAGCTTTATGAGAAGATTCATACAGTGATGAATTCATGAGAAGCAACTTTGCTAATCTACATAAGCTAACAAAAGCTACATAAGATTCATGAGTAACAGAAGCTACAGAAACTTCATGAGAAGTTGGAGATTAACAAAGAGATGGATGGATAGAGATTACCACGAGGACAACGAGGTAGGTATTGCAGCAACAAGCTTCTCCCTCTATCCATCTCAACGGAAAAAATAGCGCGCTATGTAAAATAGCGTGGCCCTTCTCCAAATGCTATACAAGTTATTGCGTGCTATTTGCGTGCTATATTTAAAATAGCATTTTGGAAAAAAATACCAAATATACCATAGAAATTAAGGATTTCAACGTCTACAATTTTGTTTAGGAGCTATACATGCATACCGCTGGTGTACACATTATGACATTAGATGCACTTAAGAGAATTCTTCTTGTTTTCGTCCAGAAAAATGCAATATTTCCATCCTAGATGGGCCTATTGTTGCGTTGCATTGGGCCGACGCCCGATGGGCTGCTATGGGCTGAGTGTCTGCCGTGTTTCTATCGCTCCATGCTAAAAACGCTAAAACGTTTTTGCGTTTAGCGTCGTTATAGCACGCTATAACGTGAATAGCGGCATAGCGTGTAAAATGGCTAAAACGTAACGTGACACCCTCAAATATGCTATAGCGAAGTTTAAACGCCGAAATAGCGCCCTATTTGTTTCGTTGATCCATCTTGAATCGACATGGGCCCTCCTCTCCTATTGCGTGTAGACCTTCCTCTCCTCTTGAATCAACATGGGACAGGAGCTTTTCTCTCCATGGCCTGGCCTCCTTCCTTCAGCACACAAGGAGATGAGATGTGATGTGATGGGAGGACAGTACCTGCACACGACGGCACGCACTGTTGAGATGTGATATGGAGAGGAAGAACAGCACATGTACAAGGGGAGGAGGGGTCTGACCTCCTCCTGCGGGCTCGCCATGTCCTTGGGTCGAAGAGTCTGGACGCGGCGCCATCGAGGAGGGAGGGAGGCTAGACGTGGCGGTCCTCCACGGCAACGGGAGAGGCGAAGAGACCGGGCTCAAACCGGAGGTGCTTGGTTGTGGAGAAGACAAGGGGCTCTTGCCGGTGGTCGTGTGCTCCAGATCCGCCGCTTGGGCCGCGCTCCAGGTCCGCTGCTCCACATCCAACGCCTCCATCGCTCACATACAGCATCGGCGCACGCGCACGCTTCCGTCGCATAAAAGCTCATTAACGGCGCAAAAAAATCGATCTTTTCACCATCGGACTCACCGGCGCATACGATGGTGGGGACAAAGGGGGTGATGGAAGAGGCCGGCGACGTCGAGAGGGACAGGCAGAGGGAAGGCTGACGTCAAGGGGAGTGGCAGATGGGAGGCTGGCGATGGGGAGAGGCTGCCGGCGAGCGGATCTGGGAGAGCAATGGGGAGAGGAACGAGCGGTGCGGTGGAGCGAGTGGAGTGAGTGAGCGAGCGGTGCGGTGGGAGGGCAAACTGGGAAAGTGGAAAAAAATTGTAACGCGACCAGAATTACACTACGATCGCTGAAATGACCTACATTTCGGTACAGAGGGAGTATTATTGAAGAAAGGGACGGATGTTGAATATTTTAGCATGGACGTTCAATTTCTCTCTTGTTGCACAAGAGCATATTTGCTAGTCTAATAAAAAACCACAACAGGAAAAGTAATTGTGAGTCTTTTTGATAAGAAAGTAAAAAGGTTAAAGAAGAGATAGGGGCCCGGCCTAGTGGGTCCATGGACTGGACTCGAAGATACCGGGCTTCCTAGTCCGGGGTCGTACCCCTACTACTCATAAAAAAAAATAGAAGTCCGAGGGTCGTAAGCAGCGCAATACTGATTCCGTTTCCGTCCAGGCTCTGGAGCGAAATAAGCTTTGGTTCCTCTTTATATACCATCGCTGCCCTGAAACCTGCAGAAAGAAACCAACGTCTCGAATTCCAACATCGAAGGGGAAGGGATATCTCCGCGATCGCGCACGACCAACATGCTGCAGGAGGCGAAGCTGCCAGGCGGAGCGGATTCGTCCATGGCCCCTGCAGCACCAGCGGCTGGTGCAAACAAGGGCAAGGTTTGGATGTCGAAAGCCGAGATCAGGAGCATAATTGCCCTGAAGCCGGAGCAACACCCCAGCGCGGATTACCTGGACGATCTGGCAGAGTATTTTCCTCCGGAGTGGATCGAGGAAAGGAAGCGTGCCCACGCCGACAGCGTAAAGCTTTTCAAGAAGCTGGACGACGACTTCGAGGTGTACCGGCAGGAGGTCATCGCGTCTGTGCGGGACAAGGGCTACTTCGAGGTCGATGAAGAGCTCATCGCCAACAGGGAAAGGGCGAATGAATACGTTGCCGAACAATGGAAGATGATGGATTTTACTGGAATTCAGATTGCTACCCCGGAGGACAGGCTAAGGGATGCAGACGGTTATCGTCCATACGTTCCTGACCAAGATGATGCTCTTGTTGACGATCTTGCGAGTGATGATGACCTTGTGATCCTCGAAGATGACGCTTGAAGGATATAGCGGATGGTGCAAAGGATCACAAGCTTGCGGTTGTTGAGTTCAATTGAGAAGAGGGCTCGTTTGTTCCAAACTTTTTTTTGAGGGGCATCTATTTGTAGGTACTAGCATATATAATCCGTGTTATGGATCCTTCCATCCATCCATATTGTTTTTATTTTGAAAGGTCAACGGTCTTAATTCCTCCTAAGAACTTTCATTAAGCCGGAAAGCCATCCCAGGTGTGTTGTGTTATGTATATGTTTGGCACTAATGAACGTGGTTTATATTTACAATTCTGTACTATAGTCTCTGACTCCTGAGCTACTATTGCTTGTTTAATGAACATGATTTCTGCTCCCAAAACAGTCCCTTTCTTCTGTTTTGTGGCTGTTGATGATTCTTGTTTTTTTTTTTGTTTCGGGGTGATGATTATTGTTTGTCTATTAACGGTTTAAAACTAAAATGAATCATCATGTTCTACTCTAAACTAGGGATAGATCGTCGATGTCGCTGATCATTGTACTTTCCTGTGTTTCTTGGATGATCTTCAATGTTTGGTTTCAGTTCATTTTTTCATTCTTTTGCTACCATCTAAATTAGACTAAGTAAATTATCCTTTATTCAAAAAAAAATCTAAATCTTTACCTTACTAATAAGGGAGCTGCTACGCGTCGGCCGGTGGATCCTTTTAAAAGATCCACCGCCTCGCGAGCCGTTAGATATGACTATATCAAACGGCTGGACATCTTTATCTTCTTTGCAACAATGATCTTGTTACGGAAACTCTGGTGATACAGATTGTGTTATGGGTTTTTTTTTCGCAACACCGGTTGTGTTGTGGGTTTTCTTTCTTGCAACATGGGTCGTGTTGCAGAAACATTTTTCCTAACTTCACTTTTTTTTTGCTACAAAAGTATTGTTGCAGAAAAACTTTGCAATTGAGGTGATGTTGCATAATTTTTTTCTTTATCTTCACCTCTATATGGTGTCACGGAAAAACTTATGCAACATAAGTAGTGTTGCGGAAATATTTTCTCCAACAGAGTAGATGTTGCAAAACAAAATATTATCGTGAGCCCGTCAAAGGAGGAGAGACATGCTGGTCCGGGAGGCCACGTGTCGATTAAGGGAGACGACGGACACTAGCGCCAGATCCGCCGATTGAGTGATAGTCTTTTCTTACTAATAAACCAGCTATTGCTTCTGGTCGTCCGTCATGGTTATTTTGCAAAGCCCCTCCGTTTCTTAGTATTCAATCCGCAGTCCCTGCTTAAGTGGTCTGGAAAACCGGTTCATTGTTTCAAAAACGACCATGTAGTTTGGTCTATTCAACCCGCGGTCCATACACTTGGTTTACTAACCGGGTCAACGCGATGGCTCGCGCGGCTGGGGACGGCGCACCAGCTCGATGCAAAACGGCGGCGGCGGCCGGATCCGTGCGCGGCAGGGGCTGGGGAGGCGGTTCCGGAGGCAGGCGGCCAGGCGTGGGTCGCCGGTGAAGACAAGGCCGGAGCATGGCTTGCGGCGGATCCATGGCAGCCACGACTCTGGGAAGAAAGGAAACATGGAGGTGAGGGATGGAGAAAGGAGGGGCGCGGCGACCTAGGCGGGAGCTCGCCGGAGCGTGGAGACAGCGGACGGGCGCATGAGAGGCGCGGATCCGGGGCGACGGAGCGGAGTCCTTAAATATTCAGACTCGTCGTATTTCCTTCTTCATCCTGCTGGTGTTGTTCGTCCAGAGGAAGGAGAAGAGAAAGGCGACAACATTGCCGGCCAGCTGGGTGACAGCTGCCAGGCCACGGGTGGTGCAGCCACTCCGGCGAGTACGAATGAGGAATTGACCACCAGGTAATCTATTCATCTCCCCTCTTTTCCTACTTGCCCTGGATCTGGTCCTCATTTGCCATGTTCTGCAGAAATCACTCATTCTCCATGTTATTGAGTCGATCTGAAGCCCAAAGCTTAGAGATCTTGTGCTCTGCATTACCTGATATTTCATTTGACTGAGGGTAGTGGATGAAAGCATGGTTTAGTCATTGAGTTGACTAAAATCAGCTGAGCAGAGAGAAGCGTTGATTGCTGCAATTTAGATACAGGGCTCGATTGAGCTGCTGCTGGCCGCTGCTACTAGAAAGAGAGAGAGAGAGTGCAGAGAGGGAGAGATAGGGTTCCAATGCTTACTGGTTTGGTTTTGGTGAGAAAAAATGAGAAGTAGGAGAGCAACAGAGAGATAGAGAGAGCTACACATCACTGAACCCTTTGGATTCTAATGCAATGTTGAATAATTTTGTGTGTTCTTACTGTCTGGGATAATATGAAGTTTTTTGGCTGATCATTGTGCCTTAAGTTTCTGGCATCGCTTGGCTGTACACCGACGACTTTCGCCGATAATCCGTCCACTCATACTCGACCGTTTGCCGAACTTTGTCTGACCTGCTACAGTGTCATCAGTTTGCATGTGACATAAAAAACTACTTATTAATTTCATATGTTCTTTAGTATATGCTCTTTAAGCTCTGAACAAGTAGGTGCCTGAAATACCACATGTACTCATTACAAGATGATCTTCAGGAAAGACAATAATGACAAGTAGCTATCAAAGGAGATAAAGCTAGCTCAATTTTTATATAGGAAGAACAGCTGTTGTATGACAGAAAAATATGAGAAAAGATAAACTAATATCATGGTGATGGCATTAATTGACTATTTTGGAAGTAGCAATCGAAGGTGATAAAGGTAGCTAATATTTTATCTAGAAAGAACAGTTGTTGCGACAGAGAAACGAAAGCTAAATATACAACTATATACATGTTCACGTCTATCAATATAATTGTCACGAGTATTTCTAATTCATTCATCTTAATTCTTCATAATACGTATATACTACTTTTGTTCAGGTATATACTACATTTTATCACTTCTATTGTTGGGGAACGTAGTATTTTCAAAATTTTCCTACGATCACGCAAGATCTATCTACTAGATGCATAGCAACGAGGGGGAGAGTGTGTCTACGTACCCTCGTAGACCGGGAGCGGAAGTGTCTAGTGACGCGGTTGATGTAGTCGAACTTCTTCGCGATCCAACCAATCAAGCACCGAACGTACGGCACCTTCGCGTTCAGCACACGTTCAGTTTGATGACGTCCCACGAGCTCTTGATCCAGTTGAGCTTCATGGGAGAGTTTTGTCAGCACGACGGTGTGGTGACGGATATGATGAAGTTACTGTCGGAGGGCTTCGCCTAAGCGCTGCAACGATATGACCGAGGTGTGTTACTGTGGAGGGGGGCACCGCACACGGTTGGGAGAGATCAACTGATCAACTTGTGTGTCTATGGGGTGCCTCTACCCCCGTATATAAAGGAGTGGAGGAGGGGGAGGGCCGACCCTCTCTATGGCGCGCCCTAGGGGAGTCCTACTCCCACCGGGAGTAGGATTCTCCCTTTCCTAGTAGAACTAGGAGCCCTTCCAAGTAGTAGGAGTAGGAGAGAAGGAAAGGGAAAAGAGAAGAGAAGGAAGGAAGGGGCGCAGCCCCTCCCTTTAGTCCAATTCAGACTAGGCCTTGGGGGGCGCAGCCTTCCTCTTCTCTCTTTCCCCTAAAGCCTAATAAGGCCCATATACTCCCCGGCAAATTCCCGTAACTCTCCGGTACTCCGAAAAATACCCGAATCACTCGGAACCTTTCCGATGTCCGAATATAATCGTCCAATATATCGATCTTTATGTCTCGACCATTTCGAGACTCCTCGTCATGTCCCGATCTCATCCGGGACTCCGAACTACCTTCGGTACATCAAAACACATAAACTCATAATACCGATCGTCATCAAACGTTAAGCGTGCCGATCCTACGGGTTCGAGAACTATGTAGACATGACCGAGACTCATCTCCGCTCAATAACCAATAGCGGAACCTGGATGCTCATATTGGCTCCTACATATTCTACGAAGATCTTTATCGGTCAAACCTCATAACAACATACGTTGTTCCCTTTGTCATCGGTATGTTACTTGCCCGAGATTCGATCGTCGGTATCACCATACCTAGTTAATCTCGTTACCAGCAAGTCTCTTTACTCGTTCCGTAATACATCATCCCGTGACTAACTCATTAGTCATTTGCTTGCAAGGCTTCTTATGATGTGTATTACCGAGAGGGCCCAGAGATACCTCTTCGACACCCGGAGTGACAAATCCTATTCTTGATCTATGCCAACACCACGAAAACTTTCGGAGACACCTGTAGAGCATCTTTATGATCATCCAGTTACGTTGTGACGTTTGATAGCACACAAGGTGTTCCTACGGTATTCGGGAGTTGCATAATCTCATAGTCATAGGAACATGTATAAGTCATGAAGAAAGCAATAGCAGTAAAACTAAACGATCATAGTGCTAAGCTAACGGATGGGTCTAGTCCATCACATCATTCTCCTAA